>WNWU01000017.1:25539188-25713328 GCA_012654045.1 Ptyas mucosa
AAGAAAGAAAGAAAGAAAGAAAGAAAGAAAGAAAGAAAGAAAGAAAGAGAGGGAGGGAGGCAGGCAGGCCGGATGGATCACACACAATGTTTGCTCTAGTCAAGGCAGAGCCCTAATAACTACATGGTTATTTTTTTACATTTTGTATGGAAACATAAATCCGTTTTGCTTGCTTTGCCTAAAATTGCTATGGCAGAGATGTTTCAAATGAAAATTAAATACCAGGAGTTCAGCAGGTTACAAAAATCAGTGAAATAAATTTAAGGAAAGAACAAGCCTTTTAGTTAGAAAATCTTGCTAAGAAGATCTAAAGACAGATATTAGTGGCAGACGATAAACAGAAAGCCATGTTGAAAGGTTATAGAAAGCTATACATAAAGAGCAGAACCAGGAGTCAAGCAAAAGTCTGGCCAGAGGGAAATTTCAATAATTAGCCCTTGAAACATGACTTTTCCTAAAAATCAGATGCAGCAATAAGAGATTGCGGCAGAGGAATATTGATGGTAATATCTTCTCCTATTGGAATATAAAAATTGGTAGGAAGATTGGAAGATCTGGTCCAAGAGAAAAAAATACTGACAGCTGATATAGCCGAGATGATGTCATTATTAATAAGAAAAGTGAATTTAAGCAATTCCATCTTTCAAGCTAAAAAAACTCCCACTGTATTTGTTTAAGTAAATTCACTCAATAAACAATGGGTGGCACAGTGCTTCAGGTTCAGAGGCAAAATGGTACTTCAGAATGTGCCAGCACTTAACCTAACACATGGCTGTAGCTGCATAAATTAATTCTTGGGATTGCGTAGGGATTGCGTAGCTGTGGGAAAAGACAAGATCACTTTAAGAAATTGTAAACAGATACTACTTTTGCATCCTGAAGCACTTTCAAATCTGAAGTCCTGTATAACTCCAATTATCTGTATGTTTTTAATGTGCCAGCTTGTCTGTAGAAATGGTGTCATTTTCACACCTATACATAAGAACAAAGTAATTCAGCATACAGATAATGGGAACCTATTTTGATGACAGCGCTTGTATTATTTTCCAGCTCAGGATACATTCCATAGTTGTGATATCTAAAGACTTTTTCAAACAATGAGGTAGTAAGTTCCATACTGTATAACCTCAATTTTTTTAAAAAGGGAACACTGTGAAACACTGACCTTGTTTTAACACATTATATAGGCAAGGAATCTCCATGCACAGATTGATGGTCATTAACAATTTTATCATTAATTGCAAATACAGGTAGGCCTTGATTTACAACAGTTTGTTTAGTAACCGTTCAAAGTTACACCACTACTGAAAAATGACTGTTTTTCAGTTACAACCTTTGCAGCATCTCCATGATCATGGAGATCATGTGATCAAAATTTGATCATGTGATCAAAGTTCAGATGCTTGACAACTGGGTCATATTTATGACCGTTGCTGTGTCTCAAGGTCATGTGATCACCTTTTGCGACCTTCTGACAAAGTCAATGGGAAATCCAGATTCACTTAACAACTGGGTTACAAACTTATCAACTGCAGTGATTTGCTCAGCAACTGTGGCAAGAAAGCTTGTAAAATGAGGCAAAACTCAACTTAAATGTCTCATTTACCAACAGAAATTTTGGACTCAATTGTGGCCGTAAATCGAGGACTACCCATGTAACTATGGTCCAAAATGATACCTCATTTTCTTCCTGGAAGTTTTTCTCATCTGCTGCATCATCTGTTAGATCAACCTGAAACTTTACACCTCCCTGAAAAATAAAATGCAAAAAATATATAACAGCTGCCACAGAAAATTCATAGCTAAAATGTAAGTTAGTGTAGAGAGAGAGAGAGAGAGAGAGAAATGATCATTTATCTTGTACTATTGAACATAGCAACATAAAAAATGGACAATCATTTTTCTCCCTCTAGGAAGAGGGAAGAAGAAAATTAAGTAAAAAGGACAACGAACAAGGGATTTCTCTCCTTTACTTTGCTGAGATGTCCATTATAGCAAAATGAAAGAAAAAGATCCCTTGTTCTTCGTTCTTTTAAGTTTAAAGATACCGATACTAATATTCCAGTTGAGATGATATAATACAAAGGTGGTATTATTATTTTTAATAAATTGAACCTTTGCTTTCTGTTGTACTTCTGGGTTGTTCTTCTCCTGCAATCTCTGCAGTCCAATTTGTTTCAAATTTTGTTCCATGTCCTGGGGAGAGAAGAGGAGGAAAAAAGCAAACTGTACATCTATTTGTACTAAAAAGATACAGTATGCAAGTATTAATAGGCAACCAAATCCAATAACAAGACTTATGGCTGGGCAGAAGGGATCTTTTATGAATGCTAAACTGTTCTACAGAATCATTTAAAAATACTTTAGTAGAGGGTGACAGATAGTAGAGGGTGACATAAATCACGATTTACTACTACAAGAATGGGCAGTGTGATAGATGTGATGACCTAATATTACATGCATGGCACCAGAAGCGTCCCACCCTCAAGGGTTGATATTTGTGAAACTTGTTTCAGGTGATCAGATGTTTAAGGGATAAAACATGTGCCTTCACTTTGCAGTGGCTTAATCAACCCACAGCAACCCTAAAAACTTGAACTCTTCCCCCCAATATTTTGAAAGGTTTAAACAAGCAGCATGATCTTACATTTCTATAAGGAGTATGAGATTAATTTTACTCTTTAACCTCCAAACCTCCGAAAGTACGAAAAAAGAATCCAAGATTCTTAGCCTGCCCAGTCTTGTGGCATCAGGTCATCTGGCCATGTGCCCAAAGCCCTAAACGGGAGCCAAGGTCACCCCTCCCTCAGAAAGACACAACTCTATCCTAGTAGATTTCTGATTATTTGCTGTAGATGGAAGGGGTTTGTTTTCAACCACCAGTTTTTTAACAATTATTTCCGAATCTGTTAGCATTCTTAATCTGTGTTAATTTTGATGTAGATTTGTATTTTCAAGTTATCCCAGTATATGCCACATGCAATATTTTTATAATAGCTTGGATGGATGGATGGATGGATGGATGGATGGATGGATGGATGGATGGTTGGATGGATGGATGGATAGACGGACAGAACATACATACAGACAGAAAAAGCTACAGTATAACTAAAAACTTACCGTATATACTCGCGTATAAGCTGAGTTTTTCAGCCCGTTTTTCAGCCTGAAAAACGCCCCCTCGGCTTATACGCGGGTCCCGGAAAAAATGACTTTTTCCCTGCAACCATTTTGGCTCCCGTGGTTGCAGGGACGCATGCTAAAGCTAAAATGGGGTGTGTGGGGGGGGGTGCGGCGCCCCTCCCCCGTGCCCCTTTTTGGCTTTAAGGGTTGCCGGGAGGCAGCTTCCCCCCTCGGCTGGCTGGCGAGGGAGGAAAGAGAGCACTCTGCATACCCTCCTCCAGCCCATCCCTGGTGGAGCTGGGCTGGGCAGGGCTGGCACTGCGCATCGCGGGGCTCCTTCCCAGCTGAGCTTCTTCTTTCGGCGGCTCGCCACGCCAACGCGCTTCCACGCTCCAAAAAGCTGGAAGCGTCAATGTGGGATTGCTTGCTCACTCGGCGCCGGCTTGCTCTCGCAGCCGCGGGAGAAGTTCGAGCAAGCAAGCAAGCAAGCCATCCCACATTGGCGCCTGCAGCTTTTTGGAGCGTCTCCCGGCTGCGAGAAGCTCCAAAAACTTGCAAGCGCCAATGTGGGATTGCTCGCTCGCTCACTTTTTGGAGCTTCTCCTGCGGCCGCGAGAGCGAGCCTGCGCCGAGAAGCTCCAAAAAGCGAGCGAGCGAGCGAGCCATCCCACATTGGCGCTTGCAAGTTTTTGGAGCTTCTCACAGCCGGGAGAAGCTCCAAAAAGCTGGAAGCGTCAATGTGGGATTGCTCGCTCGCTCACTCGGCGCCAGCTCGCTCTCACAGCCGTGGGAGAAGTTCGAAAAAGCTGCAGGCGCCAATGTGGGATGGCTTTCTGCTCGCTTGCTCGCTCGAACTTCTCCCGCGGCTGAAGCTCCAAAAACTTGCAAGCGCCGTGGGATTGCTCGCTCGCTCGCTCACTTTTTGGAGCTTCTCCTGCGGCTGCGAGAGCGAGCCTGCGCCGAGCGAGCGAGCGAGCGAGCAGCCAGCTAACCCACAGCGATGCTTGCAGCTTCTCCCGCGGCTGCAGTATTTTTTTTGGGGGGGGGGAATTTACTTTCTGGATAATTATCTTCTTTACGGGTTCCCTGAACCTTCCTCAATTCCTCAATTCCCGGTAGGTCAGCAGTAAACAATGCTTCCATTTCACACAATTAATGCAAAACAGTCATCATCCGCACCCTTGTTGGCTCTTCTGCCTTCTCCCGCTTCTCAATTGAACTCTCCGGCCAAATTCCCCTTGTTCTCCCTGTTGGCTGACTCAGTGAACCCTGGCCCTTAATCAATAAGATATCAATTGAATTACTAGGACAATTTTTCTTTGTTTGTACATACGTCTTTGAACAGGCTGTCACCAAAAAGAAAAAAAAAGAAAGAAAAAAGCAATCCTCTTTATGTCCCGTTAGATAATGAAAAATGAACAGATAAACAATAAATTTTAATGTTAATATGACCAATATATTCCAGTACATCATTGAAAGTTTATAGTATTATAAGATATTTCATATTTACATATTTATTTCATATTTACAAGCATAGATTTAGGCTATTGTATTAAAGCACTGCAGAATGCAAGGTACTATTAGAGATGCAAAATGTTTTGTACAATTCTGGACATGGCTTGCTGTCACATCTGAAGTTTGGGACTTCTTAAAATAAAGGAACTAAAATTTTATGATTTTTATTACATTTAGCTAATCTAAAATTCAGTTTCGATTATGTTACCATCATGTCAGTGTAAAACATTACTGGCCCCATAAATAGATCACAAGGATAAAATTTTGACTTTATTAATTAAATAAAACAGTACTAAAGTACAGATAGTATCCAGCTTCCTTCCTATCCAGGAATCCAGTTTTGAAGGATTTTAACTCTTGTGTTTTAGCTTGGCTGCTGATTGAGCTAAGGTTTTAAAGGTTGTAGTTTTAAAGTTATTGTTGATACCATATTGTTTTTGTTGACCCTCTTTTCCACTTACAGAGCTAGTTTACTGTTTTTCTTTGAAATAAATATTCAAAAACATTTAACCTACTGATGCCTCAATTAATGTAATTTTATTGGTATCTATTTTTATTTTGAAATTTACCAGTAGCTGCTGCATTTCCCACCACCGGCTTATACGCGAGTCACCAAGTTTTCCCAGTTTTGGGGGGTAAAATTGGGGGGTCGGCTTATATGCGGGTCGGCTTATACACGAGTATATACGGTAAATTTACACTTTTCCATTAAAAAACTTAAACAAGTATATATCTGGTGGAAATTACGATAAGATCATTTATTTGTACTTTTATTTTATTCAAACAAAAATAGAGTTCTTCCCATTAATGAAGACACTACAATAAACCAAAAGAAAAGGTGGTACCAAAACCAAAAATGCTGATACCTGGCCTGGTTCATTTCTTTCTTCATAATTAGTATCAGGAACAGACTGGTCCTCACTCTTCCCCTGCTTCACAATATAGGTTTTTTCCCTTAGGTTTTTATTTTCCTTTAAGGTAACAGTCATAAACATAACATGTTTTAGGTTCAGCAGATGGATGTTAAGTATAATCATTAAAACTTTCTTCTACATGAAAATACTGCCAATTAAGTTTTACAGTGTCATAACAAAAGAAATAAACGATTGCAGAAAACAGCATTAGAATATGGATTTCCACCCAAATAATATCCAAATATTATTTCTAAACTTGTGGGGTATTTGCATTAAAGCAATCTACATTTAGGATTATGCAAAGTAACTTTACTGTAACTCTGGAACTTCTAAGGAAGAAATGGTAAACAGAAGATGGTTCCGGTGAGGGCAGAGAGGACAACCACAGTGGATGAAGAACCAGTGAATGGACTGACTCTTCAACAATTTCTCTCTGGAGAAGGAGTGGACTTGGATCACCGATAAGTGCTCCAGACACTTGCTTCTCATGAGGAGACCACAAAACAGTGGTCTCCAATGGGTTTAAAGCTCTGGGAGATGAGGGAATACCATCATAGCTCAAGCTGCGGTTTGGCACCTACAAAAGGACACAAGATTTGTATATTTCCTTTCTAACCACTTTTGGAAATTGGTTGTTTAACTATTAGGAACTTTTATAGTGGCACATTTTTACTATACTAGGAGAGTGTCCTAAAATCCTTTGAGAAATAACTTTTTAAAAAGGAGGTTTTGTGTGTGGGAGGTTATGAAAAAGAGAATTCTTAGAAGCTGGGTAAGTTTACCCGTGTAACCTAGAAACAAAGCTTCCATTAATATGATACTGTAAAAAAGTTGAGATCCCTCCCTCCGTATGAATGTAAGATGAAAAATTATTTTGTGTTTCTTTCAAGAATCTCTCAGTCTTTTTCAATTTAAGAAGACAAGTTTTTGATTTATTATGTTAAAGATTCTTATGATCACAGAAAAACATGTATAACAATCGTACGCCAGTAGCAACTGTTACTAACCATAATGACACCTGAATCACATAAACACAATGATAAAGCATATAAATGCTATAATATCCAAATATCCTGGCATGAGTAATTAAGTTGCAGCATTTATATGAATGACATCATATACATATTTTGTCATCTGATACCCTTGACCCTTCCTCAGCCATCCATGTGGTACCCATTAGCCCTGCATTTGAAAGAGGTGTTTCACATTATATGTTAGCCTGAATAAATCTTCTTTGGAGCTTTGAAACAGCCACATCTTTTGCAAGGCTTGAACAGTTGCTCCAAGAGCAACTGAGTGGCGTAGCAGGCTAATGCCTCCTACTAAGGCAGCATTTAACATCCAGCTTTCTGCAATTACTGTAAGTTCGAATCTCACCAGGCTCAAGGTTGACTCAACCTTCCATCCTTTCTAAGGTAGGTGAAATGAGGACCCAGATTCTGGGGGCAATAAGCTGACTTTGTATAAAATATACAAAAGTATGAAGGCTATTGCTTAACGCACTGTAAGCCACCCTGAGTCTCCGGAGAAGGGCGGCATATAAATAAAATTAAAAAATAAAAAGAGCTGTTCCTGGCTGTCTCAACATCGGTGTACATGCACAGCCACTTTTGCTTTGTGCAGCCTCATCAGAGGTGTTGTTGTCTATGCATGCACGCGCATATTCAAAACAGCAGGAACAGCTTTTGAAGCATCTATGCTAGTCTTGCAACTTTTTTAATGCTTCGAAGGAAGATCTGCTCTTAGGGTTAATATGCTTTGCAAATCATCTGATTCCAATGTTTTCCACAGCCCATCAAGTAACCATTTGGTGCAAAGAAACTTACCTTAAGTGATTTAACACGAATTTCATTTACTTCACTCTGGTACTGTTGGCGAATTTCATGCAGCTGTTTCAGATACTCCTGCATAAAGATTTGAACAAAATGTATCTTTAGAAACAATTCTTAATATGAAAGAAAATATGCATTAAAAACACAATCTTATACAAGTTGATTCCAAACTAAGTCCCACAAAGAATGAGCTGCCCAGAAATATAAGAATTGGACTACAACTTTATGGAGACATGTAGGAAATGAGTATCAGTATTATGGAGGCATACTTGCTTTTTAAATTTTCTACTGTGAGCACACTGTAATCCGGCTTGTACTGACATTTTTAAAATCCCTGTAACATTTCAAATGATAAATAACTGTATAGTTTCTGTACAATTTTCTCACTCAACAATGGAACTGTATTTTGTTATGGATTAAGAGAACTTGAATATAAATTGTATTTTAATGTTTTAAACAGGAGGGAACCATTTTTAATTGATTACAGGAGTTATACAGCTGCCCATCTCATTAAATATTAGCTGGCTCACAACAATCCATATAAACAAAGTTAAAAATTAAAATATACTCTTCCCCCAAGAACCAAACCAAACAGGTTGTTTCTTTATTCCAACAGCCCTTGTAAAGAGAATTTTGGATTTAATTCGAGATGTACCTTTGTAATGCATGTTTAGTCTGATTCAACCTTCCATCTAAGACTGTAAAAAATACAGACACGATATGGGTATCAAACACTGTTATCCTCTTGCCTGTGGGCTAGATCTTGAGAATTTAAAAGCCTATATACTGTTTTGTTCCCTAACAAAAATTTTGCTTTACTATAGACTTTATAATTTTTCTTATGGCGAACGTAACTGCACATTAAAATGTAAAAAGTTATCCTGATCTTCTGTTGTGGCTTCCCCAAATCGCTCTGCAGAGAGTGCTCTTGGAAACAGCAAAAATTCTTATGTTCTTGTGGAATCCCTCCAAATAAGTGCTAAAAGCCAGTTTGAAGAAGGTAAATGTAAAAATCTTATAAGGGAAACATGCAATGCCCTCTGGAACAGACATCAGGTATACCTCCAATGCTTTGCCATGGCATGTCTAAGAATGAGGGGAGGTTTGCAAAGTTTTCTATAATTAGCACATTAATCACAGGTGCAAAACAAGATGTCAATTAGAAACATGAGAAACTTATCAGTCTGTGAAATGCGCTCCCTGTAAATTCCTCATCATCTCTGCATCTGGGCATTTCCCAGGCCATGCTATGCATCTACCATTTTCATATTAAAACCCCATGCATTAGTTAAACGCAGCATTAGCTTGATACATACAGCTTCTCCCTGAGTTCTAAGGCTGTGGCATGCTACTTAGACAAAGAAGAGATTTTCAAAAGCTCCTCGTATTGAAAGTTCACAAACAGTTGCCAGTCAAGTTAAAATAATTTGTCCTGGTCATTGTCAAATTGAAAAATAGCAAAATAAGTGTATTATAAACCCATTGAAGGAGCTGTTTGAACCATATGGTTGGTTAAAACTAAATAATATAAAAATAATGTTGAATACTCCATCCTTAAACAGACACACTGAAAGAAAAATTAGGAATAGAAAGTAGAATCATAGAATTAAAATTACCTCAGAAGTAATTTAGTCTAATCTCTAGTTTATACAGTATTCACTACAGCATCTATGATAGATGACCACCTAGCTTCTATTCTCTTCATAAAATACAGGTAGTCTTCAACTTACGACAATTACACAGCATTGAAAAAAATACGTTATGACCATTTTTCACACTTACATCTGTTGCAGCGTCCCCCCATGGTCATGAGATCAAAATTCAGACACTTGGCAATTGACTCATATTTATGACAATTGCAGTGTCCCTGGGTAATGTGATCCCCTCTTGAAGCTTTCTGAGAAGCAAAGTCAATGAGGATGTCAGATTCACTTAACAACCATGTCACTAACTTAACAACTGCAGCAATTCACTTAATGACTGTGGCAACAAAGGTTGTAAAATGGGGCAAATTTCACTTAACAAATGTCTCGCTTGACAAAAATTTTAGGCTCAGTTGTGGTCATAAGTACTACCTGTAAAGACAATATGTATATTTTTTATGACAAAGTAATAAGTACGGTACGTAGAGAATCAGAGAATCTTCCAATCAGAGATTCTTCAGTCCATATCCAAATGCTCTGGCCAGGCTCTCTTACCTGTTCTTTCATTTCATTTTTTTGAGGAAGAGCATTATTACAGACTTTGAGTTGTTCTTCCTTCATTTCTTGATTCTGCAGCTGACAAAACTCTGCAGAAGATGGCCGTAGTCCCTATTGGAATGCAAAATAATTAACTATTGTTAAGAGCAGTGTCAAGAAAAGGCTCTTATTTCATTTTTATGAGTTCATTACACTGAACAGAAAAATCAAAATGCAAATATTAGTTAAACTAGCATTTCATGTTAGTACTAGTAAATAAGAATAGGACTTCCAAAGTTTATTTGCTCCCATCTGTTTTTCTTTGATTATAGAAATTGCTCACCAGTTGCTTCTCTACTTTTAACTTGTTTTGCTGAGCATTAAATCGTCTCTGAAGATACTCGGAGGGCCTGAAAAACATAAAAGTCATGGAAAACTCTAAACAGAAAAGAAAAGGGGCATCATGTCAAAATTCAATAGATGTTTTTATAGTCAAGAAAAAAAATACAACCCATGAGGTGGAGGAGGAGGTGGTTCTTGTCCTCTCTGCTTATAATACTCTTCCATTCTCTGGCCAATACAGGGATCATCATCTTGGACCAAAGCTCTCTTCTGCAAGCTTGCCAGCTTTACATAATAATGGTCATAATGTCCACACATTCTAATGACCTCTGGCTTCCCACATACTTTAAACGCAGGACCCTAGGCCAGAAAATATCAAATTTATAAAGACAACAAATCCAAAATATTGAATATTGATTAAATTGTTACCTCTTGTGACATTCGTTTTATCAAAACAGGTTCATTCTGAGCCCAATGAACGGAAATCAATTTTATATAAAATAGTGTGACCTGACTATTGTTTTGATAAAAAGAATCTGAGGTCTTCAATAAAAATGCTGTTTCCTCCTCAGCAAAAGCAAAATGTAACAACAAAACAAGCAAATTGCTTTTCTGTATCCTATCCTTTGCTAAGCTTTAAGCATTAATCCTTCAGCTAAATATTTGAGCGCTGATCCTTTATAATAATGATTGCAGTCATTTGGCCAGGACCATACCATCCTTAGGTAAGGACTTCATACTTCTATTTTGCTGTATTCATCCCCACTTCAATCTCCCCCCCCTTCTCTGTTAATTTTGCTACTCTTCACCCCATAACCCTGTTGTCCAGTACTGCCCCAGCTGATTTTTGCCATCTTCTTTCTCCTGCTTCTTGATGAGGTATGCCAAGCCTCGCCCTTCGTGAGGCATTGTTGGCCTCACAAGGCCTTCCCAAGCAGTGGGAGAAAAAATACAGTTAAGGTTACTTGGGAGCAGCAGGGAGCACTTGGGGTCAGCAGAGCAGTATGGGACAGTAGAGAAGTAGGGTAGAGAAGCCAAAAGCAAAGAGATAGTGGGAAGAAAGAAAGAAAGATGGAAGGAGTTGAAGCACACCCTGTGGCCATTAATATGGACAGGCTGACAAGCATCTGAATTGTGATTATGTGACCACAGGAGCATAGCAGTGGCTGTAATTTTGAGGACCAATCAAATACCATTCATTCAGTGCTGATGTAATTTTAAACTGTCACTGCCTGAATAGAATAGAACTTGAATAGAATACTTTATTGGCTAAGTGTGATTAGACACACAATGAATTTGTCTCCGGTGCCTACGTTCTCAGTGTACATGCAAAACAACAAAGTAATAATAATAACCCTAACCCTAACAAAAGGTAACTTTTACCTTAATTATTGGATCCTGAATCCTTGAAGGAGCATAGCATTCATTTTTATACAATAATTTTCTGGGAAGCATTTCCATCCTGATTTTTGGAGAACGATAATCATGGAGTCTTCGTTTCTGACCTTTAGAAGTTTATGTAAAAAATGATTATAATGATTGGCTAATTATTTCTACATTTAATAAATATTAAGAAAGGGGCCGACAGACTTATAGATTATCTCTATGCTTTGCAACTGAAAAAGAGCATTGTTCCCTTGAAAATCAGCAGCATATACTGAGTTGGGAATCACTTGGTTACCACAACATACCCAGGTCTCTTCTAAATAAATGTTTTTCCATAATATATGAAGTAAGGAATTTAATCCTAAAATATATAGCATTTCTATTCTATTCTATTCACCAATTTATCAAATTCCCGTTATATTCAATGGTTTAGTATTAAGTTCTAAGGAAGTGTTTAGTTATGTGTCACCAATGCACAATATTTATCTGAACCAAATTAATGTTCAGGCCAAACTTCTACGACAACCAGGGATTTGACTATATATAAGTGGAAAGTTCCAGGCTGCCAACATCCAACATAAAATTGGTTCAACTGATTTTCTTCCTGCTACCCCAACTTTGTAGAGCCATTGTCATCAACTGCTTTCTGGGAAGGATCCCTGAACAGAAACAAAAGGGATACAACCACCACAAGAGATACTGTTGGATACACCACCCCAACATTAAAATCAACTTCTCTGTGGAATGAAAAGAGAAAAAACTGCTCAGCGGGATTTATTTCCTTCTTTCTCTCCAACCTCACAATTATAACCAATTTATTGCAGTAACA
Organism: Ptyas mucosa; assembly: GCA_012654045.1. Classification (NCBI taxonomy): domain Eukaryota; kingdom Metazoa; phylum Chordata; class Lepidosauria; order Squamata; family Colubridae; genus Ptyas; species Ptyas mucosa. The sequence continues at coordinate 25,551,310 of WNWU01000017.1, forward strand.
ACTGCAGATGGGTACTTGCTTGTTTTTAAATAATATTTATTTACTAAGCATAGACCTGGATTTTAATACAATTTTCTTGAAGAAAGAGTCATCCCTGACTAAAGCAATCTCAAGTTTCTTCAGCGTCCCTCATCTCTCCTATAAATCAGAAGAACCTATTAATTTTATCTTGCACAATGGAGCGTATCTTGAAAATACAGCTTTGAAGTTATAATCCATATTTGCTCAATTTCTGCTGCTATATTTTCCTCAATGAAAAAAGGCATGCCGTGGTGGCACAGTGGTTAAAATGCAGCATTGCAGGTTAACTGTGCCCACTGCCAGGAGTTTGATCCTGACTGTCTCAAGGTTGACTCAGCCTTCCATCCTTTTGAGGCTGGTGAAATTAAAACCCAGATTGTTAGGGGCAATATGCTGATTTTGTAAACTGCTCAGAAAGGACTGTAAAGCATTATGGAGCTGTATATAAGTCAAAGTACTAGTGTTATTGCTATTGCTATTTTACAACATCTTCATTTCTTGAAAGTGGCTATCTCAGAATTAATCTCAGTGTAAAACAAGTTTCATACATATGGTCAAGTATAATGTTCTTATTTTTAATATAAACAATCACTCGCCTGATGATGAAGCTGATGATTTTTTCCTGTGAATAACAGTATGACTAAATTCTGCCTCAATGATCTAGAAAGGAATACAACAGAATGCATTTATTTCTATGCTACCTCAAGTGTGTTTCAAGTAAATGTACCAAAAGTTAATTTATTCTAACTTAATGCAGGGAGAAACAAACAAATCTCCTTAGCATTTTTGTCCTGGTGGAAACCTAGCAATACCAACCATTTTTATTTTGTAACTGAATGTAAGTGGAATTTATCTATTTATTTGGGGAAATTATAATACTACCCATCTTGCATACAGTATATAACCCTGGTCAGCTGGCAATCAACAAAAAGAGTTACATAGAAAATAAATCTATAATTGTAAAATATAAAATGAAGTTAAAATAACCATTCAACAATAACCAAGGCCCCATAACAGATTCACATCACAATGACATCTATTTTGGGCTCAACTAACATCCTGGCCCAGTGCTTGGAGCAAGTATTACTGTTCACAGTCTTCTGGAAAGTCAGCATGCTTGCAGCCCTCCAAATATCAGGAGGAAGCCTGTTTTATAATGAAAAGAGCCCCCCCCCCCAAAAAAAACCTCCTTCTTCCACAGAAGAACAGATAAAGAACAACACCAACCAACAGATAAAGGTGTTTTGAGTGGACCAAGCAACTTTGTTTTTCTAAGCCACAAGAGATACTCACCTCAGGTGGCAAATAATTTTTTATCTGCTTCTCCAAAAAGGCTTTTTTTAAAATAGAGTTAATAGAAGGGCGATCTCTTGGAGATGTTCTAAACAACTGGGATATTAACAATCTCAGATCAGAAGAATACTTCACAGACACAGGAATGAAATGGCCTCTGCAGATCTTCATTATAAGTTGGGGCAAATTGTTGCCTTCAAACTATCACATGAAAATAAAGTCAATATATTAAATCGAAACTTGATTTAAACAGAAATACACAAAAGTACTTACATAAAATAAAGGACAAATGAGGTCAGAATAGTTTTAGTCTTTTTTTTAATAGCACTGTCCAATTTATCGGGTCATTTCAGATCTACCATTTCTCACTTACGATATCTTCTGTTTCATTTATTTATGAACTACTATCCTGCTTATCAAAAAGAACTATTGGAACAGCAGTCAAAGTATGTTCTACTCTACTTATACCCAAAAAGTCCACCATTAAAACACATCTAAAATATTGAGCCCCTGTGATTATTTCACAAATGGTTGTCATTGAAAAGGATTTACACATTCCTATTTATTTAGCTTATGTCATGTCATATGCAGACTAGCAATACACTTAGTTTAGTAAAACACAATAAATATAAATGTCAAAAAGTTCTACGTTCAAATATCAATGTCCAGGCCATCTACCATTGAAGCGCAGCATCATTTATACAAAACAAAATCAGATACTGGACTGGTATATGCCCTCAGCTTACAGTCAGTCACAATGTGATCGCAGTCACACTAAGTGGGGGAGGATACTATGCCCCATTTATACAGGGAGTCCCAGCAGTCGCCATGTGAGGTGTGAATCCTATTCAAGATTATCCATTGCTGACATGATAGTTCAAAGCCTGGCACCTTTTGTGTAGGGTAATTTATATGTCTACCTAAGTCTGGGCCCTCAGCAGCCTATTTGGCTTTCCATAGAGAATCAATGTGACAGTTGTTAGGCAAATGTTGTGCAAGTGCTAGTGGGGATTTCCTGGATTTGAGTCTTCCGGCTGATAAATGAGAAAGATCAGCATGCAGTAAGTAGCCAGTAGGAGTATTACTCCTCAGTAGCAATAATAAAACAATAATTTACCCAAAGGCAAGCCAATAAGAATCTTCCATGTTATCTCTTTTAACTTTCCAAGATGCTCCCTATTATCTCCAATCTATCTTGCCCTATCAAAATCTTACTATTTTCTTTTCAATGATGAGGATGATATTTTTATTCTGCCTTTTTTTATATATATCACATCAGCTTCCCAAGTAATTATACTTATTTTTTAAAAAATTGAAAAAGTTAAGGGGTAGGTGTTTGGCTAACACACAAACTGTCCCCAGAGTTTCTTGTCTCTCTTCCAGGATTTCATTTGTGCCATCAAAACAGAATTTCAACAACATCTGAGTTTTCAAAACCTCTTAATTTCCTGATTTGACTGGGAATTAAGGGCAGAGTCATTCATATGACTTCACAGAGAATCACTTAAATTAATTTTTGCTCTAGAGGTGAACTGTAGGCCAACATCAGCCCCAGCAAGAAAATCTGACCAGATAATTTTCCTTCTCCATCATAGTTTTTCTTTAAGCTTTCTTAATTAATTCTCTATCCTTAACTCAAAAGAATTTGGCTATATTGAAAGACTAACACTACCCAAACAAATGGTGCTGGAGAAAACTCCTGCGAGTCCCTTGGACTGCAAGGTGATCAAACCGGTCAGTCCTAGAGGAGATCAACCCTGACTGCTCTTTAGAAGGCCAGATCCTGAAGATGAAACTCAAATTTTTTGGCCACCTAATGAGAAGGAAGGACTCACTGGAGAAGAGCCTAATGCTGGGAAAGATTAAGGGCAAAAGACGAATGGGATGACATAGAATTAGATGGCTGAATGGAGTCACTGAAGCAGTAGGCGTGAGCTTAAATGGACTTCAGAGGATGGTAGAGGACAGGAAGACCTGGAGGAATGTTGTCCATGGGGTCCCGATGGGTCGGACACGACTTCGCAACTAACAGCAACAATACCCAAACAAATCAACATAAAAATGAGTAAGAATATGCCCAGTTTTTTAAACAATGTTTGAAATTACCAGTGGTAAAATGACAGCTAACATTAAAATAGTCAGAACTGAAAACTAGGAACAGAATGTGTACCAAATGCAAGTTGGAGTAATTTTTTTAAAAAATCATGAAGAATACTCAAATTTATGTTGTACTTTTCATTTTACCATGAAATCATAAGACTATACAAGCCATTCTTGATCAGCCCAAAGACCATCTAACTCCACTGTTTTATTCCTACAGAACTAACAAAGTGCTAAAAGAAACCCAGAGCAAGATAAGAATACCACAGCAGTTTTGTTCCTAACATTATCAATTGTGAATTTGTCCATATCTCTTCTGAAATTTAGACATTTAAAGAAACATTTTTAATGGAGTATTCCTTTCCATCTGAAAAGGAAAACTCAAGATGATCTTAGTACTGTAAAACTGATATCTTTCTACACTGTTCAAAATGTTAAAGGCTGTATTTAATTTATGATTCTAATAGCTGTCAATAAATGATATTGATAAATATTTGGTTATGGCAGTATAAACATTTACTTACAGGATGCTTTAAAGTACACAACTCATATAACACACAGCCAAGAGACCATATATCTCTATAAGAAGAAAGTAAGAAATTAGAGGAACTGAAACAATATTTAGTAATCCAGCAAAAAACATATATCCCAACTATATGGTTATGCAAAAGTTAATTCTTAGTGTTCTGTTTAGTATTGTTTATACTATTTATTATTTTAACACATTATTATAGATCATCCTTGTTTAACAAACAGTTGCTCTGATTTTGAAGTTCTGACGATTGCATCCCCATGATCATGTGATCGCATTTTGGGTTTTTGTCAATTGGCTCACATTTATGGCCTTTTTGCCGCATCCCACAGTCATGTGACCACAACTTTCAGCAGTTTTTGCCAGTATCCAGTATTTACTTCCAATTTCTGGTCCATTGAATATAATGGATTCATTTAACAACTGCCACAGAAAAGGTGGTGAAATCAGGTGTAGACAGGTGCTTGATGACCACCATGACTTACAACCAAAATTTTGGCCTCAATAATGGGCATAAATCAGACTACCTGTTTTTGGTTATGAAAAAGTGGTAACTTCTTCAAAGGGTATAATTAAGCCAGTTATGGCTGCAAATACAATATTTTGGCTATTAAGGCCAAATGGGACATTTTAGAACTGCATAAAATTAATGTGTGCTTCACAAGAAAGCTGATATTTTAAGAGTAGATTCTATAGAGAACTTTTCAAAAGTCTGAAGGCAAAGACCCAGTTTGTGGGGGCAATAAGCTGACTTTGTATAAATATACAAAAGTATGAAGGCTATTGCTTAGAGCATTGTAAACCACCCTGAGTCTCCGGAGAAGGGTGGCATATAAATCAAATAAAAAAAGAAAAGACAGCTTGCAATACTATTGCTTATATTTATTGCTATTTTTCAATTCAAGAAGACCTTCAAGAACAAAGAGGTATGTTCTGAAACTTACGTTTTATTATTATATGGTTTATTCTCACAGATTTCAGGTGATAGGTAATATGGCGTTCCTACACAGGTATTAGCAAATTCCATCGTGCTAAAGAAAATAGCAGACAAAAAAAGTATTTTTTTCTTTGAAAATAATGTAATTACTGAAGCTATCTAGAGAAATTACAAAAATGTCCATTATTTAGAATGCCCTATATATTAGTCCATGATTATCTGAGATAGCAAGGTCTAATTTACAAATATCATTAAAAAAACAACAACACCAGATTCAAACCATGATTTCAAATTCTGGTTTAGAGCTTATTAAAGAGTTTCCCAATTTCAAATGTACAGGAAGGGGAAAACCACTTTTGGAAAATGCACTGTTTCTACTTTCTTTTCTCATGTACATAGGGAGCAGAAGGAACTCATAGATGAAACCCCAAGTTTTACTGCACTTCTTTTCAATAAAGCTAAGACATTTTGCAACGTTAAAGTCTGACCAATTCTATGCCCTGTTCACTGGAATTTTAAAGCAAAATAAACTCATCTATTTTTGACTTAATACTAAGAGAATAACATTGTCCATAAAAATATGCTTACTTGTTCAGCATCCTTGCAATCCCAAAATCTCCCAGTTTTGCTGTTATTCCATTACTGCTAAGAAAAATATTCTGTAAACAAAATATACCATAATTAAAACTGGATGTGTGTTTTATGTTTCAGTGATGAGGATAAAATTATCTCCCAAAATTACCTGTGTTTTTATGTCTCTGTGCAGAATCTTCCTGTCATGTATATGCTTCAGGCCTAAGGCAATTTGCACGAACCAACCCAAGATCTAAATATAAATATAAAATATTAATATTTCATACAACACAGTTATTAAAATTTCTTCAAGAATACAGTCTTGGGGATGAAAAAACAGTTCATTATTTTAAATATATACATTCAGAAGTATGACAAAATAGGTCACAGAATTGTTCAGATCTCAAAGTTAGAACATATTCTCTGTGTGTGTATGTGTATGTAGAGAAAGAGTGTGTTTTTATTATTGAGAACTTTTGAGATTGCTAAACTTGCATACATCAAGAGATTTTAAGCAATCTCTCACTCAGTGGTACTTCTTTTGTTTTTCCAAGCTGGCCATTTTGAAGTTTGTCCCTAGAGACTAAAATGCTGCCATATTAGTTTGTCCTGGCTTTGAGTCTTGCCTTAAATCCATTAATTCTTTTGTACAAAATATGATATTATAAATCACATTAGAGATAGCACGTGTGAAGACACTTCTAATCTTGATACCGTCACATGCTCTTCCTGTAAAGGGATCTTGGCTAATCAGAACTGGTTTCACAGGGAGCTGGAAATCCTACTGGAGAGCATCTGGTTGGGCAAGGCTGCCTTACCCTTTCATCAGCATTATTTTATTACAAATGAAACACATGTTTGAAGTATGCAATCTTGGAGCTGACCTTAGAAATACCCAGCATTGCCCAAGGTTTTTATCTACTGTATTTGTATAATCATCTTCTATTAATTGTGAATCTGTCCTAAATTTTGGTTTATTTTGCTTTCAGGTAAATACTTTATGTGGAATTCTATCTTATTAAAGCATTATTACATGGTAACAAAAAATAAATAAAACACAATATGCAAGCCAGGATCTCCACTTTGAATACTTTGGTGTGATGAACAGTGAAGGGAATATAAGTAAAGTGAAAATATTCCCCAAATTACAAACTTACCTTATCCTCATCAAACAGCACTCCATATTGCATATTTATTCTCTTCATTAGGTCACCTCCATCGCAATATTCCATCATAATATACAAGTTATTTTTCTCTAAAAACATAATAACTTAGGTTTTGAGTCATTTAAAAAAAGAATACAATATAAAACAAAGGGAGAATCCTGCTGGATTAGATCAAAAGTCCGCTAATACCAACAGCATATTTTGCATTTGAGGCATGCAACTTTGATTCTGTATATGCTCACACGCATATATTTTCAGAGCTATAGCTGTTTAGTATTTCCCTAAGGTTTCAAATATATTGATATAAAAGAAACTCAGATCCTAACTATTAAGTGAGAGATCCGGAGACGACTTTGGACTGTTACTGAGTCAACAGAACTGCTCTGTGATCTGCTTCTTGACTTCCAGCTAAATTGGCTAAATGACTCTCCCCCAAAGTTAAAAGTGACATCTGCTAATATTCTGTATTTAATGTAATAAGGAGCACTTTAATGTTTCCTTTTGCAGGTAGATACCATTCTCATCTCCTCAACACTGTTCATGTAAACATACATGGCATTAGGTAACTAGAAGCAAAATAATGTATTACTCTACCACACTGAACTCATATGACTCTTTATTGGCTTATAGGTTATAAAAATAATAGTTAAATAGTTCACCAAGGTGAGGTCAAATCCAACCAAGCAATCTTAACAATGATCATCAATATCACATCAGTCCACACAGGAAAACAAAAGGAAATTCATACATACATATATAAACTCAAAGAAACAATCTCCAAAACCTGTTTTTTTTAAGTTTTAGGAAGAAAATACTTGTGTGCCTTTCAAAAGATGAAATTTTAGAAGGAGGTATTTATTGTTGCTCTATTCTAAGAGTTAGCTAAAATACAGGTCCTCAACTTATGACAACTGAGCCCAAAATTTCTGTTGCTAAGTGAGATATTTGTGAATTTTGCCCCATATTACAACTTTTCTTGCCACATTTGTTAAGAGAATCATGGCAGTTATTAAGTTAGGAACATGGTTGTTAAATGAATCTGGCTTCCCCATTAACTTTGCTTGTCAGAAGGTCACAAAAGGTGACCCCATCATAAATTGCAACTGTCATAAATGAGAGTTGCTAAGAGTTTGAATTTTGATCACATGATCATGGGAAAAACTGTCATAAGACATTTTAGTGCCCTTGTAACTTAGAATGGTCACTAAATGAACTGTTGTAAGTCGAGGACAACCTGTAACTATAGATCAAAATGATACCTTGAAGAGAAGTGTAGAAAGCTACAATATTGGGATGCTTCATCTTGGCTAAAAGAGTTGCTTCTTTTTGAGATGATTCTTTTTCCTTCCTTGGCATCTTTATTTATTTAAAAAGAATGCAACACAAGTTGTTATTATTTATGTGACTTTACAGAAATACCACAAAGATATTTAAAGAATTCTGAATGCTGTAATTTGTAATTTTCCCTCTGAACAAATCTTATATTTCCAATAAAGGTTCTTATTGCTTGGGAATTAATGTGAACTGACTTTTTTATATTAACATCATTTAACAATTAAAAGTTACTAAAAAGTTACTATAACACATATCATCACTTTCTTTCAACATTTTAAGAAATGGACTACTTCCTTAAAGGGCTACATATAATATTTTAAGAATTTTAAATTGTCATAGAACCTCAGAAACAGCAATAACATTTGGACTAAATAACACATTGAATTCATTATCACAAGCACTCACAGATAAAACAAACTTACTTTCAGTCCTGCAAAGACATTAAAAATACTTCTTCAGAACTTAACCTTAATCCTATGTCAAATATTTAAACAAATTCTAAGCTGTCTAAAATATTGTTAATGGTACTGTTGCTGCCATTAGACAGATCTTTCTATCCGATAGCCATTTTCACCTTGGACCAAACATTAACATGCTACATAAAACTATTATAAAAGATATTACCTTAGTTAAATTGATCTCCTTGATAACACACTGTTGATTATCCTCTTTTTTTCTGGCTAAGAATATTTTGCCAAATGCTCCTTCTCCAATCATTTTAATTATTACATAATTATCCATGATTCTGAGTTTTGGAGAAACATCAAACATAAAAAGAATGTAGTACTTAATATTTAAACACCAAACTTTACTTCAAACTGTAACCTTTAATTTTTCATTGTAATTTTTTTTCTTTTTTAAATTTTAATAGTATCTATTTTTCTTGGTCAGATACTCACAACTGAAAGAGCAGTATCCCTATCCTTTTAAGTGAAGCAGTCACAAAACAGGGAAAATTATAATAATTTCAAATGAATTATGAAATGTGCATGAAATAACACATGAAATAAGAACATCATGGCTTCAAAACCTAAGGGACTGGTTTGGACAAAACTCAGCAGCACTTTTTCATATGGCTGTTGATAAAAATAGGATTGCCAACATGATTGCCAACGTCCGATGACGGACATGGCACAAGAAGCAGTAGCAGTATGAAATAACAGAATTCTTGGATTTAGAGGATGAAAGTGTGTTATACCTGAAAATCACTCTGTTTGTAGCCTATGGCTTATTCTAAGTCAGCCTTTCCCAATCTTGTATCCTAGAGATGTTCTTCTAGAGGAGAAGATGATAGAAGAATTAATCTGAGGGCACCAGGTTGGTGCCCTCAGATTAATTAATCTGCTAATTAACTGCTAATTAACCTGATGGCACCAGATGGCATCTGACCTACTTAACAGATCCCTGGTTAGTGGCTGGATCCAGATGGAAGAAGGTTTAGGATCCACATGCAAGTCCCATGACAGAAGAAAAGCTACAGGCAAACATACTGTATAACAGATCATAACAAGACCTTTGACTGGTTATTTAAATTGTTCCTGATTCCTTTCCAAGCACTCAGAATATCTCTAAAAAGTGGGTCCCTTGATCTATTTTCCCTCCAAGTGAGGATCCTACGCAATCCGCCCATCAATGCAGGTATGAATTCGAGGTGAGTGGCGGTTCTAGCAGACTGATAAATACTAAGCAATCCTCTTGAGGTTCCTTACAAATGGATGCAGGCTACACAACTTTCCACACACTTTACTCAGGAGTAAGCCCCAGTTATCTGTTGAGGTTTGCTTCTGAGCAAACCTACGTCAGTTTGTGCTGACAACCTCATTAAGAGCGAAGCTCAAGGGATCCTTTTTCCCCTTCGGGGAGGCGGGGAACTTCTCAGCACTTCCGCTTCTCCGTTGCCAAGGAAACAGAACCGACGCGCGCGCAGATTCCCTGCCTGCTCGCGCTCCGCAGCTTTTTTTTCCTCTCCCTCATTCACCTGCCGGCGGGATACTTTCCTGCGCCCTGGAGAAATGGGGGAAAGGAAGAATCCTCCAGAACCAAAAATATCACTTATATCGCCTAAACTACCTTAAGTTCCACAGACGGTGGAAGCAGCAGCTTCTTCAGCGCCCGCGGAGGCGTGTTTTCTTTACACCCCGCCCTATTGTCCGGGTCATGGATGAGTTTCTGCAGCCTTCCGCAATCTGACGCCTTTCAGTGTGTTAAAACTACAGCTCCCAGCATCCCTTTAAACTTAGCATGGTTCTATTATATACAGTAATCGAAAAGAACTACTAGTAGTATCAGGCTGAAGGACACGTTTGTAGAAAATAGTATCTCTAGTTTGCACATCACCTCGCGCTGATCCTCCCCCGCCCCATTTCCAATTACTTCATAATTTCGTAATAACCACATAGATCGAACAGGAATTTTAAAATGCACAGGGTAGATTGCTGCTTTAGCCAAGCTACAAGGTGAATATCTACTAAAAATTCGATTGGTTCAGTATGAATTTATTCCCAGATAACTGAAGGTCTCATTTCAAACTGTGTGTGAACTTCAGCTGGCAGAATTCTAGTCGATGCTCTGCTTGCCAAGCACCTTCACATCTGGAAGTCACCAAAGCTGGGAGACGCTTAAAAAATTTCATCAGAATATATTTCTTTTAACATCTCAGTAGGTATCCTGGGGGTGGGAACCTCTTGCAGCAAAACATTTTTCAAAAGCTGTAACATTTATTGAAGTTTTTACTAGTTTAGCATTTTCAATTAATATAAAACGAATATAATCCCTAAAGTATAATATCCTGTATGAAAAAATATGTATTTTTGTTAAATACTTAATTTGGTACATGAAAGCACCCTGCCCCCCAAAGAGATTTTTAGCTTTGTGTCCTTTTCATTGACATCTGTTTAGCAGATAACAACCAGTACACTTCAGTCCAAAATCTCAATAAACATATGCACTTTCATATGCAAGATAATGGAGATTCAGATTTTGGGATCACCTGTAAAATCATTTATACTGAATCTTTTATGTGTCGCATGCTTGAGCCTCTCAAGAGATTTTTTTCAATTAGCAGGCATGAAGGGATAACTAGATTCCTTGGCAAAAATCCTAATAGGACACCACTATAATGGCAGGGTTGTTTGGTGATTATGCTGCTAACATCTATCCTGCTGAGGACCAACTGGCCAAGTCCTTGGGTTTCCTGTTTAGGATAAATATTGCTCTCCAAGCACCAACTCCCTAACTGCATTCAATGAATTAAGTTTATATAACTGATGAATAAGAAGCAGAAATAGATGAAAGACATGGCTCCTTTAAATTATAGTAATGAAAGACAAGATCCAAGAAGATATCATTTTGGAAATGAAGTATTGAAATGAGCAGGTTTATTAACAATTTCAAAACATATCTTGCTCTCTATATCTCAGATTGTGCTAACTCTAGTCTGCCCTCTAATATGGCACACTTCTGATTTTGACATATTTTCCCATTCTGACAGAATATTTCTATACTGAATAAAGAATTCTGTGTAAAAAAATGCTTATTTTAATATCTTTAAGAAGAATGTAATTGCTATACCTTTTTGTACAACAAAAATAACCCAAATTAAATTTGCTTTCTCAAAGAAATATATCTGAAATCATGTGTCAATTAGTTTGTTGCTGCTAGTTTCTGAAATGGTTCAGCAATGTTTTTGCACTGATACTGGATTATCTATTGGTACTTCTTTCTTCAGTTCCATTGGTTTAATCATCTTTTGCAATTCAGAAATCCAGTCTGGATCATCTTCTGCTTCAAAATCCCTATGAAAATATAAAGAACAATTAAGAGAGGAAAGGGAGATTATCATTTAAACAAATCCATAACTACTAAATACACATATTTTCTGATTAGAAACCCTCAGGACTTCTAGGCGGTATCTTTACTATTAAAATTATTCTATAAATTCTAAAATTCTTCTGTACAATCTATTCTGTTGTCCATTACAGTCAAAATGCATATATAATATGTGCTTGAAAGACAGAGATTATTTTTCTCTGGGGAAAGTTTTGGAATGTCTAAAACAAATATTTATATATTTATGTTCTTTTTAATTTTGACTATCTGCTTTTTTGAGAACTTTCATTGGTCACACATCAGCTTTATGATTCTGTTCTTAATAATCTTCAATATTTCTTTTGTAGACAAAGACTACAAGGTATAAATCAGATACTTTTCTGTGCTAGTGGGCTCCTTAAAAATATAGAACAGTAAATTTGTAACAACCACTATGTTCTTACATAAAAGGCAGATTGAGTGCAAATGTCATGCTCTGGTGATAGCATAATACACAGTATGACAAATCACTCATGAAGACTTCCAATTTTTCATGTTTTAAGAGAGACTATAATTCCATGAGATTATAATGAAATTCATGTATCATAAAATGTAAGATTCAGAATTTGTTCCACATATTACTTGTTATAGTATACCTGCTCCTAAACCAAATTGAGGGACAAGACTTCTGCTGATCGAAACAGAATTGGGGGGCAAAAGAGGGAGAGATAGAATTGTGGGGGGATCTGATCTAAAAATAAAACAGTGGCATGTTGAAAAATGGCATGAAGTTACAATTGGATTTTTTATGAGACATGTTTACATTGAAGTAGAATAGAAAAGAATTCCAACAATTAGTTTTTCAAACTGTATTTCAACATACGTGTCCTCTTCATCTGATCTAGGTTCAAGTCTCTCTGCATCCTCCATAAAAGTTTCACCATCTGGTTCATCAGATGCGTTGTTCTCTCCTGTAAGTGGTCCTCTCAGTAGGTCATCTGAGGCTTTGATATTTAAAAATCAGTGCAAATATTCATGGTTACTTCTATTCCGATATTTTAAAAATCAGTAAGAAAATCAATAAATCAGTGTCTTGTTCCTTATTTTTTTCACATAGCACTTAAGCACAACTTCCAAATTCCCACTGTCTCCTCATCCACCACCAATTTGATTCTCTATTCTCATCAGGAGAAATCAATGACCTCATTAAAAGAAACAACCAAACAAACACTCTATAGCTAAAGTAACCCTCTCCCACCCACTCTTTACATCTCCCATCCAGACCATCTATAATCCCCATTGCCTGCAAACCGGTGGTAGTATTCAGCCGGTTCTATCTAGTTCGGGCGAACCAGTAGCAGCGGCTGTGGGAGGCTCCGCCCACCTGCCCGGATGTAATTATGTCCCATTTACAGGGGTGAAATGCTCCCAGTTCAGACTGGATCTCCTGATCTGATAGCGATGGTGGTGGGTGGGTTCGGAGAACCGTTAGCAAAAATCCCTACCCCACCTGCCCATGCCCAGCTGAGCTGCGCGATCATCAGAAGCTTTTTTTTTATTTTTAAAAGCATTTTTTCTACAACCTCTTCGGCCGAAGAGGTTGTAAAACAAATGCTTTTAAAAGGTTAAAAAAAAGCCTCTGATAATCACAACTGAGGAGCGCGTGCTTTTTTTAAAAAAGCAATGCTTTTAAAAGTAAAAAAAAAAAGATTGCGCACCACAGCTGATCACCCCCTCCTCCGCGTGCTGTTCTACTTACCGCATGCCTCCTTTTGGCGTGCACTGTGCACGCGCACCTTGCATTTGGTGTGTGGTGTGCACTGCGCATGCGCAGCCAGCGAACCGGTAGTAAACTGGTTCAGATTTCACCACATCCCATTTATCCACATTTTTATGCTCTGCGCATGCCCACTCACATTTGCGAACCGGTAGCGAAGGTAAGTGAATACCACCCCTTCTGCAAACCATACTAAAGCCACCAGCTAGCTCCCACTGAGACTCAGCACCAAGGTTTGATCAAATCTTATCCTAAAAACCTCAGAAGGTAGTGAGAGCAAGTAGACCAGTTCATTCTGAAACAGCAGGCAAAAGATTGATCATCGTTGCTCTAGCCAAGGGAGTAGCCTTCTGCAGCTCTGCTACAATTGACAAACTACCTAACAGCCACTAGTTCAGCTGAAATGTCAAAAGGTGGTTCCACCTTCCCACTGAAAGTGCCATCCAGAGAATTCAAAGCCAGAACCCGCAGCAGCTATCCTGGTTCATTGATGCTTCAGAAACTCTTAATTTCCTTTTTTTTTAAGACCTTCCCAATCTCCAAACCATGAACATCATATGCTAAAAGCACCTCTCCATGATCCCATTCTAAGAACTTTGAACTAAGAACTTCTCACTATGATGAGAAAAAAAGATTTACCTGCTTTGTAAATAGTGTATGTCTTAAAAGCTAAGTTAACATCAGCATTGTGAAGAATATTCATCAAAGTCTGTGAAGGTTCCTTATTCCACTGTTTACGTTTGACATTTTCATCATATTTTCTCACATAGCCACCTAATTAAAGGAACAGAAATACAGTATTACTAGAGAAATTATCCTTTTTTCTATCTCAAACTATAGAACTTTAAATAAACACCTTAAACTATTGCCAGAAACCTTCCAAAAAGAATGTTGTAACACTACATACCATAAATAAACTTAAGACCACAAAAAATGAAACTCTTTTTTTAACCAGTAATTCCCATTTTGGTAGTGGACAAGCAGAACTACATTCAATTTATTTAACTATTATATGTTTAATGAAGCCATGCCAAGATATAGCTTTATAGCATGCTTATCTTTTGAAAAACGTACGGTGTAACTGACCCATTACAGGCACAATTAATTCACTATCCTAAATTCATTGTTCGAAATCATATGCTTTAGCATCTTTAAAATTAAGTACGTATCAGTATATCACACAGAAAGATTTTGAGCAGAGAAAATCTGAGGACTGTATATGTCATTCCAATCTGAACCCTCCCCCAAAAAACCCAAAATGAAATAAATCAACGTATGATGCAGCCCTATGGTATAGATGTTGAAACTGCAGTTATAAATGTACAACTACTGTATGTAAGGATGTTTTCTTACTATTTCCTCTCAATCGCAAATGTCTGAAAAGCATTAATGGGCTCTTGGATAATGTACATTATTCAAGCAGACTCACCTTTTAATGGTTAGTGTTGAACCGCCAAGAGACTACTTATGGTCTGTGGTGAGATAGTCAATCTAAATAATCATTAAGATCTTGTTTGTAGCACCTCTCTCAGTGAAGCCCAATTCAAGATTTTTACACACAGAGAATGACTTGCGTCTGCCCTATCTACTATCCACAGTATATATCGCCAAAAAGGGATAGCAACAGGGGTGAAATGCTCCCGGTTTGGACTGGATCGCCCGATCCGGTAGCAATGGTGGCGGGTGGTTCGGAGAACCAGTAGCAAAAATCCCTGCCCGCCCCCCCATGCCCAACTGAGCCGCATGATCAT
Source organism: Ptyas mucosa (assembly GCA_012654045.1). Lineage (NCBI taxonomy): Eukaryota > Metazoa > Chordata > Lepidosauria > Squamata > Colubridae > Ptyas > Ptyas mucosa. The sequence continues at coordinate 25,566,602 of WNWU01000017.1, forward strand.
CAGAGGCTTTTTTAAAAAAAACTTTTAAAGGCATTTTTTCTACAACCTCTTCCGACGAAAAAATGCTTTTAAAAGTTAAAAAAAAAAAAGCCTCTGATGATTGCGCAGTTCAGCTGGGATCATCAGAGACTTTTCAAAGCATTTTTTTCTGCAACCTCTTGGCCGAAGAGGTGGTAAAAAAAATGCTTTGAAAAGTCTCTGACGATCCCAGCTGAGTTGCCTGATTGGCAGAGGCTTTTCAAAGCATTAGAAAAAATGCTTTGAAAAGGTAAAAAAAAAAAAAGTTGGCCACGCCCACCCAGTCACATTACCCACCACCACCAAGCCACACCCACAGAACCGGTAGTAACAAATTTTACATTTCACCCCTGGATAGCAACCATCAACCTCAGTTTGGAATGAACCCAATCTTTCTGAAGTCTCTGGGAATTACCATCTCTACCTTACTCTTGGTTTCTGCCCTCCCAAAAAGATGCCAAAAGCAGCAGAGAAGTTGAAAAGAAATGACACTAAAGCAAGCAAATCATAAACCCACCTAGATTTGGGAAGACAGCATCAATTTAAAACTGACATGGTTTTCTGGAGTCAATTTCTAGTACCATTCCCACCACTCTAATGTCTGGCATCATTCTCCCAGATCGGGGAAAAACTGTTTCCAGATAAATTAGTCAAACATTCTGGACAACCTAAATGCAGAATTATCTAATTAATCAAACAGAACTCTTTTGTCCCTCTGGTTTCCCCTCACACCCTTAAAACAGTATCCTTTTCTCCCAGCTTTTTAAATAGTTTGTAGATTTAGGATTCTTCACCCACAGGTTTGTAGAACCAATTTCTCTTTCCACATGCTGCACACTGACATAAAAAATATGCAAGCCAAAAATGGCAATTCCAGTAGATCTTGGCTGAAGATGCCTGAAATTTTACCTATGGGGCAAATTCACCCACTATTTCATCTGTTTTCTCATTCTGTACTGAGAATGTAGTCCTAAAAGTTTCTCATTCAACATCCAACTGGTTATTCTTACACCTCATTGTTTCTTATACAAGCTGGGATTATTGGGGCAGGTGTGGGATAGAATACCATCTTCAAAAATATCTCTAATGGCAAATAATATAAAATATGCAAATAAACAGGCATATTATCTTACCTGTGTCCCCCTTGGTTGCAATACTGGAAGAAAGTAAAGGTGCATTTTCTAAAATTTTGATCACTGTACTGCATCTTCCTTTTTCCCATTTTTGTCTATGAAGTTCTGGGGGAAAAACAATACAGTATTTGGGAAAATCTTTTAAAAAAAATGTTTTAGGAAAATTTGGTAGAATCCTCAAGTATTCACTAACTCCAACCATCAGTATAGTATTTTGTATGGCTAAAATGTGGTTAAGCCCTTGAAAAAGAATGATTTTGTAGAAAGAACAGTTATTTTTTTCCATATTGATCCTCATTTCCTACCAACCTGCTCCTAAGGCAGAGGTACCTCCAGCATCCTATTTGTGAACCAGGATCCAGTATCTTGTCATCGACTGGAAACAAAATGGCCAAATTTTGTGTGTAATTTTAGGCATAATGATAATGATAGCACTGTCTCCCTCTCCTATTTCTGCCTTTAAAATCTAAAGCACAAAAAGGAGCCAAAAATATCAGCCTGACAATTTGTGATGGCATCCAGGACATCCCTAACCCAACCCTAATATCGTAGAAGTTGTTCTTATCTGTACTAAATGTTTCAGACTTTCAAGAATATATTGGAAAAGCACAGATATCTTCAGGAAGTAGAGGAGAAATTCCTGTTGAGTAATCTTTGGCTCACACAATTCAGATTTTATCTTCTATAACCCTTCCATAATAAAAAAAGTTTTAAACATTAAAATATAAGAAAGTAAAGAAGATTGCATGATCCAATCTGGGTCAGTCAGTGGGACCAGAGTTTTAGTCTTCTGAACTTTCAGATTAGCGCTCGAGCCCATCCTCAGGGAACTTCTCTCTAACAGAAGTTGGAGAATCTGGGTCTGGTCCCAGTGACCGACCCAAGTTGGATCCTGAAACATCATCCTGGGACACATATATTCGCCTTCATTCATAAGCAAAGACTATATTTGGAACCTTAAGGAAAAGTTGTTTGAAAAAATCTCTACTATGATATACATACCAATCTTCTTTATTGTTTGAAAGTGCAATCCTACTCAGAAGCAAGTCTCGCTGAATTCTGATAAGCATTCCTAGGACTGCATTGTCAGAAAAGCTTTAATCATCTACACTGGTGGTGTAAACCACACAACCTTATGAAAACTAATCTCAGACCATGGTCCCCAAACAGATCATTTCTGAATATACCTTTTTGATCCACACTTGTTTTCTTCAATTCCATTTCACTGAAGTTCTTGGATATGACTTCTGTTTCTGAATTCTTGCTTCCTGCATACGTACCATCCTCCTTTTTAAAATTAAGATATCATTATTAATTGAACAACCTAAATAAAGTTGAAAGTCATACTATACTCAATATTATATGAGTAAGCATCCATTTACGTAAAAGGACTTTCCTATGCTCTTATGTTCACTCCACATATGGTCACTATATTTGCTCAGGACAATCCTTAAAACTCTTGAGCAGTTGTAAAAGCTGCATATGAATTAAGACAAGGGGAAAAAATATCTACTCTCAGGAAAATCAGGAAAGAAAAATACGTTCTGTTGGAAAAAAGTCATTTAAATACATCCCTTTTTTATCAGGGAAAAAATTAAACACATTTCTGAATACCAACAATTTAGTAATTAAACAGAGCCCTGGTGGTGCAGCAGACTAAAGCACTGTTATTAACATCAGCTGCCTGCAATTACTGCAAGTTCAAATCTCACCAGGCTCAAGGTTGACTCAGCCTTCCATCCTTTCTAAGGTAGGTAAAATGAGGACCCAGATTGTGGGGGCAATAAGCTGACTTTGTATAAATATACAAAAGTATGAAGGCTATTGCTTAATGCATTGCAAGCTGCCCTGAGTCTCCGGAGAACGGCGGCATATAAATCAAATTTAAAAAAAACAAAAAAAAAACCCCCCACAAAAGAGTCTTGATCTCGAATGCCAGGATATAGGTTACAGAAACAGCCTAGTTTTAGGGTGGATTCAGTATGGAGATGGCATTAGTCACATTGCTGATGGCATCTGATGACGCCGGAGTGGTGGTATGTCCATCCTTGTGATTCCTCAGTGGCTTTCAATATCCTCAATCACACTTTTGCATCAGCTGCATGGTTTGGGAATTATGGGCAGCACATCATAATGGTTTTCTTTCTTGGTGGTCAATTCCAGTCAGTGTAAGCAAGGGGGAGAAGTCTCTTAATGAGCCCCTCATCTGTGGGATGCCTCAAAGCTTGATACACTCTCACCTCCTATTAACTTCTACAGGAAAACCTGTAGGGGGAGGTCATCTGTTAGTTTGGGGGCTGCTATCATCAATATGTGGACGACACCAATTGTTCACCTTGATCTTGGGCAGGCCAAGTGCTGCCATTAATGTCCTATATCTGAAGACTGTGTGGGTCTGGATGTAGAGACACAGACATGCTCAAGCTTGCAAAAACAAAATGGCTGTGGATTTTTGCCCCCCTCCTCCCAAATCTGGAGACTTTTCATTTTTAGATTGGGATTGAGTTGCACTTCCCCATTTAAGACTGCTGTCCAATCTGGAGTTAACTCACAGTTCCTGCACAAAGATCAGGTGGTAACTGTGGCCAACAAGGCCTCAGCCCAACTACAACCAGTGCATCAGATATGCTTGTTTCTAGATTGGGAGGCTCTTCAAACAAGAGTCAAACAGTAACCCATACACTAGTCATCTCACAGTTAGACTAATGTAATGCAATCCATGTGGGACTGTTCTTGGAGACTTCATGGAAACTATAGCTGGTTCAGTTTGTAGTGGAATGGGTAATTTGGGCATGCCTTGATATGCCCATGTGATACCTTTGGGGAAGAAACTTGGAGACAGGAAATCGTACAAAGACAGTGCTTCCTTAACTCACATTTTTGGGAATGACTGCGGCAACTTTCTGCCAAGGAAAAGCTGTACCTTTCTAAAGAGCTGTCATTAGGTACAGCAAGTGTGCCTACATGAGACATGAAGCACCGTTCCTATTTCTGACCCAAATACAATATTCATTTGTATGCTATTACCTCTGGAAATGAAGATTGTCCAATACATTTTGCCAGGCACTTTCTTGCAAGAATTGTACTAGCTGATGGACGGTACTTGGGATTCATCTTGAACATCTGCTTTATCAAATAGTGAAGTTCATAGCTATAGTGTGATGGAAGTGGATTGTAGTATCCTTTACATGTCTTAAGTATAAGATGTTTCCAACTCTTAGCCTGAAACTAAATTTAACAAATACAGGAAAAACATACAGCTTAGTAGTATTAACATTTTTAGTTTATTAAAAACCTTATAAAAATTCATTTATATCATCTTTGCACAATTCATGTGAATGATTTAACAGTGCATGATACATTGGAAGTAAGAATTCTATTGTCAGGAATAAATGCAGTGTGACAGAAACCAGTGATTCCTAAACTTGGGCAAACCATTGTATCAACATCACCCAGAAGACTTTCATAGCCTTGAGTATCAGGAAAAAGCCAGGAATTCTTAATTTTTAAATGAAATTAAAATTTAATTTAATGAGAGTCCTAATTTTTGGAGCACAGACCTATGCAGCACATGGGCTTTAAAAGCTGTTCCTGCAATCGGCAGATATTTTCTGTTATTTGATTTCATTCTTCTCGAAAATAAAAAACAATCTAGCTGTTTCAGACCAATGAGATTTCTGCTCAGAAACATTCTGAATGTGAGATTTAGTCTCTGGGGAGTTAAGATTTGTTTTTTTCTCAGACATGAAACCTGACACTTATGATATTCTGTATTTTTTGCTTTTCAATCTCAGTTATTTCCTTGCATGTTTACTATGTGGCCTACAGGGCTAATTATTAGTGTCATTAAATTGAGCTATATTATGTTGTTCTATACGCATTCTAGTATGTATGTGTTACAAAATTAAAGTATTGCTCACTGGGGGGAGGGGACACACACATAGGAACTGCATCGTTTCCTGGAAATAAAACATTAAAAAAAATACTCACTGGATGTTTTAAGGTGCACAGCTCATATAAAACACAGCCCAGAGACCAAATATCACTAGAAAAGCAAGATTTAAATATGTTAGCTTAAGATCGCAGTTAGCATGACATTTGCTAAAAATAAGTCATGAGTTTTTTTTTTTCTTTTTTGTTCCTAAGGTGCTGCATGAGGAATTAAAAATAGCCATGTTAAATAGAATGTCGGGTACTGCAAAAACATGTATTGTAGTGTGAGGCAGTTCTTCCTAATTGTTGTAATCACAACAGGAGTTTAATATAACAAAATAAAGAACTGTAGGAAGGAGGAGTTGCTGAACTTTCCCCCCTCTAAACGCTAATGAGGAAAAACTGGAAGAGAGAAGCGATAAAGCGTTGTGAAGCAGAAAACAGAAGGAACTGTTCAATAGGCTCTTGGATCCTACCAAAATGTTATGTCTGTTTTTCTCCAATAGCAAATCAACATGTTATACGTTGAAATTAAAATGCAACTAGACATGATGACAAATGAGCTCAATCCTGATCCTGCCAACAGAAGAAGATTGAGCTAATTTAAAGGGCAGCATGGGGCAGGTGAAGAGAAAATCTTATCTTGTTCCGTTTCTTACTAGAACGTAAGTTTCCTTTGATTTACTATTAAGGCTACTATTTTCAGAGTTCTTCCTGAGTGAGGCTGTGACTTTTTTGGGGGAAGAATAAGTATAATTTTAATCTTGCAGCCAACATTCCAAATAGTAACCTTTGAGTTACTTATTGTAGTTTTCTCCTGTGCTATGGATTCTTTTATTGGCAGCCTAGTCTCTTAAATGTAGGAAAGAAAGGTTGCTATTATATTAATTAATTGATTGATTGATTGATTGATTGATTCTCTTATTTAGAGAATCACTTGATTATGATCACTTGGTGGAATCAAGTCAAACCTGTTATTATGGTCATTGATTAAAAGGTTATAACATAACAAAAGTTAATAGATGGAGAGAAAAACTCAAAATATTAAAGACAAACTTGCTAAATGGCTTCTCCAAAGAAGAGTTCCTATTTATGGGCTGTAAACATGCACTTAGTAATTTAAACAACATATTAAAACTCAGACATTCCAACAGGATCTGTCTGCTCCACCCAGGAATGTTTTATTGAGCAGTCAGACCAGGGGTGAAATCCAGCAGGTTCTGGAGAACCGGTAGTGAAAATTTTGAGTAGTTCGGAGAACTGGCAAATGTCACCTCTGGCTGGCCCCAGAATGAGATGGGAATGGAGATTTTGCAATATCCTTTCCGCAGGAGTGGGGAAGGAATGGAGATTTTGCAGCATCCTTCCCCTGCCACGCCCACCAAGCCACGCCCACCAAGCCACACCATGCCCACCAAGCCATGCCCACAGAACCAGTAGCAAAAAAATTTGAATTTCACCACTGAGTCAGATCCCACTTCACATAAGCAAGATACATATATAACCATTTCTAAATTTTGGAGGGCATTAATTATAACATGCTATAAGGATCCCTCCAGATTTGAAGTTATTAAAACCTGCTTTATGAAGTTTATCTTTTGCATGGAATACATTCCCCCTACTTACATTATTTAAAAAATATTTTAAAGAAAATTTATTCTTTAAGTTCTATCAGTTATTCCTTGCCACAAGTGCATAAAATATTTAGTTTTTAATCATGTTTGTAAATTGAGTAATATTCTCAAATTGTGAGCACTATATACAATTTTTCCATTAATTCTCCAATATTATAGAGTTTTAAACCAAGATTCTTATAGACTTCGATTAATTCTTACCTTTTATTGTTGTATGGCATATTCTCCCAAATTTCTGGAGGCACATAGTAAGGGGTTCCTACATACGAACAAGCATATGCCATGGGGCTAGTCCAAAAACAAATATAAAAGTTAGTGATGAACGGATGAATATTCGAACAGCAACCAGCTATTAGATTTTTTTTAAAAGTCAAAACAAATTTCTAGACACAATTTGACATATACTTGCCTTTTAAGAAGAACTGCAGATCCAAAGTCTCCCAGTTTTATTTTTCCATTATGTGTGAGAAATACATTCTATATTTGAAACAGAAATAAGATTTCATTCTCTATACAGTGCATTTTCATTTCTATTTACAGCATCAGCCCTATTTAATGACTCTATTAATAGTATATACTATGTTTAATTCCATGTTCTAGAGATTAAGGATCATCAATAAATATAATTAATGTTTTTCATTATTATGATTCATCATATAGAATGAATCAATCAGATGTTTAGCCTGGATCCAACATTCTTATCCATCCATTGAGTCCTTTCCAAGGCCCTCAGATAGACAGTTGATGTTGTTTGATGGTGCTGAAGATATTGTTGCAGAATGGAAACTGATCCAAGTGAAGCTGCCTTTTGCAATTGACTGACTCGTTTTGTCAATGTCAATGGCTCCAGATGTTTTGGGATTGCACCCAAGATGCCCTTGCTTTCTTCTTCCTCTTACTAAAATTATATCCAAATATTAATCATGATGTCCCAACTCAGCTTAAATGGAAATTTCCCTTAGTAAATCACATTAAAAGAATTACCTTATTTCAGATGATGAGTCTGACACAAATGGACTTCAAATAATCTCTATACTTATCTCATTGGATAAAGCACATACCTCCATTTGACAGTGAGCTTGGACTCAAAGAGAGACAGGCCATTCTGGAAGCTGGGGGCACATTTAGCATTTTGAGACCATGTTCAGGGAGCATGCTTAATGAATAGTTGTCTATTTTAGAATATCTGCCAGAGTGGATATAACCAGTAATAACACACTCATTTATGAGAAAGCAACCAGCTCTTTGCACTACTACACCAATTGAAATTTTATGAGATATGGATCAAGCCTCTGATATTAGAGGCTTGTGCCTTGATATGCAGTATGAAAACTACAATTTATTTCCATTAATGTAATATTTTATTTAAGTTAAGTCAATAAGAGAGTCCAGTGAGCATGAAAAATGTGCCTTGGAACATACTTTGTTATTGGTATGTGAGTGGTTTGATAAAAACAGGAATACATATACATATTTGTACATATTTAAAGTAATACTAAACTGACATTTATAGCACAGATGGTTTTATAGTTTTCAACTTTCTAAACAGGAAATGCCTGGTAGTAATTTTATAGTAAAACCTATTGAGGAGATTCCAATTACCTTTGATTTGATGTCTCTGTGCAATATATGTTTCTCGTGAATATAATTTACACCCAAACATATCTGTGCAAACCATTTAAGTATCTGTGAGAGAGACAAAATACAGCAAATGAAAATGAACTGAACTGTAAAAGGATATTGGTCAGTAGCCATACAATTAGATACAATATGTGAAATCAAGCAAGTACTTCAAAATATTCTACTGCTAATCTGCATTAGTATTGTGAATACACTAATTCATTCCTTAGTTTATATATGAACCTGGTTAATCTCAAAGAAAGTTTATATTGGATTACTATGAGCTACTTGAAACATGTTCCACCATAGAAATGATACTTTACTGCATCTAAAAAGGTTTAATTAAACCCATTTTCAAACCTGAAATCAAAAGAAGTGTATATTGATACCATCTACAGCAGGGTCCCCACCGGGTACCAAGCCACGTTCCAGAAACCAGTTCGCGCAACAAGCAAACCTCCATCCGTGGGATGCAGGCAGCACATGAAGCCACGCCCCCTCCGGTCTATGGAAAAACCTCTCTCCGTGGAACCAGTCCCTGGTGCCCAAAAGGTTGAGGGCCACTGATCTACAGGATGTAAAGTACATTTCCAGATTCTAAAGGATGAAAACAGTCCTTTATTTTTTACAAATACAGCCATGCAAAATATGTACAAAAAAGAAAATATAGTTTTGAAGTGATTTATTCTTTGAAATATTTACTTTTCAAAGTGAAAAGTTATAAATTTTGCCTGATTTGCCATAATGATACAAAAGATTGCATAATATTGTATAAAGAAACTCTATATTAGAGTCATTATAGAAAGAGAACTGTATTTATCTGCAGAAGCTAAAATTCAGGAATTTGGAGCACCTTTCCAGACTAACAAATTTTACCTGATAAAGGGACCCATGGCTCTCAAAAATTGATGCCATTTAATAACACTCGTTAATTGGAAAAGCTGATACCAAATTCCTGATTTTGGGCTATAAGTGGCACAATCATGATAAGGTTATCCCTTTTACTTTGTACTTTATATTCTTTGTATTTAGCTCCACTTTAAAAACATTTTTGGTCTACTGCTATGATTACAATAATAAATCAAGGGGTGCTAATAAAGGACACACTATTTCTCTACAGCCTATTAACACCTCTCCCAACATTCATCGAAGTCTCCCATCTCAATTATATAAAAATTTGAATATATTTGGATTCTTACTGTATCTTCAGGAAACAATTTCCCCTTCTGAAATTTAATCTTTTGTAGGAGATCTCCACCATCACAATATTCCATCACTATATGCAAATGTCCATCAGCTAATTTTTAAACAATTTTCAAAATTATTAGTATTACATCAAGTGAAATGTAACGAATAGTAAACATCAAGAAGATGAAAAGACATTTGCAATTCAGCAAATTGAATAATGCAATTGTAACATTAATTAGTAAAATGCACATATTTACCTTCAAAAGAGTCTGCAAACATCACAATATTTGGGTGATTCATTTTAGCCAATATTATAGATTCATTCCAGGACTTTTCTATATTGAAGACAGACTAAAAATGTATTTACTTGTAAGTAAAAATAAATAACTCATTGTTTTATACTTTTCTTATTGAATTTCTTGCTTTTGCTCATCAAAGTATCAAAGGCTTAATATTTATGAATATAGTAAAATAATATTTTTAAACAAATTTAAAAGCACCCTTCAAAATAAGTTTACACGAGCAAGAAGAAAAAAAATCACAAAGAACCAACCATTCCATTTAGCAATCGGTATATATAATTAAACAAAAATTTGATAAAGAGCAAATGAAAATGTTATTTAACAAGACATTTCCACCAGAACAGAGAAAGTTAGAGAGCAGAGCAATTTCCTGAGGTAACAAGGTCCTCGTTCAGAGCACCAGTAATGCAAAAGTTGTCTTATTATTTATCATCAATCAAATCTCTGAAGGCAATGGTAGCTGTTAAATGGGGATCAGCTAATTATAAAGATTTCATTTCAGATGAAACTGAGAACTCCCGGGACATAAATTATAATTATAATCTCTAGGTATCCTGGACTTCGTTTGGGCACAATCTTATATCAGACATTATTAGACTAACTTGCTACCATAATCCCTGTAGGTAGCATTCTTTAAGCAAAGGTACCTGGATGGAAATTATTCTTGTTAATATACTGCAATATACTGTTAGTGAATAGGTGGTTCCACAGATATCTTGATCCTGAACCAGTTTTAAGGATAACAGCGAACACTTTGAATTGCACCTGAAAGCCAATTGACAAGTATTGCAATGCTCTAACTAGTGGGATTATATAGGTAAAAGAGAAGAATTTAGGGAAAGAAGTAGTTACCTTGGGAAGTCTTATCTCTTTCATTGCATATTTCTGTCTTGTGCTTTTATGCTGGACTAAGAGGACTCTACCAAATGATCCTTCCCCAAGTTCCATTAGTACATTGTAATTCTCCATGATAATCAAACTGCTTCAGCTTTTGCAGGTGTCTTCAGAAAGCTCAGCAGGTTCAATGTTTCCTTTCACCAAAATTTCCTAGTAACAAGTATCAAAATAATAAAAGACATGGTTGATTATCAAGTCATCTTTATGCTATACTCCATTTCTCTCTCTCCAACTTCAAAACTAAAAGCTTTGCAAATTATTAAAGTACTGTATTTATATACTTATATGTATAACCAATAATTACGGTATCCAATTTAGCTATTTTTCCAATCTGATAACTGAAGATCTCTGGATAATTAACATAATGCAGGTCTCTTTATTTAACCCTACACTCTTCAAATTAGAAACCAGTGGTGGTTCATAATTGGTAGTGATTTGTCCAAAAATATATAAATGAAATATAACAGAAAATAACTCCTCTACCACCAACCAGAATAATCTCTAGACATCAGATTTCGAAAGGATACATTAGACAGCTATTACAGTGTCTATCAAAATCATGACAATATTATGTAAAAAATATGTTATTTTTATCAATCATGTCCCAATATCTGGTGCAAGTACCTGGTGATATCACATCACCATTTTTCTGCTTTATATACTTTCATCTATGTAAGGAAATTTCAATAGTAGTCAACTTCAGTGAATGATCCCAATTAATCCCCTTCTTGGGCAACATTCAATCTACTTCTAAGTATATCTCTGTTTCTTCATCCAACTCTGATAAATCAAGGAGATAATTTTGGGGCATTATGCTTGTGTTCAGCCATAATGATTGAACTGTCAAACCCATATCAATCATGTCTCTAGGTAGTCCTTGACTTACGACCACAACTGGAACTAGCAAGATGGTTGTTAAGTGAGTTGTGCCCAATTTTACCACTTTTTTGCCATGATTGTTAAGTGAATCACATGGTCATTAAGCAAGTCCAACTCCCCGCATTGACTATGTTGTCAAAAGCTGGCTGGAAAGGTCGTAAATGATGATCACATGACCCCAGGACAATGCAACTGTCATAAATACAGGCTTGGTGGCCAAGCACCCACGTTGTGATCCACCCCAAAGGCAGCAGTTACAGTACATCCAGAAAATGAAAAACACAGGGTTGACCAACATAGACAGGGGTGAAATCCGGCAGGTTCTGACAGGTTCTGGAGAACCAGTAGCAGAAATTTTAATTTTGAGTAGTTTGGAGAACCAGCAAATACCACCTCTGGCTAGCCCCAGAGTGGGATAGGAATGGAAATTTTGCAGTATCCTTCCCCTGGAGTGGGGTGGGAATGGAGATTTTGCAGTATCCTTCCCCTGCCACCCCCACAGAACCGGTAGTTAAAAAAAATTGGATTTCACCACTGAACATAGGGCATTTTTTTCAGCGCCGCAGGCACACAAACACAGAGGATTTCGGAAGTGGGCGGAACGCAGACCAGAGAAGTGCAGTAGGCTTTTTTCATTTTCTTGGTTTAGCTCTAGAAGAGCAAGGAATGTAGAGACTATCATTAATCGCGTTTTTCATCTTCAATAAGAGACATACCGGCCCAGAATGCCTTCGCTGGCTTGGGAGGCAAAGGACACGAATTTTTCCAACGCCCTTTCAGGCAGGGGAGGGCGGAGGCTGAACGTCGTGAAGAAACCTCAAACCCGTCCCTACATCCAGCCAGCAATTCTCCCCCTACATCCAGCAAATCCCGTTCGGGGAAGCCAGTTCCGTTGAGGGGAGGGGAGAAAAAGGAACTTTTTTTTTTCCTTTTGTTTCAGACAGCCGTAAAGTAGGGATCCACTTCTTGCTAATATACTTTAGATGCACGCAAGCGGCTCGCAATGGCCCTCTCTCTTACGACGCCCGCCGCTCCCCGCTGGCCTACCGAGACGCTGCAAATTCGGATCGAGCGACTCTTGCCCCTCTCGGCCCAGCCAGGTCAGCGGCGTAGACAAAGTACAGAGGGTGGAGACAATGGTCCCGAAGGGCGTGGTTTCGACGGAAAGCGCAAAGCTTTCTTTTGCATAGGGGGGTAGATAATCGCCGGTAGAAGCTAGATTTTTAGTTTCCTCAGAGTAGATTTTCTTCCAGGGATCCCTTTAGAAGTGATTTTGATAATGGATTTCTTGGTAAGCTCATGAACTACTAGAGACTGTTGCTGCCCACGGGGTTGTGTGTTAATGGAGCCCGTTTCAAACAAGAGGAAGATCAAGTGCTGGGAATAAAAGGAGGGGGTTCTGGGTTTGAACTGCGACCCCTCCCCCCAAAATACACACACCAGAATCCTGCTATGCTGCTTCATCGGACTGACGGTGGGAATGTTCCCGACAATATATGCCACGAAGTCATCCAAGGCATGAAAGTCATCCCCAGCTGCCCCAGTTGCATTGGGCAGTCATATGGGAAGGAGCTGGAGGCAGAGGGTCACAATGGCAAAAGCTCACACTTTGCACAAGCAGTGGTTTCTACCAAAAATAAATAAATAAATGGACAATATGAAGTGACTGACGAAGTGAGATTGGCTGTTGGGCCTCACAGGTCAGATCGTGCCCAATATGCAATTGAGGAAGAGCTGAATATCTTTTGGAGCATTAGGGTAATGGGGCTAATGGCATGACGAGATTAAAAACCCCGATCATCATCAACATCATCAAGCAGACACCTGCTTGTTGATGTTGCCATACAGTAAAAGACCATCAAAGCTGCAAAGACAAAATTACAATGAGAACATGGGGAAGCTCAACACAATGAAAGATGAAATGATTACGCATTGAATCTTAGGCATCAATAAACTGAAATGGTCTGGTTTCAGGTAGTTTCAAATTAGCCAAGGATACTGTTTTACAATTCAGGACATGAAAAACAAAAGAATGTCATTGTTTTCATAGTCAAGAAAGATGCTTGGGTACAGTGCAGTTAATGGCCAAATAATACCAATTAACCTTTAATATGAAGGTGATCCTGGTTTATAATGGAAAGGAATGCAATGAATTTTATGTTTGAGTTCAAATGTACTGCTTGATGCCAAGTTTGGAAATATTGAGGAAAATAACTGGCCTAGGAAACTGAAACAGGAAAACAACGTATCAATTTACATCAATCTAATTATTTCAGTGGTAATACAATCTTCAAAAAACCAGACACCCATACAAAAGGAATGCCACTAGATAGAGGATATAGAAATCAAATTGACTGCTGGTACACTCATCCACTTTGACATCAATAGTGCTAAGAGCTACTGGTAGAACCCATGATAAAATTCTGGAGCTAAGAGAATTCTATCAGCATCTTACACCCTACTCTCTGAAGAAGTTATTGGGCGGTTTGGTGAGGGTAAATTGGCAATGGTTAGAAATCTTTTCTACGTCTAAATGATCTTTGAGGAAGTGGAATTCACATCCAATTATTTTGCAAATATTTAAAATTCTTCCCTAGCCTCATTTGCATATATAACCTCTCTGAAAGCCTGGGTTTTGATGTGGCATTGTCAGATACCTCAACAACAGAGCAAATCAATGGACTAGAAATGTAGATAGGGTATGTTTGTTATATGTCCTTTATAAATATTGTTGATATTAAGAGCAAATATTTGCTGAAATATATTTAGAGTGTGCTTACTTTTTTACATGACCATGTTTTGTTAAATGCCTGGACTCCTATCAGTTTCAGTTGGTGGACAAATCTCAAATAATTATCAATGTGTAAACTATTTAGGGCTATAAACATGTTAATGTTATACTCTTAAATACTTTTGAACCAAACTTCCAGACTATATGTAGCTGAGCAACAGTATGAAAGAAGATTGCCATTGCCACCTCCATGGATTTCAACTGACAAATTGTTACTCCATGTCCTTAATAGGCACTAACATTTTTATATTAAATCATTATTAGCATGCCACTTCCAGCCACTGATCAAAGCTTTCAGAACAGCATTTATAAAACTGGCAGTTTTATTTCCACAAACTTCTCAAGAGTTGTTAATGTTCTATTTCAAACTCTTTGCCTACCCAAGCATATATAACATATACAACAATTAGTCTTAGACCAGAGACCATACATATATACATCAACATACATATAATACATAACATACATATATATATACACCAAGAGATTATGAAATTCAGAAGTTTTCAGAAAGGTAAATTTTTAAAAAGTTTACAATATCAACATTAAAAGTGAATTAACATTCAACACACATTGAAAATTATCAAAAAGGTTAGTGACTATTGTCAATATTTGTAAAGGTTATCTTCAGATCTACAAACTAGACACAACGTTCTTGTATTCCTTGCCCACAAAGTTCAACTTCGTTAAATGCTATCATCTCATTATACAATTAGTTTAGTGTCATCAATGGTAAGATTGTTATAAATGTATCTTTTACATGTTAAAGCATAGCAAGCCTTCCCATATTAGGTATGTTTTGTTTATTTATTTAGTAACAGTAAAACTAAATTTAGTTAGTTAAATCATGGGAATTTAACACCCTCACTGAATTAATTTCATCTTAAATAAAAACGTGGTTTTATTCTCTGCTTTGCCCCCTTTGACTGATAGTTGCATAGTTGCAGTGTTGACAGTTTACAATGCATTGTTTGGTCGGTAGATGAAACCAGTGCCTTCATCTCCTAATTCTCCAAGCTGTTCAAGTGAAGAAACACAAGGGCTATGTTCTTTCAGCATGCTTGGTAACTTATTTCCTTTTTCATGGATACGGCAGGACCGTCTCACAGGCGTTAGGAATTTCAGGTTTTTAATTGTAGAATCATCACACTGCAGCCTTTTCTTTGTGCTTGGGGTCAAAAAGAGAAATCATTTATGTATTTACAGGATTAGAATGCAATAATTCAATGTGGCTTGGCAACAGAACAGCCTTAGTAAGTGAATAACAGTAATACAAATATTAATTGGGCATTAAATATTTGAATATTGTAAGAAAAATGCATTGCTTCTCTATGGATAATGCATATATACTTATTTCAGCCATGTATGATTTTAGGAACATAAAACCATGCCAGTTTAAAAGACTGATCATTTGGACTGCCAAAGCTGGTTTAGAAAATATTTCAGGATTTGGTTTTGGGGCCAAAGTTGCAAGTCTTAGTCACTGTTGCTATATACCTTTTTATAATGATATAGATCCAGATGGCTTGTTTTATTACTTCTAAAAAATAAATGGAAACTCCTAAAGAATTGATTCAGTGCTTTTAACTTGATGGAGATCTGATTTATAGAGTTTACAATTGGTTTACATTATAATTTGCAACTCCTAATTTATGACCTATATTATGACATTATATTACTGAAATTGAAATTTGAAATTCTAAATATGCTATATCAATGCTAAATACAATATTACCACTGTTGTTATTTAAAATATTTATACATGGCTTCTAGACATCTAGTAGCAAGATATTATTTTTCCTGACAATGTACTATTGCCCAGCAAGCCTAAAGGGAAGAAAGATATGGTCAAAATAATTGAGAGATTGGTGGAAATCTTTTAAAAAGTATTATCATGTTAAAATCAAACAGATTATTCCCCAGGAAATATGTACAATTGTCTTTTTTCCAAACTCTCCAGATAAATTAGAACCAATGGCTATCCTGGCTAAAAATTGTTGTCCTATTGGTCTAAAAGGAATCCCAGGTAGTTTAGGGTGCTATGGGGTTGGGGGGGAAGAGTCATGAACAAGTTGAGGTAAGGAATTAGTGCAGTGTGATGCAAACTTAGGAAGGCCAGGGATACGGTGTGTGGTTTGTGAGCAAAGGGGAGGAAGGCATGGTGTGTGAAAGCAAAAATAGAGCTGGAGGTGAAGGAGATTTGCCCTGAGTGACTTGCAACCTTCCCTGCTGGCTTTCCCAGTCTTTGCTTGTGAGAAGTCAACTGCGACGGTTACAAATGGTGATCATATGACCATGGAACATGAAGGTAATCATAAGTCAACTGGTTGTGATGTCTTGAAATTTGTTGAATTTGTGCTTGAAATTTGTACGCATGAATACTTGTTCAGCACCATGGTAAATTCAAACAGTTGAACAAATACTTGTAACTCAAGTACTACATACAGTGGCATTTTAGTTTAAAACAAAATACTTCTTTTGAAGATAGGCTATAACTGAGAGCCTGATTCCAATAGGTAAATTTCAACAAGGGATTTTACCTGCCAATTTTCACTAATCAGTTTTTGAGTCCTATAATGCAGGAGTCCCCAACCCTCGGCCACGGACTGGTACTGAGCCTATTAGAAACTGGGCTGCACTTGCAAGCGAAGCTTCATCTGCGCATGAGCAGGATCTAGGTAGTGCACAATACCACCACCACCAGTCCATGAAAAAACTGTTTTTCCTGAAACCGATCCCTGGTACAAACAAAGTTGCGAGCCATCTCTATAATGGTTTCCAGCTATTAACATTCTTCTCAATCATAACCTTGAAATTGCCCCATCCCCCCACCCCCCAACAAACTCAAATTGGTCAGGTTCACTTTTCCCAAATACTTGGATATTACTACACAAATTGAGCATGATACCATCCTTTTCAGATTAAGGACAGCAACTCCACATCCTCAGACCCCACGTAGAAAAGACCATATTAAGACTCACCTTTCCAAATGGGAAGTCGTTGACAAATTGTATTTTATTAAATATGAGCCTTTTTCATTTTTTGGAGTTTGAATCTCTAGGATTCTATCTTTCTCTGCATTGGTAGAAGTTTCTTCATTTTTTAAGTCTTTCTGCATCTGTTCTTTACTTTTGTTCTTTTTTTCCTCAGGAAAGTCTTCTTTGATTTTTGAGCAAATTTCTGTTGGTTCTTGAAAAGCTTCATTACTATGTTCCACCTCATTATTCAAACTGACTTCATAGAAAGCCTCCTTTATCTCTGTTTCAGCTGGTCTCTCAGGATTTGCAGCGTTCTCTTCTTTCACACATTCTGAAAAAAATATATTCGGTCATGGTATAAAGGCAGGGGTAGAGAACCATGGCCCTTTTATGACTTGTGGACTTCAACTCCCAGAATTCCTGAGCCAGCAGGACTTCGCAACAATATTTGAGAAGCCATTGATTGCCAATCCCTGAACTACAGCTTTCATAACAAATGCTATCCAAACTCTGTTTAAATACATCTAGTTCAACATAGGTGCAATTACTACCAGAGCTATAAGTAAAGTTCCAATTAAGCTCATGCATATGCAAAGAAATCAAATGAACTAACAGAGGTCTCCAACATGGCTGGCTCAGGAATTCTGGGCGTTGAAGTCCACAGATCATAAAAGAGCCATGGTTCCCCACTCCTGGTATAAGGCAACTCAATATTTAAGCCTGTTAAAAGAAATTCAAAAGGTACTAAAGATGGAGGCAAATAAAAATATCTATGTTGCTTATAACAAGTAAAATGCAGAGTGAAGCATCAATCTGCATCATACAGGGTCAGGTTTAGCAAGGCAAAATTGAAGATTTGAGGAAACTAATAAATAATGTTAAATCTTACCATCAGTTTTTGATGGGTCTCGTCTAGCCTTTATAACGTCTGCAAAAGTATGACGCAGCTCATCCTTAGGCTGAAAAACCAATTATTAATTTCCAGTTAGCTTAGCTGATTATTTTAGAAAATTTATGACTACCCAGCTCACTCATTGACTATAGGTGGCTTACAAAAGTAAAACCCTAAATACAAAATTCAATAAAACCTTACCCCACCCCACCCCCACACACAACAAAACCACTTGCTCTTTATCACCCTAAGGTCCTCAGGCCGCTGGCAAAACCATGTCTTGTAATTATTTACAATGTTATAAAAGATCACTATTCAAATTAAACTGGAGATCCAGGTTCAAATTTCCTCAGATATTTATTTTATTAATCAAATTTATATGGCAATCCACCACCCAGAAGGCGACACTGGGTAGAGTAAAATAATATGCTTATGGTAATCTTAGACTGGTCACTCCCACATAAGATTGCTGTAACAGAAGAGGATTGGACAACCAACTATACCAATCTCATGACTTTAAATAAATGGTAGAATGTTTTTAACTTTTTAAAAAGTTTAACTTTAAAAAACTGTTTTAACTAAAGTTAAAATATGAGAAAGTTTATAAATATATACATCTCTCATTGGCAAAGAACTGAAAACAAAATGAAACACATTTAAGAGTGTTTACCTGCGCTCCTGCAAGAATTGCGTTTTCATAAATAGTTATTACTTTTTCCGTGGAGCGAAACTGTTCAAGACGCATCTGGCACACCCAATACTTAGCAAACTTTTTTGCTTCTGGTAATTTCATTACCAAGTTTTCCAAAATGGAATGTACTTTTTCACCTAAAAACCCCTGAAGAGAAATAGCAAGGAAAAAATGTACCGAATGTATTTCAACTGTCTGAGTTCTAGAGAAATGTTACATTAGTATGTTGCATAAGCAGACTGCAGTTGACTTACAACTGTTCATTTAACAGTTAAAACATGCAACTAGGTTGAAAAAAAGTGACTGATGATCTGTTCTCCGAGTTATGACATTTCATCATTCCCACTCATGTGATAGCAATTCAGATGCTTAGTAACAGGCGTGCATTTGTTTGTAGTGTCTTGTGGTCATATGATTCCTATTTGTTGCTTTCCCAGCCTGCCTCTGACAAAGTCTATTGGGAAAGCCAAATTCACTAATAACCAAGTGATTCACTTAACTGTGGTTTGCATGATTGCTATAAAAATTATCATAAAATTGGCTCTGACCACATAACTCACTTTACAAGTGCACCACCATACATCAGAAATGCCAGTCCCAATTGTGGTTTTAAGCCAAAGACTACCTATAATGCATAAGCTTCTGTGAATTAGTTTATATTTTCATAATCCAGAGAAGGCTAGCCTTTTATTTAACATAAAACCTCAAAGAATTTTCTCTATTGTAGTAATAAACATCTCTGTGTTCCACAATTCAGTCTTTTTTCTCCATTCAGGACAGATCCAATTGTTCTAGGTACAATAGAAAACGACATACAATGTTTTGTCATGGTGTAGCCTACCAACTCTCTTCACATTGATCCATTGTAAGACCAGTTGTCTTCAAAGTCCAGTATGTCTTGTACCTTCAGAATTTATAGAACTGAATAAAGTACAAGAATGTTATAAAAGTTAATTCAACATTATGGTGGTTTATTTAAGCATCATACCTTTTCAATGAGATCAAGACATTCTGTAAGTGTCTTGTTGATCTTATCACTAAGCTGTCCTTGTTCGTCTTCTTCAACGATGGTAGCCCAAAATGATTCAATTGGCTCTTTCATAGTTAGCTGACATGTTGTTTCTTTAGGCTGGCTATTGGCAGGTAACGTGTTATGTACCTTCTTTATCCCTTTTGAAGCCTGCCATTCAGCCAGCTGAAGTCTAAAAGATAAAATTTAAGTTGATTAGTACAATACTTCATTTTGCATTTTAGCTAGATATAGTTCATGTAACAGCTACCCAGTTATGTAGCTACAGTGAAATGAGAAGGTCTGTCAATTCACAGCTCCTCATATCTATCTCAAAGAACATTTACATTACGAGATTAAAAATCAACTATCATGCAGTTAATATTCAAAATTGCAATTACAAGTCATGATTATCAGAAAAATAAGGCAAAGATAGTTGCTATTTGCAGCTATCAGAGCTAAGCTGAAAAAGCCAGAGCTGCCTGTATTTTTATGTCATCCAGCGGTCAACTGGCAATTGCAGTTCAGATCCAGTGACCTACCAAAACAAAATACCACTTCCAGTGAAAGCAGAGAAATAGTCCTGTACACCTAAATGGCATCTAAGATTTCGCATGTATAATTTGTTTGATCATAATTATCAGGTACATAGGACTAGAGCGAAAGAAATACGATTTATCAGAGTGGCGAGCACACAATTAATTTATCTTCTGTAATAACAGATGTGAAAGCATCCTATTTTCAAGCCCCAAAACTCAGTATGTACAATTGCTTTAAACTGTTGATTATTCAAGGCTTATTTAAGACAAAGTATGCAAGGGTTCATTTTCTCTTTTGTACAATCTACGTTTTCATAATGTTTAGTCATAAAGCAGTTTGCTTGATTTTGGTGTACCACGTTGATCAAACCCAGCTAAATGAGATTTATTCCATTAAATCTAGCAAGCAAGCCATAGCTTGGTACATTATATAAATTGTCTGAAAAATTCCAACTGCTTTTTGATGTTGTATTGTCCCATCACATTTTGATACAAAAAATGCAGGCATTTACATTACCTTCTCACATCTACAGATGTCGGAGCTTTTTTGATAATCGATTTTGTAGCATGACTTTCAGAAAGTGGAACTTTTAGACTTCCACTAACAGTTTTAGATGAAGCAGGTTTCTTTGTCCTCGGGGCAGAATTATTATTGATTGGAACAGTCTTTAATAGTGATTTCCGATTGCTGAAAGAGTTTTTTTGGGTTGTCCCAGTATTCTCTGTGCCACCACTAATAGACTGTTTCTCTTGATTCAGAATAGTTTTGGGATGATAAACAGAAACTCTTACAGTGCTGATCTGAAAAGGGGTGGAATTTAGGGCCTTAGGAGCACCAGCGTTGCTAGTGACTTTAGCATCCCTTATGCTTGTATTAGTTGTGGCTGACTTTACTCTTGATTTAGGCAGAGCAGGAGGAGAATTTCTAGGCTCATTTGTTGGAACTTTTCTGAAGGAGTTTACCTTAGAAGAAACTATTTTGCCCCGATATGAGCCAAGTATACGTTTATCTGAAATGCATGGAACAGAATTGGAGACATCGGCTTTTATCTGTTTCTTTACGTTTGCTTTCTGTAGAAAGGTCTGAGTAAATGACATAACCTTCGATTTTACTGCTGCAGATTCAGTATCTGCTACTGTCTTATTGTTTGGAGAATTACAATTTGTATCTGTCTTAATTTGTGTCAATACATGGGAATTTAAATTTTTAGGGGAAGCAAAAGTGTTTCCAAGTATACTGTCTCCTTCGTTCCATATACCGGTAGATATGTTGGCATTTTCTTTATCTTCCTGAAAAAAATTAACATAGCATTAACTAACATGAATGTTTTCTTTTAAAATACTCTTTAAAGTTTGAGTGGTGTGAGGCACATGGCATCTTGACATACATATACTTCTTGTAGTATTTTTTCACTTTTCATCAATTATAACATATTAGAAAAGCTATAACATCAGGACAATTTTTGCTTATCTTTTACAGGTAGTCCTCCACTTATGATCACAATTGGCCCAAAATTTATGTTGTTAAGTGAAATATTTAAGTGAGTTTTGTCCCATTTACAACCTTTCTTGCTACAGTTGTTAAGTGAATCCTTGCAGTTGTTAAATTAATAACAATTACTAAATGAATCTGGCTTCCCCATTGATTTTGCTTGTCATAAGGTTTCAAAAGGTGATCACATGACCAGAACACTGCAATGGTTGCAACTGTGAAAAACAGTCATAAGTCACTTTTTTCATGTCGTTGTAACTTCACTAAATGAACTGTTGTAAGGCGATGACTACCTGTATATTTATTGCATATTCACAGTTTAAAAAACGCTAAATGTACAAGAACCCTGCCTAGCTTATACAGTACCCCAAAACCCTTCCTTATATTTCATATATATTTTGGTATAGCAGTTTTTTTAAAGACAGAAATTCCCATATCCCGTCTCTTCCTTGTACTATAAATCTGCCTACAGCTCCAATCTAAGATACCAATATCTTTTATGACTTACCATTTTTTTTGTTGGTTGTTGACAGAATTCAGTTTTCTAATTTTCCTGGATTTTCTAAAAAGAAAAAACCACTTGCAACTTTTAATATAAAGCCTCATTTACACAATAAAAAACATTTTAAGCATAGCAATTCTATACATATTGTTTTCTGAGTTCTTCTGAAAAGATTGCAGAAAATGCAAGAAATGGTTCAACCAGACAAACCCATTCAAGTTGCACTACCAGATGACACATGCTGTTTTATATTTGAATGAAAACAAGCACAGGAGAGAAGCAGTCTGACTTCAGACATCACAGCAGCCAGAAGACTGATGCCTGTCTTCAGAAAACGTAAATCATAACCAACCAAGCCCCAAAGGAAGAGCCTCTTTTTCCGGCTTCACTTGTTCAGCTAAAATCGAGGACTATTCCGTCCAACCAAGTGGAAAACCTGTCCTTCTAATAAGTCCAAATTAAACTTGCTTTTGCTCAGTTTTTTTTAATAGTTGCACCCCATCCGATCCCACCTTACGGCGCTTTACCCACCCGCTTGCCTTGCAAAGAAAAGATTCACCCGCAGAAGCGACACAACCGACTCCTCGATGTCCTTACACAGCCGTTTGAATTTAATATCGCGCCTGGCCGTCCCGTGGGCGACACGGCCCTGCCGATTGGTGCAGTCGGGGGTTTGAAATTAGCCAACCAGGGAACAACAAGATGTTATTCGGCTGATTCTTCTCTCCAGCGCTCAGCAGCTTGTGTGGTTCGTTTGAAAAATACATGCCGGCTGTTACCATTTTTTTCCCTCCTCCCTCGAGGATAACCGTCCAAATTGGCTACTTTATGCATATGTTTTGCGTCTGCCTATATCCTAGTCCTACCTCGCCTTTTTTCCTTCTGTAATTTGGGAGTTCCTTTTTGTTGTTGTTGTTTTTGGAACGAATACATGCTGCAGCACAACTTTGTACAGTTCATTTTTCCTCTTTTCACTTTGGGAGAAAGGAAGGAAGGAAAGAAGGAAAATTAAGAGTCTTGAAAAAAAATTCGGGGAAAAAATATATTGTTTCCACCAGGTTGGAAGGAATTGTTTCTTTTATAAGTAGAAATTTATTACAATACCATTAAAACTTCATGGCTTCCAGTTTTAAACATGCTTATTGTGTTCAAAAGTTATCCCACACAATTTGGTTTATTGTTATTATAAAAAGAGGGGAAAAGACTGTCATACAAATAATTAATTTTCAGTAAGATGTTGGAGTCTATTATTTGGAATAAGGTATAAGAAAATGTATAGAGGCAAAATCAGTGGTGGGATTCAAGTAATTTAACAACCGGTTCTCTGCCCTAATGATTTTTTCCAACAACCAGTTTGCCAAATTGTTCAGAAAGTTAACAAACGGTTCTCCCCAAAGTGGTGCGAACTGGCTGAATCCCACCACTGGGCAAGATGTAATTATGATACTTTAAATAGTTTAAAATAATATAAAACTAATGGATATATGAATTAAATGAAATAAGTTTTAGAAATATGCTTTACTTAAAATTAGAGAAATTGGAATAATTGGAATATTTTTAATTGCATGATTGGAGTCTATAAAAGGACAAGTTCTAAAAATATAAATAAGATTAATTAGGGAAAACTGCTATATAGGTAATTGATTATTATTAAGATATTGGAGTGTATTACTTGGCACAAGATTTAAGAAAATGTATGGCATAAAATGTTCTGGTTTATTATTTTGATTTTAAATGAATGAATGTAATATTAGGAATTATGTTAAATGAGATTTTAAATTTAAGGGATTTCATATAGAGATGAAGGGGAAAATGAAATTTGATGAAGATTAGAGCTAAGATGAATGGGCAATACGGATTCAAAAAAAGAAAAAGAAGGGAAAATATTATGGCAAAAGGGAATATATAAATTGTATTTAAAAATTGTTTAAATTTATGAACCGGCCAATACTCTGTTCAGGAAAAAAATACATTGTTTGTGTGTGTGTCTGTGTGTTAAAAAATAAAAATAAAAAACTTTCTACAAAAAAAAAGGTTACTCCATGCAGGGAAGATTACATCAGCTAGAAAGGCTAGCTAAGACCCTCCACCCCCTGGGAGTCTGACAACCAATCAGGATACTCTTCCTGTGCCCCAGGAAGTTCAAAGCTCAGAGAGGGCATAAAACCAAGGCACGCTCAGCATCTTGCCTCTTCTCTGGAACTCAAACCATGTGATCCTGTCCACCATTAAACTATCTTTCCAAGCAGTCTCCATGTTTCCAGTGTCTTTTTCCCCACTTGGAACTGAACCCAGAAGGATATTTCTTCCTACAGGAGTGAATGGGTAGCAAATCAGCGTTTAAATAAGCACACATGCTTACTCAGAGCCGTATCCAAGTGTAGTTCTTTGATTTCTTTTTGGTAGAGATTAATTGAAAACTTGCCACTATATTCCCATCTCTGAAATTTGAAACATCACAGCTGTAGATCATAAATTGAAGGTCTAGGCTAGGGTTTGTCAGACTTTGATTCAGACTACTCACTAGAAGCGTTAATAATAAAGCTGAAGCTTAAATATTTTGACTACACAAAGCAGAAGCAAGTGTCTTTAGAAATATTGGGAAAAATTGAAGGCAGTGGGAGAAAAACCCTGGCAAAATTCAAGATGGGTAGAAATATAACACAAACAGTGGCCTGCTGGATCAGACCCTTGACCAGTGTAATTCAGCAGTTTATTCTCACAGTGGCCAACAAATTGCACAAAGAACAATGCTAATCTCCCAGCAATGTCACACTGCCATCAAGGTTAACCACAGATCCACGTGGCTTCCATGAATCTGTCCAAATATTTTTTTGAATCCTGGTGGCCAGTTCCATGTCTCATAGTGAGTTCCATATTATATATTTGTATGGGGGGGGGGGGCTTTTGTCCATCCTGAATTAATTAATTCCAGGAATGAATTTCACTGGATTTCTTCTGGTTCTAGTATCTTGGGAAAGGGAAAATAGCTTATCTTTGTCCACTTTATCTACACCATGCATAATTATGTACACCTCCATCATATCCTCTCTCATTTGCCTCCTTTCTAGACTTAAAAACTCCAGTGCCACAATCCTTTCTCATAGGTAAGCTGCTCAAGCCTTTTCATCATTGTAGTTGCTCTTTTCTGAACTTTCTCTACATCCATTGAGAAATATTATAGATGTACTTAAAATACTGGTTTATATACAATAAGGGCATTATGATATTGCCATCCCTAACATGCTCTTTGTCTTTTCTACAGACCATACACACTGTGTCAGCACCTTCATTGAACTGTTTACCAATCTTCAAGATTTCTTTCCTCACCAATCACTACTAAATTTGATCCCATTAGTTTGAATAGTAGTTAGGATTATTGGCCCTAACATGCATCATTTTACACTTGTTCACCTCTGCCATTTTGATACCCGCACCCCTAATATACAAAGTCATTTATTGTTTATCCCATTTACACAATTTAGTGTCATCAGCAAACTTAGCTAGTCCACTAGTTCCACTCAATTCTAGATAATTTATAATTATATTAAAAAGCACTGGTCCTAGAAAAGAACCATGGGAGACCTCACTGGTTACATTCCTCCATTGTGATAAATTTTCATTTACTCCTACTCTTGTTTTCTGTGGCCTGTTCTGTGGTGGATTTTATGGTCTGGAAATGCTTCTACTTCATGGTACTCAAGAGGCATTTTTGAAGAAATCTAATCTTTTCACCCAAGATACATTTATATGGTATTTTGTTGTTAAAATTAGACAATAATTGTCCAATACAGTATAGCTGGATTGAAGGCAGTACAGCTGCGTCCACCTCCACCTTAAGGAGGTCTCTGCTCATCTCTTCAAGGACAAGGGTATCTCTTTTTCTTGCAGTGGGACAGTCATAAAAACTTGGACCTATCTTCCCACACTTTCCTTGGGAACCCATATATTTGCATCCTTTGAGTTGAGCTGGTTTCCTTGTGATTTAAAGGCCATTTCCATATAGTTTACTTGGCAAGAATGTGAAAAAGGTTTGCCATTGCCTTTGAGATATTTTTTTCAGCTTCTTAGTCTTGTCTCGTTTGAAAATTTCTTTGTGATTCATTTAGTAGCTACATCTACATGACTAGCTTTTTGAGATTAGCCAAGTTCCTAGTCTAGATACTGAGGAACTAATTTAATAGGGCACATTGGTGAGGGGTGATAAACAATGAGATGCAATGGTATTTCATCCCAAATACATATAGCAGTGTTTCCTGGAAATGGAAGGTTTTTTTAAAAAATAGAATACAAGTTCCCACATTTTATATACCAACGCTTCTGTTAAAGAATGGGGTTTTGAATGTGTTACAGTGAATGTCTAAATTCAGCATAAACATGCCATTCCTTCTTGTGATTTATTGATGCCATTTGCAGATGCAAAGTCCAATCTGATCTATACAATTTATTTGAAAATAAATTTTCCACAGACTGAGTTTAGGGTGGACATTAATCAAATTTGCCCCTTAATATTCAGGAAAGCCTATTTTCTTCAATCTCGTCTCTCCTCTTCTGGAATGGAAGAATAAAAATTTCCCTGTTCACAGTTAAAAAGCTGGATTGACTGCCACTGACCAGAAGTCTTAGAATAACTTTAATATACACTAATCGGCATACATTAAAATTTCGTTACATACAGCTCTCAATATACACTACACCTCCAATATACAGTGCATAAACATGACTAACTAAATAGAAAAGTATCCTTATACCCATATATATGACACAGATACACACACACACACATTATGTCATATATATTATATGACACAGAGAAACAACAATTTAAGAATTATCACGGAACAAATTTGAAGGGAACATCTGGCAGAGTGGAATGGTGATGGTGGTGGGTGCCCTGCTTAAAAAAAGGGAGTCAAGCTATTCTCCAAAGCACCGAAGGCAGAACAAGAAGCAATGGATGGAAACTAATCAAGGAGAGAAGTAACCTAGAATTAAGGGGCGTGCATAAGCACCCGTCTCTGTCCTAATGTTTTCTTTTATTTGTATCCTTTTCATGTATTTATAATTATGTTTATCTGTCATAAAATACATGCTTGACGAAAATAAATAAATAAATAAAACGAAATAAAAACTAAGGAGAAATTTGCTGACAATCAGAACAATTAATCAGTGGAACGAATTGCCTCCAGAAATTGTGAACGCTCCAACACTGGAGGTTTTTAAGAAGAGACTGGACAACCATGTGTCTGAAATGGTATATAAGGTTTCCTGTCAGAGCAGAGGGCTGGACTAGAAGACCTCCAAAGACCCTTCCAACTCTTGTTCTTCTGTTCTGTTAAGTGACTCCTGTAAGGTCTGCCTCCGGTGATGACATCTGACGTCATTCTCGTCACCACGAGAACTCACCCAAAGGGGTGGCGCCATGGGCGGGGCGAGCCGTCTGTATTGCCGGGAAAGGGAAGCGTTCGTGCGCGGCGGAGGTTCCATGGATCGCTTCGCCTGGGCTACTGGCCTCTTGGAGATCCACGAGAACCTCGTCACGCAGCAGCGCGGGGTCCGCCTGTACGATGGGGAGGAAAAGGTCAGGGCGGCTAGTGGAAGCTGCGCCAGGAGGGAGGGAAGCCGGCGGGGAGGGCGGAGGGGCCCCGGCCTCTCCTAAAGGCAGCTGGCAAAGTGGGGAATGGGGATTGAGGAGCCCACCAGGTCGTTCTTCGACCCGAGAAAGCCGCGGGTGCGCTACTGAGAGACGGGGAGTCGCCTAAACAGGAATCCACTTTCATCCCGGATTTCAGGCCCCAGCGAATCATGCGTATGGTAGATCCGGTTCCTCGAATGTCCTTTTCCTTTTGTTTAATTAGCTTTGCCTTCTTTATTCGTTACTCAAAAGTGGCAATTGTATTGAAATCGATTTCTCCATGCCCTTTTGCACTAATGTCAATAGTTCCATATTTATTTACATATATATATATATATATATATATATATATATATATATATATATATATATATGCATATATGCAATCTCTAAGGAAAGCTGCATAGTGCCTAATCTGTTAGGAATTTTGTGCATCATCTTTGCGCTGCTGTGTTGCCTCTTAGATCATATGTAAAGTTGTTTCTTCAGTATTACCTCTTGGGCATAAACATCTAAAACGGTGTACAAATGCAATGAAAACATAATAAAACTACGGTGTTAAAATATGGGAATGTAAACGTCCCCAAAATCTTTCTTACAGGGCAGTTGTTATTGTTTCCTATTTGAACTGAACTGATTACTTTATTTGGCCAGGGGTAATTAGACATACAAGGAGTTTGTCTCTGGTGCAGAAGTTCAGAGTGTACATATAAAACAAGAGAATCATAATCATAATACCAGTAAGACGGGGTAGTAAAGAAGATGAAGGATAAATAATATTGCAGCTATACTACATACTACAACACTGAGAATTAGGGGTTCATCAGAGTGAAAACACAAAAGAAGAAACTGTCCCTGTGTCTAGTTGTTTGGGCATACAATGCCCTATAGTGCCTCCCAAGGGGAGGATTTGAAACAGTTTATGTCCAGGTTGTGAAGGGTCTGTAGATACCTTCTCAGCCCTCTTTCTGATCTACCCAGCATACAGGTCCTCTCTGGAAGGCAGGCTGGTTGCAATTGTTCTTTCTGCAGCCTAGTTAAGATTCCTGTCTAATCTGTAGTGGAGTCTTTAATTGTAATTTCTCATAGATCTTTCCATAGATCCCTTCACCGTTTATCAGCAAAAAGGAGAAAAATCCAAACCCTTAAAGCTAAAATGCTTGGTTGAGAAACTTTCAATACTCAGCTTACCTACCAATTTTTCATGGGTAGAATTAATAGTTTTGAAACAAGAGACATATAACTTTGTTCTTGGATAATACATGATATCAAAACATTCTCTGTTTAAAAGAAACATTTTCTCCTTCACTTTGTCTTCTATGAACCCAACTACTATATTTTGCAAACGATAGTCTGTGAACATAAACTTGTGGTTTATTAATAAATCATAATCAAACAGAACATTGCTTCTCACAATATGTGAATCAATCCAATAGTGATATCTTCAAATCTGTTGCTTAATTTTTTTCTTTAATGTCAATGGTGACCATGTCTTTAAAAGGAAGTAAAAATTTTATTGTTTGTAACGGGTATTGCTCAGAGTTTTAGATTTCTTTTCTGTACATGTCTACGATGCCTTGATGATGGGCATCCTTAGAAGAGATTCATATATTCTCAGATTAAGTTTTCACTTTAGCAATGCTTGGCTTAGTTCATGGAGTTTCATTAGAATACAGGTGTCATGGACTTTCATTCTAGCCACTTACATTTTTCAAGTCTTTTTCAAGTTTCTGGAAGGAAGGAAAGTTGAAGAGAGGGTTTGAATGATCCTACTGGGCCGTTCAATTAAAAACTCTACAATTGGGATCATATATGATACATTAATAAAGCAGAGTGATTGGGTTCATGGTAACAAAAAAAATAAAGGAATCATAAAACAGGCTAGTGTGAACTATTATATTTTTGACTAAGGGAGTCCCTTAGATAGGTAGATAGAGCTAGTTAGGAAAATACCTTGAGGAAAACATATATTTATTAAAATGACTTAGATTTGGTGACAAGAAAATATTTATTTTGCATAAGTCTGCTACAAAACACAAAGTCTCAGCCATCATTTGTTGTTAGTTCTTTACCTCTTGAATTCTTGCATGACATTTTCTTTTGACTTTTTTTTAATTCGTCGCCTTGCACTTTATTGTTTTTTCTATGGAAATGGATACACATCATTAAATTAGAAGGAATGTAATTTCTTCTCCCTTTCTGCAGTCTAATTTTGAAAATTTTATTAACCAAACATATGTTCACAAAATATTTTCCTAACACAACATGTATGATTCTATAAAAAATAGCATATTGAAGGAAACAAAGGTTCTGAATATCTTAAAATCTACTCATTTTTTTTTCTCTAGTTGAAGTTTGAAACTGGAGTATTGCTCCTTAGTACACACAGATTGATCTGGAGAGATCAGAAAAATCATGTAAGTAGATTTATTCTGGCATATGTAATTTTCCTGTAATACATGATAAAGTTTGATTGATAATTGTATGGCCAAAATAAGTCTTTATGTTCAACTTCATATTTTTCAGTTTATTATTTTTAGAAGTTTTATGGCAAGCAAAGAAAGCTCAGAAATTAATGAGTGTGATTTATTTGGTCCACTCAACAAGTTCTCAAAATAGCTGTGGGTTATCCTACATGCAAGCTCTTCTCTGAGGGATTGGGACCAGAAAACCAAAAACATTTCTAGCAAAGAAAAACCAGCCTAGGGCCAGTCATTCCCAAAAAGTTCAATACTATTGGTTTTCATCAGATTCTATTGGGAGATTCTGTTTCAATTGCTTGGTAGGTACAGAAGCCATTGGGAGGAGAGTTAGGTCTTGGTCCCTCCTAGCCCAAGGACTAAAGGAAACAAAAGCCTCCGAAAGGCCATATCTGCTTATCCCCAAGAAGACTGTATAGATCCGTGATGGCGAACCGATGGCACGCGTGCCAGAGATGGCATGCACAGCCCTCTCTGTGGGCACACGCGCCATTGCCAGCTGCTCTTCTGGTTTTCAGCCAGCTGCTCTTGCAGGCGCTGGAGTGCTGGAAAATGGCCCGAAAATGGCCAAAAAACCAGGCCATTTCCCAGGCCATTTCTGGGTGTTTTCAGGCTGTTTTCGGGTCATTTTTTGGGCAATGGCCCGGAAAACAGTCCAAGAAACAGGCATGCGCCTGCCGGCCAACTGGTCTTTGGGTTTCTGGTGCTGCAGCGCGTGCAAAGATCAGCTGGCCAGCAAGCATACACATGCCAGAAACTCTTAAGACCATCCAGCATGTGCACTGGCCAGCTGGTCTTTGGGTTTCTGGCGCTCCGGCCCGCATACATACACACGCATGCACGCACGTTCCAGTTTGGGCACTCAATGCCAAAAAGGTTTGCAATCACTGGTATAGATCAATATTGTTAAGGATTGTTAGCTGAGTAATTCCATGCAAAATTTGAAAATGCAAAATTTGGAGAAGCCATATTGTATAGCTTCTGTGACATAAGTCATTTATTTCTGTGAATTGGTTTCTGTTTATGGAATGAAGGGGAGTAATTCCTTTCTTACAGTTCCTGTGTATTCTCACCGTTGGCTAGGGAGGGTCCCTCAACCCACCACAGTAGACGATGAAATGGAGGGATTTCAGGATATTTATTATTATTATTATTTCAGGGGAAAAATGGTAAAATAATAAAGAGTTGTTGTGTGATTGAACTAGTATTGGGAGACCATCCTCAGCTCCAGAAGCTCCATCCTCAAACAGAATGTGTTTGAGCCAGTTAATCTCTCTTACCACAAAGAGTTGCTGCTGTGAGAAAACATGGGAAGAGGGAGCCCTCTATATACCACCTTGGGCTCTTTACACTTGTATTCAAAGTGCCTAAAGTGCTTCCGGGTTGAAAAGATTAGCCGGTGACATGACTGTTGCCTGGGAACCCCTGATTGGGGGCTCCTTTCATGTCTCCATTAATGTGTCCACCAAAGTGGTACCTATCTACTTGTGATTGTTCGATTTCGAACTGCTAAATGGGCAGGAGCTGGTGCAAATGATGGGAGCTCACCCCACCATACAGCAGCAATCAGGTCTCGAACATGAGTTTATTAATCAGCCCAACGTCCTAACCTCATGAGCCACCATGCTCCCTACCTTGAATGAAAGGGAGGACATTTATGTAACAAATAATTTTAAAAATGTGCTGAGTGAATAGAATCTGCATGAGTAACTTTGGATTCCATTCCCTATGTTTACTGGGAAGCAAATCCTTTCAAACCTTCTTCCGAGTACCTGCATGCAGTTGTAAACTGAATTTGAGTACAAAAATAAGTATATGCCTAACCATTTTAGTTATTTGACCTGCTTAGCCTTATTATGGAGAATTCAATGAACATTTCAAAACTATATTAATAATGTATATAATACTGTAAACTTTGTAACTTATATTCTAAGAACTTTTAGTCTAAGCTGTTGAAATAGCTGTGTCCAAAAAGTCCTGTGATCAATTAGAGAAAGTTACTTATTAAAAGCAACCTGTTGCTTTTTATTATTAAAGTTATCAAATAATAGCACTACCTTCCAAAGGAATCTGGTAAAGGTTTATTTTTTGAATGTCCAAAAGAGAACAATCCACAAAGAGGATTTCCCATTATTAGAAAGTTGTTAATACCAACCTGGTTTAAGGAAGCTGTTATCTTTTAGGATTATAGCTCCTTATATCTATCAAACAGAATTCTTACAAAACAAATTGGTGTGATACATCATTGTGATATATGATTGGATGGTTTCAGGATTTGTTCATAATCTTGATTATTCTCTCCTATGCTCTAGTCCAGTCAGCAAGTGCTCCTCTATTATTTAAGCTTCTATCCTCCTTTCCATATAACCAGATCACCAATTTCACAGTTTTCATGGCGATCTGTCCTTCCAAGGTCACTTGGATAGTGATTACATTTATAAATAGCAATAGCACCTAGACTTATATACCACTTCATAGTGCTTTAGAACCCTCTCTAAGCGGTTTACAAAGTCAGCATATTGCCGCCAACAATCTGGGTCCTCATTTTACCGACCTTGGAAGGACGGAAGGCTGAGTCAACCTTGAGCCTGGTGAGATTCAATCTGCCAGACTGCTGGCAGCCGGTGATCAGCAGAAGTAGCCTGCAGTACTGCACTCTAACCACTGCGCCACTGTGGCTCATAAATGTATTGCTGCTTATTGTCTTCTTCAACAAATAGATAAATGGAAATCAGAAATCTGTTTTTTCTTCTTCTGTGTATGCTATTGAAGTATTGAAAAGTTTAATCGCCATGAAAACTGTGAAATTGGTGATCTGGTTATATCCCAGATATTTGCCATATAATTTGCACTTCCATCTTATTCAGGACAACTCAGTTGTAAGCCCAATGAATTCACTGGGTCTTACTCTGCATTGCAGCAGGTGAAAGCAACAATAAGTTCATATTTTCTTGAAATTTAGTTATTGAAGGGCCTTCCAAACTGCAGTTAAGAGATTACATATTTACTATATTTATATCTTCACTGTGCTTTTAAGATCACCCTTTAATATGTGAAGAACATTTCATGATGTCTATAAGTACAGGTAGTCCTCGACTTATGGCCACAGTTGAGCACAAAATTTCTGTTGCTAAGTGAAACATTTAAGTGAATTTTGCCCCATTTTACATCTTGCCACTGTTGTTAAGTGAATCACTGCAGTTGTTATTAAATTAGCCAAACGGTTGTTAAGTGAATCTGCCGTCCCTATTGACTTTGCTTGTCAAAAGGGCGCAAAAGGGGATCACATGGCTGTGGGACACTTCAACAGTCATAAATACGAGTCAGTTGCCAAGTGTCTGAATTTCGATCACATGACCATGGGAGTGCTGCAACGATCGTAAGTGTGAAAAACAGCCATAAGTCCTTTTTCTCAGTGCTGTTGTAACTTTAAACGGTCACTAAATGAACTATTGTAAGTCAAGGTCTACCTGTAAAATATTTATGTCAGTATTGATGCTGAGTAGCTATCACCTGCGTCACAAGGCATCAGATGAAAAGAGGAGGAATCTGCTAGAGTATGTTTTTCCCAGTGGTTTGCTTTCTAGATTTGCTGAGGTCCACACTCCCCAATTTCTCAGGCAACATAGAAGAAAATAGGAAGATCGAGCTTGCAGATGTTATTTGGCTTGACAAATGGGTTCTATCTTATAAGCTTTCTTTAAAAGTGCCAAGTAAAAATAATAAGATTTTACTGGATATTAGTTCTATGCTATTGATCAATATTTTTGCATAACGATACCATGTAATTTAATGTTTATTTGATGACAGACCCTGTTGTGGGAACAATATTAGCTATTTACAGTTTATTAGAATAAATACTGCGTTCCACCAAATATGTCTTCGCTTTACCCCTTATGTTTTATTGCAGGAATGCTGTATGGCTGTTCCCCTTTCCCAAATTATCTTCATTGAAGAGCAAGCAGCGGGGATAGGAAAAAGGTAAAATATCATCAACAAAAATCTTCAAAGGTCATTAAAGATTTATTGGCTATTGCTGTATTTTCTTTTGCTATTCGGTCATTTTTTTCCCAGAACAGGGATATTGTAGGGAAAAGTGGAAAGAATATGCCACCTTGATCTTTGAACTCAAGACAGGATATAAATTAAATATTTGCGTCCTATCAACTTTATAACTTTCTTGCAGGAATTTTACACTCTATGCCATCTGATAATTGGAAATTTTGATTGGCAGGTCTTGGTTTTCAGAGGTTTATTTGTGCCTTATTTTGACCAAGAATGATATATCTGTCCCAAATGTTCCAGTAAATATATTCAAAGTGTAGAATTTTTAACTGATGATTAAAAACGCAAAATGATTTAAAGGTTATGGAAACTTTCTGTTCCCCCACTTATTTTTTGACCTGTTTTAAATTAAAGATAATCTGAATGAAAAATTTTAAAAATTGCTTTTTGGTTTTAGGAATTGATTCTTTAATAACAAAAAATACATTTTCTCCTTTTCTCCTTTTTTTTTTATATCTTTAGTGCCAAAATAGTAGTGCATCTTCATCCAGTAGGTTCCAATAAGGATCCTGGTCCATTCCAGACTAGTAAATACTCATATATCAAGCTTTCTTTCAAAGAACATGGTCAGATTGAGGTAGGTATGCTTTCTAAATGACTGTTGTATAAAAATAACAGGAATAATTTTTAGTGTGGTTAAAAGAGAGATAAGGGAATTTATTATACAGAATTCCAAGATGATGATTATGGTTTGTTGCACAGTAAGACAGAGATTCAGACTGGATTTAACATTTTTATCCACCTATCAAGTTTTTTCCAAGGTGCTAGGTTAGGCAGATGTTGATGTTTGATGGTGTTTAGAGTATTGTCGCAGGATGTAAGCTGTTCTGAGTAAAGCTGAGTTTTGCAATTGAATAATGGTGAATTCTTATAATACATTATTATACATTTTTCTGTGTTTTGGGTCAAAATGGACTGAAGTACTTTTGGATTCTTTCAGCGATGAGTGATACTATGTTTCACCAAAAATAAGACCATGTCTTATATTTTTTTTTGAACCCCGAAATAAACGCTTGGCCTTATTTTCGGGGAGGTCTTATTTTTTTGGGGTGCGTGGAGCAAGGTGGGGCTCCTCTTGCCATCTTACCTGATTTCCAACTCTCTCTCCCTAACCCTAACCAGAGGAAATGGTGGGGAGCGGCTGCGCATGCGTTTAAATATTTTAGGGGAGGGCTTATTATCAAGGAGGTCTTACTTTCGGGAAAACACGGTTCATTAAATTTCACATTATTACCTAGTTTAGGTTTTAAGGAAGCAACTTTTATCTATTTACAGCATATCCAAAATACTGAAATGTTAGTTTCAATGCATTTTTGTAATTGCTCACTTTTGGAAATTATTGCCACATACCTAGTTCTTCAGGAGGCTTACCGAAGAAATGTCTCAGCGCAGATGGGAGAACATGCCAGCTTCTCAAACCATAGATGTTGACAGGGCTTCACAGGTATGTATGCAGTTTCTAGCATTTGGATATCTCATTTCTAAGTAAGATTGATACTTAACACATGATAGAGAAAACATCAAAGAGGAAGAGGCTGCCTGGGAGCATAGGATGTGATGTGTTGTCAAGCAAGTATATTGGATTAATACAATAATAGTTGCAAGTGAACCTTTTTCAAGATAATATAAAAGATATAATTGGGTCTTTATTTCATAAAGAGGTACACATTGCATAGTTGATAACTTTTGTTAGTAGGTAAAAGGGAAAATATAATAAAGTTAAAATGCCAATATAATTGGTATCCTGAAAAAGATTTTAGGAAATCAATGATATCCTATCTTTATTTGGATAGCGAATTATGATTACAGTGAAACTTGGTTTAGCAGACTTTGAATGCAATAGACAAATGTCCATTGTGTTTCTGTCATTTTACAAATTTGCATAATGGAATCACTCTGATAATCATTATAATTTAACAAACTATCATGAATGATGGATATCCATTTTCCCCAAATCTTCTGTTAAATCAAGATTTCACATGTACCTACATGAGCCTTAATCTCATCAATTCCTCTCTCTTTCTCTAGCACAGCCACAAGGAAACAGGGAAATATTGCTTCCCTTTTTAACTACCTGGAATTTAGCTTTATCTCTGAACACAACAATTTGTGTTTTTTCTTAACAGTGATTTTCCGAACTTTAAAATATAGTTTATGCAGTTTATATAAGTAATACACAATTGCAATTAACCCATTTTGATATTAATTGAAAACTAAAAGAAAGACATCTCATCTGCATTGGATAATGAATGGGAGGTGACAAATCCCTGCTCTATGCACATTCAATCCATTCATATATTGCTCAAAAAGCCAGTATAATCTAGTGCAGGGGTATCAAACTCATGTCACAGCGGTGTCACATGACGTATCACAATTTCCCCCGCCTTTGCTAAACCAGGCATGGGTGTGGCCAGTGTGTGATGCATCCAGCTCATAGGCCGGGAGTTTGACAGCCCTGGTCTAGTGGTTAAGGCGTCAAGCTAGAAAGCAGGGGACCATGAGTTCAAGTGCCACCTTAGCCATGAAAGCAAGCTACATGACTTTGGGCCAATTCCTCTCTCTCAGCCCAACTCACCTCAGAATGTGAAAAGAAACCATGTTTTGCCCTATGGCAAAAATAATTGTATTGCTTTATTTATTTATTTATTTATTTATTTATTTATTAATAACAAATCATGTAGCAAACTTGGTTTACTTTCTCTAATATTACTGAGGTTGTAAGCATTTTCTTTTGTGGCAAAACAAACTAGGAAACTCTCAATATTATGTACTTATCTGTCACCAAAATAATATATGTTGTTTCCTGTCGTCTTCAAACCATGGTTTAGTTGGACACAAAAGATGGTCACTGTGTAATACTGCTTCTAAATGCAGCTATCAATGTTGCATCTTTCTTTGCATTGGTTTTCCATCATAATTTGTTTATCATATGTTATTCAGAGTGGAAGAATAAGAGCTGCAGGAATTGTTGGCATTGAGAGGAAATTAGAAGAAAGAAGAAAAGAGATGGATAAAAATATTTCTGAGGCAAGTAATTTTCTTCAGAACTAGTATGACCGTAATCATTTCTAGTTTACGATTTTAAGGGACCAAATTGCATTCATGTTTTGGAACGGGGGACCTTTTCCAATACCAAATGTTTTGTCAAGGTTAGGAAAACCAAGGGCTATTACTATTTGGGGCAGGCAAAAAGAACGGAAATAAACCTGAGGATTTCCTATTGTGAAAAGCTTTTTTCTTTTTTTAATTTGTATTTTTTGTAACTTTATTCTCTTTTTTCTTCTGTGCTTTTGGTTATCTTATTTTTGGAGGTTCAATTTGGGGAGAATCAATCTTTTGCGGAGAATGGTGGTCACTGGAAATTGTTACTTTATTATTGGATATATTTCTAGTCATGATTCAGGATTATGTACATGTTTTGTTCAGCATGGATTATGTTCTTTATTCAGTTAAAATGCAGATGTTCCCTTTAGGTGTAGGCCAAACTATGGCTGAACACATAAACAAAAACCACAACTAGCCTCTTGCTCACATTTGCTCATTCAAGAGAGGGAGCTGTTTATTGTTGCTTTTGTTAAACCATAGTCTCTTCTTTTGTCTGAATTGAGGATCCTGGTTCAGCACATACCCTGCTCATTTCTAATGTAAGCCAACTTTTAATAAAAGGTTTTGACACTGACTTTTATATTAAACTACACATCTCTGATTCAGGTGATAAAATGAAAGCAAATACAATTGAAATTCATTTCATGGCCATACAGAGATGAAGGCAAACCAAAGGCTTTCTGCAGCTGGTAGATGCCGAGTTGAATTAAGTTAAGCATCCTGAAGCTCTAGTCATGTGTGTCTCTCTCTCTGACTAATTTTCTACAAATCTTTACAAGAAACAGTCATTTCCTCACAACTGTTCAGCTTGTGAATTACCAGCACAAAGGAGGCTCTTTTAGCAGATTTACAAAAATATACCAATATTGCATTTTTCGTATGACCATGAGCCACATGTAAGTCTGCTGTCTCTTTCTTCCTCTGTTTATCGGAGGATACAAGGAATGGATGTCAGCTGAGGGAAACCATTGTGAAGTAATGCTAATTTCAGATCATTCAATTTTAAAACTAATGCCCTGAATTTTAGAATAGACTTCCTGCATCTGCTAGTTATTGTTAATTTGTTTAAAGTGATTCCATTAGTTCTCTCAGGAAGTTCCTTTCAGGTGTGTATACATTTTTCTTTGTACTAAAGCCTGAATCATTTGGTAGAAGGATTATTTAAAACGCACTGTCTGTTGATCTAGATTTTTTATTATTATTATTATTGTTGGGTAAGAAATTTGTTTATGCTGTTGAGAGCAAGGCTAAATATGCAATTTTAATTAGAATGGTGAGTTTTGCAAATATATATATGTAAAAAAAGACTACATAGCACCATGCCCTATTCAATTCTTCCAGATTTTCCTACTGTTAATTTACTTTCAGCTTGTAAAATTATGGTATGTATAATTACAGGTCAGATGAGAATATTCCAATTTAAAGTAACTACCTGTGTTTCCCCGAAAATAAGACCCTGTCTTATATTTTTTTTTAAACTCTGAAATAAGCGCTTGGCCTTATTGCCATGTGCTCAAAAGTCCAATTGGGTTTATTATCAGGGGATATCTTATTTTGGGGGAAACGGGGAAAACTTTCAAACCATGTTGAAAATAAGTTGCCAGAAGATAGGAGGCTTTTTAAAGCTAAGTCTCTAATATGCTTTTCTAGTCAGAATAAATCCATTTCGATTACAAAACAGAAGCATGTATATAATTATTTATGTATTAAAATTACTGATACTTGAATTCCAGAAATGGCAACCAATTGTTTTTTTAGTTTTTTTTTTTTAATTTGGGAGGAAAGTTAATGGTGAAATTACAGGTGTGACACAATTGCATTTTATTGTAATATGAAGAAATTATGTATTACTAAATCAGTTTATTATTTCAGGCTTTTGAAGACCTCAGCAAGCTGATGGAAAAGGTAATATCTCCACTTTATTAGTAAGCATGCTGATTAACCGGGGACTGGAGTAACTAATTTTATTCAACAGACTCAAATGGGTGGGGAGGTTCTGGGAATCGGCTATATAGAAGTATAACTTGTATCATTCTCTCTATATATAAATACATGCACATACTATAAATAAACTGGATTATTTGAATCATCATAGCTTAATGATTACTTGTGAAGTTATTATCATATAAACTAATTAAATAAAGTGAAATATTATTGACAGTATGTCTAGATGGTAGATATTTGTCTATACAGCGAGCAATTGACTCCAATAATACCTAACTGGATTGTGAAGGAAGGGAAATGCTAGCCAAACCTAATCCAAGAACTCTCTCTCCTAGCTTTGACCTGCTGAACAGTTCAGCAACTCAAGCTTGTTCCATGAAGAGTGATCTCAAAATAAAGGAGCAAGATTGTGCCCCATCGTGATTTTGTGGTTTATTTTGTGTCTTATAGGCAAAGGAAATGGTGGAATTGTCCAAATCAATTGCTAGCAAGATCAGAGAAAAGCAGGGTGACATCACTGAAGATGAGGTCAGCTAATATTCTGCTAAATTATGATTCCTTCATCATTCTAAGTTGTAAAACAGCTCCTTTTTCAATAAACTAGGTCAATGTAATTTTGTTTAGTCAATATTGGTAAACAAATGTTAACAAGGTAAACAAGATTAGTGTTATGTAAATATAGCCAATTTAGTGGAGTGCCATGTGGTCCACAATATGGTTGCGTGATATTACAAGTGGGGACTTACCAACATTCCATTTCTATACTTTATCTTACCCTTGAGTTCAAATCTCTTTTCCGCCATCCCAACCTTAATAAACATAAAGCTGAGACTCCCATATCATTAAGGGAAGCTTCTCAAAAGAGAATATCCTCATGGAAAATCTACCAATCCACTGTGTGGATTAGCAAACTTCCTCAAATCTATTTATCAGAAACTAAGTGACAAAAGAATGATGGGATCCTGCTACATTTTTTTCCTTCCTTCCTTCCTTCCTTCCTTCCTTCCTTCCTTCCTTCCTTCCTTCCTTCCTTCCTTTTATTGTTCTTCTGTATGGGGAACAGCATTCTTTTGTTTTGAATTTTCCCTCTTTTGTGTGTGTGTATTAGGATCTTCCAAGTTCATGCAGTCTATTTTAATTAATTACTGTTTGATAAAGAATCTGATATTCTCAATTTTAATTTTTAATTTTTTTAGACAATAAGATTTAAATCCTATTTGTTGAGCATGGGCATTGCCAATCCAGTTACCCGGGAAACCTATGGATCTGGCACTCATTACCATATGCAACTGGCAAAACAATTAGCTGGAATTTTACAGGCACCTTTAGAGGTAAAGTACTTAACTGTCTTTTTTTTTTAATGTGCAGCCTTATATACCAGCACATTGTGACTTTAGCCAAACTTAAAAGGTCAAGGAAGTCAAATCTACTTAGCACGTGGATCAGAGAACATAGGGAATCCTGAGGTTGTAGTCTAGATACAGAATTTGAAAAAGGAAATCTTTGAAAATCACTACTGAACTGTTATC
Organism: Ptyas mucosa; assembly: GCA_012654045.1. Classification (NCBI taxonomy): domain Eukaryota; kingdom Metazoa; phylum Chordata; class Lepidosauria; order Squamata; family Colubridae; genus Ptyas; species Ptyas mucosa. The sequence goes on from WNWU01000017.1 coordinate 25,607,858, forward strand.
AAAAAAATTAAGTTAACATATTTGATTCCAAGAGAGTCTTTATTTTATACATCATCCATACATCATCCCGAATCTCCAGATCTCAGTTCCTCCACTATAATTCTGTTTTCCTTTCTCATAATAGGGGAAAATATTAATAGCTTATCTAATAAGGTAAGGATACTGTCTTATAAAATCAAAACTGTTTATAAATAAATCCATTAAAATACACATAGTCCTCATTTAGCCACCACAATTGAGATTAACAACTTGGTCATTAAGTGATATGGTCATTAAGTGGAACACCACTTGACTGTGACGGTGCTTCCAATTTTCCTTCAGCTTTCCTTTTTCCCCACTCCTGCGTCCTTTGGGATGCTCATCCCAATGCTGGAATAATCAACAAGAAGAGAATTAATGTTTGTATTTACATTCATTTGAGGAAAAGGGATTACAAGATAGGAAGCAACCACACAATGGAAAAGGAATATGCTAGGACCAGCTGTTTGCCTAATGGCACTCCTGGCTCCCAACCCTGAGCCATTTAGGAGGCAAAAAGAAACCAAGGTGTGAAAATAATTAAAACCTTTTCAGTTTCAAGCAGCATCTACAAGCCAGCTAATTAAGATCCCAGAGCTGAGCTTTTTAGTTTGGGGTGAGCATTTTTGGGGGAAGCGCTGTAGATAAAAGCTCTGCACTGAAAAACAGCTCCAAAAGAGATTTCTTATTTAGGAATTTTCTCCATTCTATGAGGGGGTGGGAGCGGGGAGAAAAAAACAGGGTCAGGCCCAGGACAGCAAGCTGATTTATTGTAAAGACAAGCAAATCACTGAGCATGACACTTTAAAGATTGTAAATGCAGACATGGAACACAAAGTTACTTCATCATCACCATCTTAACTTCAATCACTGCCGAAGGCATTCACAAAGCAAGGTCTACCTTACAGAGAAAAAAAAATCCAAGTAAAATCACTCATACAATAGCTCAGGGGTGTCAAACTCGATTTCATTGAAGGCCGCATCAGGGTTGTATTTGACCGTCGGGCTGGGGTGGGCCTGGCCAGCTCAACATTACTCGTGTTGGGGGCTCCTGTGATGGCCCAAGTGCTCTGCCAGCGAAAACGGGCTCCTAAGCTCCATTTTCGGCCGTCACGATCTCCTGCAACCCTCTGCCAGCAAAAATGGGAGCTTGGATCCCCCGGGCCTTGAGTTTGACATTCCTGCAATAGCACAAAGAGTAGAATAAAAGACATGTAAAACCAGGCAGGTAAAAGCTAAAACTCAGTAAAAAATAAACTGATAGTTTCGATGTTGCTTAAAGTATCCAAAAGGGATTTCTTCCAACTTGAACATCATACAGAATATTGAATTGAATTGCACTGAACTGAACTGAACTGAACTTTATTTGGCCAACTGTGATGTAACACACAAGGAATTTGTCTCCGGTATAGAAACACTCATAAAAATCTATTGTAGCATAAATGTTATATTTGGATGCCATAGAATAAAGGAGACATTCTGAAAGATGATTGCAAGACACCAATGTGGTTATCCACATCCAGGCATGCTAAGAGGAGAGATATTTGAATGAATGACAAATAAAGTAATACAAGTTCTGTGAAAATTCAATTCAGAGGCATTTCAGAATAAATATATATCATGTTTCTATTTTATTTTTATTTTTACATATATATATTACTAAAACTCTCGATTCCTATAATCTTTAACTGGATGAAATGATGCATCATAGGGCAAAATATTTTGAGCCAAAGTTACCTCAAATGAGTTAACTTGCAGAATGCGTCCAAAGTCCAGGATCTACGATTCCCATAAAATTGAAATTTTGCAAATTTTATGAACATTTTATGACATAACAATTACTATAAAACATTTTATGGCATAATTCAAAATGTCATAAAACATTTCCTGTGCTAATGTTTGACTGTGCTATACTATTCAACATGAGCTATTTTCAAGGCAGATACATGTGAATGTATCCCAGCTTTTCCAGTGAAGAAAGTACATGAGAAGCTCTCACATTTTTGGAAGCATTGAGAAATGTGATAAGGAAATACCTCTGAAAGGATGACCCAGAGAGTCACGGGTTGTCTAGTATTTTGTTAAAAGCTAAGTCTTAAAAAAAGGATTCTTATCACTATCAGTCTTTCATATCTCTACTGGTGATAGAAGGAGACTGTTGATTTGAGGTATATTTTTGGCAACGTTAAGTACCACTGGCAAAAAATGACTGGAAGGACTTGACACATTTATGCCTCTGTTGAATGTTCTGGTAGGGCTGTCCTCTGTACCACTGTCCTGCACCTGTTGGTTTTGGCACCAGAAATGTTGCTACTGTGAAGCTACATCTGTTCGGGTTATAACTTCAGCACCATTTTTAATTTTCCAGTCCTCTCTCTGGAAATATTGATATTGTCAAATTGCCAGATTTGTTTTGGGATAGCAGAATTTGTGTTTTAAGAGCTGTTCTTAAATCAATAGGAACGGGGAGGAATAATGTCCCTCACAGAAGTTTATTGTCTGGTGAATCGTGCTCGTGGCCTCGAGGTAAGGAATGCATTGTCTTCTGCACTTTAACAAAACTATTTGAGATTCACTAAATATGCCAAGGAACCTTTTTGGAGTAATTGCTGATGGCAAACACTGGAACTTAACCATTAGTTTTGCTATTGGTCAAAAGCATAAAGATTGTCCTAGCACGATAAGCCATCTGGCAATGCATTAGAAATCAGTAGAATGTAAACAAGTGTATAGATTGCCATTCTTAAGGATACAACTCTGTTCAAATTTACCTGAAATGAAATTCCATTGAACTCACTAAGATTATTATTAGGAAACAGGTAAACATATATACCATTATACTGTTAAAGTATAAGGAGGATCCTATAGTTAAAAAAAGCTCAGTTTTGTAAAATGAAAGCCAGAAAAAGGTGGGTCTGCCGATTGTTAACGTGTGTGTGTGTGTGTGTGTGTGTGTATACACATTATACACATAAACTGCTGCTTTGAGAGCCTGGGACTGTTGATAGAGTAAAATAGCTAAAGGATGTGCACAAACTTGGTTAGGAGATGTAAACATCTCACAGAAATTTAGTTGAAACTAGAATATCTGCAAGGCTTTCTGCTACAAATCAGCTAATGGGAGGCCCAAGAGACGTTCCATTGCCAGCATCTTGCCAGATGCGGAGGAGGAGAGATAGATTCCAGCTATTGTGCATTTTGAGGCTAGCACGTTTGAAACAAAGAAGTAGATGGTGGCAAATTCTACCCTCCACTGTTCTTTCCAGAGGCTCAGTGACATGGTGTCAAGGTAGGACAGGCTTCCCCGATCTGCTGCTGGCTGACTGCATCAGTTTCAATGCCTATTATCACAGCTAGCTGATAGGAAAGACTGGAGGATTGTAGGTTATGTAATCCAACACATCATGTTAAAGAATGACAGCGAAGCATTAAAAAAAGACAAACACGCATGTCTTCAGCAAGTATGTACCGTCTGAATGTATGCTATTCCCCATTCTTTAAGTGTCACATACTCACGTTTTTTAAAGAAAGAATGGAGTTTATAATATGTGTCAACATTACTCAGTTGTAATCATTATCTCTTAATTGCTCCTTAAATCTCACAAAGGAATGGAAAAGCCTTGTGGGGATATCCTAAATATATAAGTATAATTATTATAAGATTAAGCTTATGTATGTTTTCTCATTAGTTGCTTTCCCCTGAAGATCTAGTAAATGCTTGTAAGATGTTGGAATCGCTGAAGTTACCTCTAAGGTAAGAAGTCTTCAAATTCTAATGGGGTGCAGGGGAAGCCTCTCAAAGGATGGGATGGGGCTCAGTCCCTTTCCCTTCCTTGTATTTAGCAATAGCACTTAGACTTATACACCGCTTCAGAGTGCTTTACAGACCTCTTTAAGCAGTTTACAGAGTCAGCATATTGCCCCCAACAATCTGGGTCCTGACCTTGGATAGATGGAAAGCTGAGTCAACCTTGAACTGGTCAGGATCGAACTGCTGGCTGTGGGCAGAATTAACCTGCAATACTGCATTCTAACCACTGCGCTACCACGGCTCTGTTTACTTGTTTGTTAGATTTACATCCTGCCCTTGGTTCAGGATCTCCAGATGTGCACATAGAACCTATTTGATGTGTTTTTCAGATCCTTATAAAACCTATGTGGAGAAAAATGAGATTCAGAATTAGGGAGTGGCAAAAAGCAAAGCCCAAATCTAAGTATGGAGTTTTCTCATCATATGAAAATGCCCATATTATAGCCCGATATCATTCTGATAAAGCTGGCCATGCTGCTTTCTCGTGTATTTATGGAGTGTAGAAATCATAACTGGACTAAACTTTTCAGTTCTTCATCCGCCCTGTAATGTCTTTCACAGTACTCTGGCAATTAAGTTATGCCAAGTTGTTATCACTATATGTAGAAAAAGCTTTGCTAACAGAAATTTATTTGTCGGTTTATTAAAAGCACAGGAATAAAGATTATTTTAAAAAGTTGACAACTATGTTCCAGACTAATGGAATGGAAACACTAGAAAAAGATTTGATTTGATTCCTTTGCCAAACACACAGCTATTTATCTTACCAAATGGAAATTTTACACACACACACACACACACACACACATATATAAAATCTTCCAAATGGAAATTTTACATATATAAAACGTTCCAAATAGAACTGTAATCCTCCAGTTGAAGAGTTTAATATTTAATAGACTACTAATTATAGGGGAGATCTGTTTAAAACGAATAGTTTTATAGGTTTTGTTTTTTTAAAAAATAGAGAATTTGGCAATTAACAATGTAAATGCATGAGGAAAGAGTTATGTGACATTTGGATTGACACAAATGCTTGCACATAAGGAGGTTGTAAATCAAATAGAGTGTGCAAGTCATGGAGATTCTACGGATGCACAGTGTGGAAAAGACATTGGAAAGGTGGATAAATAAAGAACAACGTTTCAGGAACAGGAAAGAGGAAGTGTGGAATTGCAAAGAAGGACCTAGTAGATGAGGAGGGGCTCTGGGAAAAACCCGTCAGTGTTCTTCAGATCAAAGCAGGCTGCATACAATGAGGAAGGAGGAGGAGTTTGGGGAAGGCTAATTAAAACGGCTAAAGAAAGCAAGACAAAATAACCCATGGTAGGAAAACAGGAACTTGAGGAAACCATGGGTGATGGAGATATGAGAAAAAGCAGAGCAAAGAAAAAAAATCTAGTAGGGGCACTGCCCATTTGCAAGAAAGGAGCTCAGCAGGCATCAGTATATGGGCAGCAACTAACTTTAAGCTGTGTTCATAGAAGATCAGTTACAAACTTGAGCACTGCCTTTATGCAACACGCTAAACGTGATCATTTTTTTTAGTGTATTAATGTGGAATCAGCTTACAGTTCTATTTAAACCAAGAAGACAGGTTAATTCAGTATCCAGGTTGAACCTATTGTGTAACTCAGTGGTAGTCAACCTGGTCTCTACCACCCACTAGTGGGCATTCCAGCTTTCATGGTGGGCGGTAGGGGTTTTGTCCCTACTTTATAAATCACCATTACTGTGGAACTGGTAGGCGTTTAGAAAATTTTACTACTAACAGAGATACAAAAGTGGGCGGTAGGTATAAAAAGGTTGACTACCCCTGGTGTAACTGAAGGCACAGAACTGCTAGGACTTTTGCCTCTAAATCTTCATATGGAAGTATTCTATTTCATTGTGTCCTTCTAAGCACAAAGGGGAAGCAGAGGATACCAACGCAGAGTATTAGAGCTGTGATGGCATAGTGGTTATAGAATGCAATATTGTAGGCTAACTCTGCTTACTGCCAGCAGTTCAATCCTGACGGGGTTCAAGGTTGACTCAGCCTTCCATTCTTCCGAGGTTGGTCAAAATGAGGACCCAGATTGTTGGCAACTATACACTGACTGTAAACCGCTTAGAGAGGGCTGTATAGCACTGCAAAGCATTATATAAGTCTAAGGGCTACTGCTAATACTATTAGCATTTGGACATCATATTGGTGGTAATCCAACTCTTTGGTGACAGATTAGAGTTCAGATTTGTGTTTTTCTTTCTTTTTGGGATTTAGGTTACGTATATTCGACAGTGGTGTTATGGTGATTGAACTCCTATCACATAATGAAGAAGAAATGGTGGCGTCTGCTTTAGAGACAGTATGTATTTTAAGGGAAGAGTCATATTGTTACTGCCGAGCCTGGCATCTAGATGGGCTTCTTCCTTGTGCTTATTATCTTTTGTTAAGCACACATCCGTAGAGACCCACACATTTAAACCTGCCAGGAGAAAAGACATCTATCTGGTTTGGGCTCAGTATATTTAACTTTAACGTTGACAGATTCCCCTCTATCTGCATATATTATTTCCTATCTTTATTGAAACAGGTTTCTTATACTGCAAATACAGGCAATGTTTTAACCCTTGTTTCCACCTAGATCTTTTATCATGGAAATTCTTGTTTGGAAAACTTCTAATTCATTCTAAACCCCGTTTTAAAACATTAGATGTTTTTGGTTTTGCCTTGCTTTTTAAAATAATAAATGAATTTGTTAAATTAAATTGCAAAGCAGGAAAGGCCTGGTAATTGACCCAATGTTTAGGGGCACAGGCCTGGCTTCAAAAGGTTTCCTGTTTCTAGAATAATCTTTATGTGAAAAAAGGGTCGTTTCACATGTATTGAAGATAAGCTAATTTATCAAATTTGTTACTCTTTCTTCTGCCAACAACTTGATTTTATATGGGTCCATAGGATCTCTCTGATAAACAGTACTGCTTTGTGCCACAAATTGTATTTCTTTTGGGTGCTCACGTTGCATTGCATCACATACATATAATCTTCGACTTACGACCACAATTGAACCCAACGTTTCTGTTGCTAAGTGAGACATTTGTTAAGTGAGTTTGGCCGCATTTTATGACTTTTCTTACTATAGTTGTTAAGTGAATCACCACAGTTCTTAACTTAGTAACATAGTTGTTGAGTGAATCTGGCTTCCCCATTGACTTTGCCTATCAGGTCACAATTGGTGATCACATGACCCCAGGAGATTGCAACCATCATAAATATGAGTCAATTGCCAAGCATCTGAATATTGATCACGTGACCATGGGGATACTGCAATAGTCGCAAGTGTGAAAAATGGTTATAAGTCACTTTTTTCAGTGCCACTGTAACTTCAAACAGTCGCTAAATGAACTGTTGTAAATCGAGGACTATCTGTACAGAAAAGAGGCAATGCTTGCATCAGAACGTTGCAATTCCGACCTTTTCAATCTGAGCCCTTTCCCTCCCCATAGATACTCCTGATATGGGATTATCACATTGACTCACCACATTCTTGGGGAAGAGGACAAGAGAGAATTGTTTTCTCAGAACTCTCAGGATTTGTCAAGGCCGGACAAGGATTGTGTTTCTCATGTAAATCCCACAGACAGCTTATATATGGGGAAAGCCCAACATATAAGTTTTAAAAATGTTCCACATTTCCTTAATCCACAACATGCTCTTCCTCTTAATTTTATCGCTCTAGTTCCATAGAACAGGCCAGTTTGCAGGTCATGTTATTCAGAGTCTAATCCACCTGGGAAAAGATGGGTGGCTGATAATGTATTAGCTTGATTAAACATGTTTAGCATGACGTGTGGCAAGCAATATTCTGACTTTGCCCAGAGCAAGCTAGGTAAAACAATGAATAATAAACTTATTAACCTGTTATTAAAATTTATCAGATTATGATGTTTCCATGGGGGAGGGGGTGGAGATGGAACTAGAGTCCTGTGTTTGCATATCATACTAAATTTTGCTAAGCAAGCCATTGATGACTTGTGAGCCTTAATCATTCAGAGTGGAATCCATATGTCTCCTGGTGGGAATGTTTACAAAGCCAGCTTAGTATAGCCCTTAGACTTATATACCGCTTCATAGTGCTTTACAGCCCTCTCTAAGCAGTTTACAGAATCAGCCTATTGCCCCCAACAATCTGAGTCCTCATTTTACCCATCTCAGAAGGATGGAAGGCTGAGTCAAACCTTGAGCCTGGTGAGGTTTGATCTGCCAAACTACTGGCAGCCGGTGATCAGCAGAAGTAGCCTGCAGTACTGCGTTCTAACCACTGCGCCACCATGGCTCATGTATTTCAGTATTCAGCTTCAGTATTATTCATTACTGCAATTACATACTCAAGTGCAAGAGTCATTCTTGTCTTTGTAAACATGGGCTAGTATCACTGTGGCCAACAGAAGCATGCAGTCTTCGGAAGGACCACTTGATTATGAGAGTTCTCATTGCATCACTTTCTCCTCATTTTATCAACTGCTTCTAGGGCTTGGGTTAGGGCAGTGCTTCTCAAATAGTGGGGCGCGCCCCTCAGGGGGGGTGCGAGGCTCCGTAAAAGGGGGTGCGTTTGACCTCGGCATCTGATTGGCTGTCCAAAACCCTTGTGACACGAGCCTGTCGGAGCCATCTTTAGTGTGGGACGTCCGTCCACACTTACTTTGTTGCCCGACGGATGTGCGCCCAATTGATGCTCAAATGACTGACAATGACCTTCTCCTGTGAAACATAACGCTGCCCCAATTAATCAAACTTGCTAAAGAAATCGGGCTACCGCTGCTGACATTTGCATCGATAGTGAGCATTAAGCCAGTACATGTGACTGCGCATGCTCCTCCCTTTCAAGGAGAACAGACCTTTTTCTAATAATGATACTATTTACAGTCGCGCGGGGGCGCGAAAAATGTTTTCTTCTTCCTAGGGGGGCATGACAGAAAATAATTGAGAAGCACTGGGTTAGGGGAAACTAGCTTTTGGATTGATTGATTCTCTACCAGTCATCTGCCAGGTTAATTTTGGGGAACTCTTGATATAAAGTTTGCATGAAAAAAATGTGTGGAAGTTTAACAGTTGCTCAAAATGGTAAAGCTGTTGAATCAAGGATAGTAGAAAAATAGATATTCACTATATAACAGACATATGAAAAAACCTGATAAGCTTGTAGAAAAGCATTGTGACGTACAGAATATTTATTCAGCTCTGAACCTTTTCTTCCCTCTTAGGTTTCTGAGAAGGGATCTCTTACCGCTGAAGAGTTTGCAAAGCTTGTAGGAATGTCTGTGCTTTTAGCCAAAGAAAGGTAAAACTCTTCCACATATTCTGATTTTAATGACAGAAGAAATTATAATTGATGAATTAATTGATTATAATTAAAAAATATTTTACTCTTTTTTGCAGGTTGCTGTTAGCTGAAAAGATGGGTCAGCTTTGCAGAGACGATTCTGTAGAAGGCTTGCGATTCTATCCAAATTTATTTCTTACCCAAAGCTGATTATTCATTTTCTTTATTTTTCTCTTATTTAAATATGTTTGCTAGATGCAGTCTGAAGAAAAGAATGTCAAGAGATATATACATTTATATCATGGTTTTGCTAAATTGTAATGATGTACTAGTAATTCACCAGGCAGGGAAGAATTGATTAGCTATGTGTAGAAAGAGAATAACACTCTTAAAAGCTTATAGATATCATGAAACTGCAGCTATTTCAGGTCTTGAGAGCAAATTGGCCATGAATGTCATTTAATGACATTTAATGACTTTTTTTTCAAGAAGGAAGGAAGAAAGTGAAGTGATTTTAAAAAACATGGAGGGGAGGTTAACTGTGGGCTATTTGCAAGGCTAGACAAATCAACAAGCAGTCTATTTGTTAAATGTAGTCTCCCTATTCCATCTTTTGCCATGGATTTGCATCTGCAACTTGAAATCAATAAAATATTAACAGGAAGAAAATAATATTTCTAGAGCAGTTTAATGCAAAATAATGTTTAAAATGTAATTATTTTAGAAATGTCCATATTTTAGGAACAAAACTTCCTTATCTGCATTTGCTTGTAATTATTTTCAAAGAAAGAATGGATCAAAAAACTTTTTTTTGTATGGCTTCATGCTGAATGTTAAGACAAGGAGCCCTATGAACTCAAATTTCCTTCCTTCCATTCTTTGATTGTTGATTCTACAAAGTTTCTATTTTTGTCTTTTCTTTGGCATAGCTGTGAAGGACATTTGCCATGGGTCCTTCTAAGCCAGACGGTGTTTTATGTTTCATCTTTATATTAAAAAATAAAGATGAAAGATTTAATCATTCTTTATCTTGGAAAAGTTTGCTGGTACTGTATCAGTTTTTATATGAAACAAGAAGAGAACTTTGGTTTCACAAGTTATCTGTTATTTTTTTACTAAGATTATATCCTATTAAATACCAACAATCTCATTGCCCTGTTATTCTGTTTCCCCACCAGATGCACAGTTTACACTTGGATAACCAATAATTTTAGCATCAAGTGTCTAAAACATACATTAATACCAAAATAAGGTATTAAAGTTGTCAGTGTGGCTATTTGTATTCATAGAAATCATTTGAATATTTATTCTGATAATAAAATTCAATTTAATTTTAAATGTGTAAACTAAAATACAAATACAAGGATTGTACTTTGTTACATTACATTTCTGACTCTATATTTGTATTTTCAGTTGAATTCACTGAAATTTTAAAATCTAGAGAATAACAGTCATTTTGCCAGTGCAATCTTTTTAAAAGTTGCTGTCATCTCCCATTTTGATTATTTGATGAAACTATATTTTTGTTGTGCAATATAACAGCTGATTTTATACTTCTAATTTTTTGCTACTTTCAGATATTAAAGTGTATGTGAGGCATTCCTGCTAAGAAGGAACACACAGTATTTTTCTGTGACTATAGTTGGCAGCAGTTTCTGTCTATTTCAATAAATCTGTTTAAAACAACCAGTGTTTATATTATAAGTGGTGTGCTTGTCAGGGAGTCTTCTGAATAAAATTTAGATGGGTGGGCTCATTTGGAGATTGGTTGTCCATAACTGAGAAAAGTACATTAAGTTTGTTAATTGTTCACATCTTAATTTGCAAACAGAATCAGTGCCTTTGTTCTTGACATTTTTCTTTTCAAGAAAATATGTAAAGAAGTAGACCACCCTCCCTTTCCTTGTGTAATTACTTTGAGGGAAGGGTGCTGATTATATATCCTGTTGTTGAGACAGCATTTTTTGTGCTATTTTCTTGGTACACTCTCTTAAATTGGTTAAGAAATAGTGCTTGAACATTGTTCTGATCATTAGAAAATTGGAAATGTCCCTTTTTAAATTTCTCAATAAAAGTGCAATGAAAAGTCAACCCACTTTCCACTATAAAAGAAAATATAACAGGGAGGAGAAACTGCCAGAGCCATCAGTAAACAGCCCAACCAAACAATCTTTGAGGCCGCCTCCACCCACACAGACAGGCAAGACACCAAAATATAAACTGCAGGAAAACAAGCAAGCTGAGAGAACACCAAGGACCCCTCAGGAAGAAGATGGCATAGGTGACCTTCCTTGCTGCTGGGAATCTCATCACCTATATATTGTATTGCTGCTACTTCTAGGCTGCCATGGAGTGGAATTAGCCGAGCGCTTCTCAGCCAGTGCAAATTCCTCATCTCTGTTCTGGGCAGCAAGGGACATGAAAACTCCATTGCAACACTCTTGACATATGGCTATTCAAGCAGAATTCATAGAATAGAATAACAGAGTTGGAAGGGACCTTATAGGTCTTCTAGTCCATCCCGCTGCTTAGGCAGGAAGCCCTACACCACTTCAGACAAATGGTTATCCAACTTTATCTTAAAAACTTCCAGTGTTGGAGTATTCACAACTTCTGGAGGCAAGTTGTTCCACTGATTAATTGTTCTGTCAGGAAATGTCTCCTTAGTTCTAAGTTGCTTCTCTCCTTGATTAGTTTCCACCCATTGCTTCTTGTCCTGCCCTCGGACTTTTGAGAATAGCTTGATTCCCTCTTCTTTGTGGCAACCCCTGAGATATTGGAATTATCATCTCCCGTAGTCCTTTTCATTAAACTAGACATACCCAGTTCCTGCAACCATTTTTCATATGTTATAGTCTTCGGTCTCTTAATCATATATTTATCCTTCATATATTTATCCTATATATATAATATGTATCTTTGTTTAACTGAACCCTCAAAGTTCAGTTCATGAAACAGCTATGGGGAGAATAAAAGAATAACACACACACACCCGCAGTCATTTTGCTGGTGTGTCTTACGTATTTGTTTTCCTTGTACAAATGCCATCTTGGTGGACTGGTGCAGAAATGTAGCAAATCTTAATACAAGAAGGGTCCTGGTGACAGACTCTTGAGGTTACAGATCTATAAACTCTTGTAACCTATTTTAGAATGACTAAACGGACGTCTCCAAGATGCTTACACAAAGGATAGAAATCACTAGTACCTCCTATTCATATTGTCCATCAGATAAACAGCTATTACAAGTAAGAGTCATGGTTTGTCTCAGCCTACATTAATTTGACTAATCCCATCTTGAAAGCATCTTAAATTGGCAGCAACAGTAACTTTATGATCAGCCCTTGCATTTATGATCTTTGCAGATCTGTATACTTCAGCAAAAGATAGCTGAAGGAAGAGCATAAGCACAGTTGTGGCTTCACTTACTAACTGCTTTGTTTAATGACTGAGTTGCCTGTCCCCTATGCGATCTGTAAACAAGGAGTGTATCTCCAGCTCTCTTATAATACATCTAATTCATTCACCATTTTTAACAAATTTTCAACAGGTCTATTCATTTATCACAGGGAATGCTTGTCTTCATTCCTGCAAAGATGATCAATCTCTCTGGCATCTCTAGCCACAGATGGCAGGGTCCATTTCCTCCTCTAGCATATCACCTTTTCCAGCTGAACAGGCTCTTACAAGCATTATTTAGCCTTTTACAATAGTTTATTTAATGTTTCACCGGTTTTCGGATCAACTGAATGGTCCTTCAGTTAGAATTCATTAACAAATCAGCATTGGTCCTGTCAACTGTCAAAAACCCAGATCCAATGGAGAAATCTTGCTGGCTACTACTATGCTTAGCTTAAGGAAGCGAGTGTGATCGCTGGTATGTTTCTGTGCAGAAATAAGGAAATACACGCATCCTGTTTCTAGCTTAAAAGAAAAACTCAGTGCCCGGACAGCGATCCTGTAGCTTTCACCAGGAAAAACGTTTTCGCCCGTCAGGTTTCCTCGCAGATAAATACGTCCCTCGCACCTTCCAACGGTAATCGAAGCAGCCACTTTAAAATATATATATATATATATATCCCTGAAAACTACACGAGGTGGGGGGGAAAAGCCCCACCCAAAATCACCCTCCGCGCCAAACCTCCACCTGTCTCAAAGCATTCTGCTGCCCGCAACGCGCGGGACCTCCGGACTCTTTCCACCGCGCTTCTTTCCCGCCTAAGAGGCGCGCGGAGATTTTCAGGGGAACGAGGCGAGCGCCAGGGCACTTGCAGGGGATTCTCTCATCTCGCCGAGAGCGCGGCGATGAACCCGATTCTCTGGGTTCCCACGAGACCGCGTGTTTTTAACCACGGGCAAACTTTTGTGGGCGCCATCGCGCACTCTCCGCAACGCGCTGGTCGGTGTGTGTGTGTGTGTGTGTGTGGAAAGTCCTGCCCCGCCTCACAAACTAGTCCCGCAATTCTGAGCGGGGGGGGGGGGGGGGGCGGGGGGGGGGGGGAAATCAGGCTTTTCCCGCAGAAGGGCGCGGTGAGAGGCGGCGGGACGCGCTTCTTTCCCGACCCGGCTGGGCTCGGCGGCTGCGCCAGCTCTTTCCAGTGGGGCGGGCCAGCCAGCCAGCCTGTCCGCTTCCCGTCTCTCTCTCTCTCACACACACACACTCTCTCTTTTTTGCGCCACGCCCGAGGCCAGAGGCGCATCTCTCTCCGTTCCAGCTCGGGCGCGTCTCCTCCGGTAGCCAAGGACGAAAAGCCTCCGCGGTGCTCCCGCTCCAGACATGAGCCCCCAACGTGGGGAGAAACGGGCGAGAGGTCGGCGGCGAGGCCAGCTGTTGGCGCCCCCGCGGCTTTTGCTCCTCAACTTCTTCACCTGACGTCCCGCTGAGGCGCTCCTTCCCTGAGCAAACTGGAGAGAAGATCCCCTTCGAGGATCAAGTTCGGACTGGATCGCTTTGCGCTGCCAGGGCGCGCAGCCGAGGATACGGCGGCCCGCACTCCTTCAGTGCGCTCGCCTCTTTTTCTCCCGTTCCGCCTGTTACACCTCTTGTCCCGCAGTTGCCCAGCGCGCTTTTGAAATAGTAGGTAGGCACTTAAGTTGTGGGTCGGGGAAGAAGGAAAATGCAATGTATATTCGTGGGACGGCGGAGGGTTGTTTTTCTTATTAGCTGGGTGGCTTGCTTTGGGAATGCAGGTAGTTCTCGACTTACCACCACAATGGAGCAACTGCAGTGATTCACTTACCAAAAAAATGAGGCAAAATTCACTTAACAGCTGCCTCACTTAGCAACAGAAATGTTGGGCTCCACTATGGTCGTAAGTTGAGGATCACTTGTACCATGTTGCTTGCAATAACGACTTCTTTATTTTTGAAAACTGTGTAGATGCTTCTTTTTGTTTGTAAAATAAATTCAACGATGCTGGCACACATAGAACACTGTTTTTGTTCATGCTTATTCAAAAGTACAGGTAGTCTTTGATTTACAACCACAATTAAGCCCAAAATTTCTGTTGTTAAGTGAGACCTTTGTTAACTGACTTTTGCCCCATTTTACAACTTTTCTTGCCAGTTTGGTTGTTAAGTCAATTGATGCAGTAGATAAGTTACTAACCCGGTTGTTAAATGAATCTGGCTACCCCATTGACCTTGCTTGTCAGAAGGTCACAAAAAGTGATTGCATGACCCTGGGACACAGCAATGGCCATAATTATGAACCAGTCGCGAAGCATCTGAATTTTGATCATGCGGTTGTGGAGATGCTGCACAGGTTGCAACTTTGAAAAATGGTCATAAGTCACTTTTTTCAGTGCCGTTGCAATTTTGAACGGTCACTAAATGAACTGTTGTAAATTGAGGACTACCTGTATAGTTTTTAAAAGGCTTGTGATTCCTTTGTGCACCAATCTGTTTCTGCGCTGGAGTTGATCAATTCAGTAAAATCTGGCCATGTGCAGTTGAACATGAACTCATTATTTCTTGTCCCAACATGATTTTTGGATTTCTCTCTTAGTGTTTCATTGATTGCTCTAATACTCTCTCCACGTTTTTCTCTCTCTTCTTTCACTGAATTTTTGAGCTACCCAATAGTTTCTGTGCAAACTAATGAAGTATGTAATTGAAATCCAGATCCCCCAGGCTAAAAGCAGAAAACATTAGAAAGAATCAAGACGGGAGCAAGTCTGCAATGGGAAAATAAAGTGATCGTGAAAAGTTAAAATAACCTTAAAGGATTGTCATAAATACAAAAGTAATGTGTTATTGTCAGTACTGAAAGTATGTTAAAGGGCCTAGCTCAGCTTTGTGTCCTGAAGTGGAATTGCATTGTGCATGCATAGATTTAACAATTTTGCAGTGACACAGAACCTTTGATTAAATACACTGGCAGGATCCAGTCTGCTAGAGGCTTGGATTGTTCATGGACAGTGAGACTTCTCATGGGATACAGAAACCACTTTTTTGCAGGTGTATTTCTATTCTAAAACAATGGCATTGTATGCAGTGTAAGAGCATTTTGAATTGCTTATGATGCCAAGGCACCTTTTTGGATGCTTTTGCCATGCTATGGCAACACAATCTGTATCTAGTCCAGGCTAGCCCAACCTACATATTCAGGTGTATTGTTGCTCAGATCCTGAATTCATTTAGTTAGCTTTTGCACAACTTAATTAAGTATAGAGAAGCACCAGTTTCAAACGTCTGGTTCCCAGAGCTCTTCTTTGCAGTTCTTAGTTTCTTATTTGCATAAAAGTCTCAATGATAGCTATATGGTGGAGGCTGATGCTCCACCCACTGAGATCACAGACTATACTGGATGAAAATGATGGACATCAGATTGAAAATACAATCTCAAGGGAAGGTGTTTGGAAAGTCTAAGAATTAGGATTGCAGGTCCTCCGAGAGCTAATAGGCATCGTCTTTTGATTTTTATTTCCATGGCTTTTGATTTCAGAGAAATGTATAAGAACTGAAGTTTGTTTTGGGCTGGAATAGGACATGAAGAATAAAAGGAGTTGGGAGATCACCAAATCAGGATGAAACAGAGGTTGAACATTTTTCCAAACCTACTTCTAGTTGTGCTCTGTGACTATGGTGAGTATATGGAAACATTAGATGGAAACGACACCACTGTTATCATTTTGAAATGTCATATCCAGATGGGTGGACTGGCAAATCCCATCATTCCTTGATGTCTATTAAAAAGCACTAAATTGGATGAAGTTCAGTAGGTGGCTTGAGGAAACTTGAGTTATTCTCCTTTCCTATAACTCTAAACACCTGGAGGAAGACTGGGGCAAGGAGACTAGCCTGTTGTCCTCTCTGTTTTCTCTGTCCTCCATATATGAAGGGTGAATTTCTGTAAAAAAAAAAAAAAAGACCCTCCTCCAATGGTGGTTTTGGATGGTGGGGAAGCAGACAATGTCATGGATCCAAAATCACATTTCTTAATGAATTTTACATTTAACAGCAACAGCATTGGCCACAATTCAATTGAACCAAGCAGAAGATAAGGTCTCTTACCTTGGTATATACCAGTGATGGCTAACCTTTTTGCTATCGCGTGCCAAAAGCGGGGGGAATATGAGGGGGGTCATGCGCATGCGTGCCCACACACATAATTCAATGCGTCCCACCCCCCGCACTCCCTCCGCTTTTGGCATGTGATGGCACGGTGGATTCAGTAGGCCTGTTTTTTGCCCTCCCCAGGCTCCAAAGGCTTTCTTGGAGCCTGGAGAGGGTGAAAACAGCCTTCCCCAGCCCCCCGGAGACCTTCCAGAGGCTGGAAACGGTCTGTTCCCGACTTCCGGTGGGCCCGGAAGACCAGAAAATTAGCTGGCCGGCACATGCATGTGCTCTGAAGCTGAGCTAGGGCAATGCTCGCGTTCCCACAGATATGGCTCCACGTGCCACCTGTGGCACGCGTGCCATAGGTTCGCCATCACGGGTATATATAGTACAAAACAGTTTTAAGTATTTTCTTTGGCAAACATCAAGGGAACTATTTAAAGTTTTAGCCAGGAGCTTTAATTTTAGTTAGTTAATGGTTTTTAACTTTCTAGAAAAACAGATGTTTTTTCTCAAATATTGAATTCCAGTATGGGACAGGGAATGAAAAGTAGCGGAGATAGGCTTGGCCAATATAGTTGCTCTCTGTTACATTGTATGATGTAGCAGCTTTAAAATTATTTGTTTGTAAGAATGGTAAGTGAGAAGATTTAGGAGGGAGGAGTGGAGACAGTAGGGGTTTCTTGCTTGTGATTAAGAGATGTACTTACTTTTATTAAAAACAGCTAAGAATGAGAGAATTAATGGACCCAGCACATTATAAATGCAAGTTCATTACTTCATCTTAATCGTTGTATAACTCAGCAATTGTACATATGCACACAGTTTGGACAGAATTACTATTTTGAAAAACAGAATTGAGCTTTTTGAATCTTTCACCCGTTCTGCATATGAGCATTGGTATTCAATTACATGAAATAGGGATTAAAACAGAATGACAGAGTTGGAAGGCACCTTCGAGGTCTTCTAGTCCAATCCCGATTAAATTAAATTGGGATTGTAAATTAAGGAGATAACAGGTTGTGAGCCATGTGTTATGTAGATTAAGGTGTGCAATAGCAACCTTTAGAGACTGTAATTCTAGCATCCATTCCCATAGAGTATAGTTTTCAGGGATGTTGAGAATTGTCATGTCTTAGGTGGAATGCTATACTCGGTTAATTTCCTGAAAAGCATGTAAATTCTACGTCTTCATGCCTTCTCATTAATTGCACTTTCAAATTCCTTTTTTCCCCCAGTTCTTGGAGCAATCAAACTTCTCTTGGACCAACAGACTCATATAGCTTTAAGCAATGTTACAGTATCTGTTAGTTTTCAGAATTATTATGATGCTAATGACACACTGAAAAACACTTCTGTTCTACTCATGGAGGCCAGCAGCAACCAAATTGTTGCCAAAAAACAGCTTCCAGAAAACGAGCTTCAAGGTGTGGTTGGTTTTGAGTGTTCCTATTTTAAGAATGCTGGGAATTACTGGTTGAAGCTGGCTTCTGAAAACATCGGAGGGCTTAATTCCCAACAGAACGGAGAAACTCTTCTACTCAACGTGAAATGGCCTATATTTGACTTTGATTTGAGGAGGACGTCAGGTGGTCATGGGAATTCCCTTCAGCTTGGGCTGTTTACTAACGAGTTATTATGTCCCATAAATAAAACAGTGATTTCTCTGGATGTCATTCTAACCAGCAACCTATACGAACTAGGGACATTGATCTCAAATGAGACACTGGGCCTGAGAACAAGGAAAAGCGTTTCACTCTTTGAGTCCCAGTGGGTGAATTTGGACTGCCATGTGATTAGCCCAGAAGCATACATCACTACATTACTGAAATCAGCAGAGACAGGCTCAATCATTGCTTCATCAGGACCTACAGATCTTGTGCGCAAATTTGGATACAAGCTAGCCATATCAGAAGAAGTGCTATGTGAGTCATCAATTGTGGCTTCTGTTATTTCTCCTCCGTGCACATCTTCTGCTGGACGCATTGCTGTGTTTAAGTATAACCCTTTGGGCCAAATGGTGTCAAAGCTATATGAAAGCATCCTGAATCCAGAGGACCCTCAGCTAGAACTCAGTTGCACATTATTCGACAGTGGCACAAACAAATACTGTTTTGAATTTAGCTCTTCCAACCAAGTGAATTCCGCGCCATGGGCAAAAGAATGTGTACTAATCCAAAGGAATGTTGGTTTGTATTATTTTTCCAAAATGTCTCATTTGAAACTGAAGGATTTCAGGGTCTTCTTGGATGCATATTCCTTCTGGAAACTAGAGTATAATACAAAAGCATAATCCATCAACTTTTGCAAATAAGCCTGCAACAGTGCTGAGCTGCACATACAGGATAGGATTTCTGCTAAATATGGTAAAATTTTTGCCTTGACAGTTTGCTAGATGGATGAAAGGACAAGGAGAAAGGATTGTATTCTACGTTCCTATACCTATTAAAGGAATGAATAGCTTACGAATTTTTAAAACATCTAAATAAATTGTATATTCTATACACAAGGTCCCCTATGTATGGTGCTGGACTATGCCATTGAAATCTTGCCTTTCTTATTTAAAAAGAAAGAAATTTTCTGTGGCTTCTAAAGTAGAGCACCAGATGTGAGCTGCAAAAATCCACAAGACCACAAGATAGCTGCGACAAAAAATACAGATAGAATTTATGGACACAATTGAACCAAAAATTTCTGTTGATAAGTGAAACATTTGTTAAGTGAGTTTAGCTCTGTGAAAAACATCATAAGTCACTTTTTTCAGTGCTGTTATACCTTCGAATGGTCACTAAATGAACTGTTGTAAGTCGAGGACTACCTGTATTTTTTCCCCCTGCCATCTAATAATTGCCCAGATCATTGCAACCCAGATCTCATAACCATCTAATTTGTGTCCTTTGCTTTATTTCAACTTATACATCTTCTCTTGTTTTTGTCTAAATATTGTTTTAAAAAGTATTCCCCATTCTAGGAATTCATCATCATATTGTATGATGATGAGGCAAATCAAGTAAATTTAAATAATGCAGAATGTTGAATGTGTGAGCATTGGCTTCAGATCCAGATTAGTCTCAAAGTTTTCCAGGCTACCTTGGGCAAGGCTTGGCAAACCGCTTTGATTTTCTACCAGATTTTATGGTGCAAACCTCAGCTAGAAAAATAAAGGAGTATCCAGTCACTTATAGAAACATGCCAAGTTGCTCTGGTGAGATACAAGTGATTTGCTCAACCAACTGGAAAAATACCTCTGTCTTTTGCAATTAATTATAGCAAATATCCAAAGAAATGTGATAATCGTGACTACTATGTGACATGCAACACAGATTGTTTTTTTTTAAGTGTAACCTTACACAGTCTTAGAAAGAAATGAACCAGCAGCCGTTTTGAATCTCTTCACATAGTAAATAGATGAACCTTAAATAAGATTGTTGTGGAGATCATAGATCGCACATGGTGTCTTGCAAAATGTGTTGGGATTACAACCGCCAAGATTCACAGACCAACGTATCTGTAAAGTGCTAGATTATGACAGCGTGATATACGGGTATTATGGCATTCTGTGCTAGGATTCTGCAACCAAACTCCTACACGGTACCATATGTTCCAGGTTCCACTGCCCACCAATACAACTTGTGTGTTGGGGCTAATTTGGACAGACTCTTCAAGCTATACATGAATGAGTTCAAACTGGAAGAATGTGGGCTGTTGCTTGGCATTATTAGAAATTCCTTTTCAGGGAGGGAGGGCATAAGGCAGTCTCACCATGGCAATAATTCTGGCAGTTGAATAGGTAGCTGCTTATTACTGGACCTTCTACTTTCTCTGGGAGAGAAGGCCTCCGGGGTAAGCTATTGAAAATCAAACTGGTGTCATTTCTGAGGTAAATTGTCTTATTTATTAAATGTTCCACAATTATGAAGAGGTTGTGGTCTCTAATTGCCATGCTTTTTACAATTAGTTCTGCTCCTTTTCTTCTCAGCAGCCCAACATACAAAAATTAAACATTACTTCTATGCCAGGAAATGAATCACCTATTTCTCTGTTTGAAACTGTTACTAAAGGCTTAGAACCAGGACTGCCAGCATAAACCCTCTGGTAATTCCAGAAGAGCTGCATGTTCTGTCTGACTCAGTCATCACCCATCCAAGCTCTGTTCTTTCCTATTTTATAGGGAAATGAGAATTAAGTATAGTGGACAAAGGGGGAAATTATCCCATAAACAAGAGAACCTTTCAGAAAGCACTGTGATCAATATACTGTATTGGTATAGCTGTTTCTATTTTGAGGTGGCCTAATTATAAAAACTTTCTCAACCAACTATTTCAAATCACTTGCAAGAACTTTGATGCAACTGACAAACTGAGGTTTCTGAAAGTTGTCTGAAGCATTTCACTTGTTCGTAGCAGTCCCAGAAGATAGGGCTCATTGTTACTTTTCATTTCTTGAATTGTTTCTATGGATTTTTTAAAGAGGAAGGGCGAGAAGCCTGTAGCCCAGTACTATGTGGCTAATATATGTGACCACTGTAATTGGGAGTAATAGAGGTTGGAATCCAACAGTGTGTGGATGACCATAAATTTTCGAACACTTCTTTAAAGTGTCGTGCCTGTTCTGTAAGTTTTGAAGCTTAGTGAATGAAATTTTGAGCTCAGACTTATCTGCTCCCATCTTGGATTCTTACCTATTTTGACGCAGTCTAATTTATTTACATGAAATTGGATCTGAATCTAGTCAGGTCTGTTCTTTTTACCAAGTATTCAGGTATTTTTTCCCCCTTGTTTATAGAGGAGTTATCTGGAGATATAGGCCAGAATTAGCATATTACGGGTACCGGTATTTGCTTAATGGGAAATTGTAACCAAGAAGTATTACGTTTCAACAGATTTTGAGCAGCACAATTTTTCATATCATGTTTGTCTACATTGTGTTTCTAATGTGAAATTTTAAAATTTATATAACATCAGATTATTTATTGGGCCCGCTGCCCAGAATGGCCATCAAGTCTAGAGTCTCTCTTGCCACTTCTTATATGTACCTTCTTTAACTGGAGGTGCTGAGGGACTGAATCTAGAAGCATTGCACAGAAAAAGGTTTGCTCCATCTCCACATGTGACTCCTCCATCATTGTCACTCAGTGACAATCACTTAATGCTTCAATAACATGATATATCACCTATTAGGAATTAGGTGTCAGTCTGAAGATATTGCAGTGTTGATCACCACAAAGTGGAGACTTTTTCCCAGGTCAGTCATTCTACATGTTGGTTTTACCTATGCAGAAGGTTGAAAGCCATCCAGAAACAAGACAGCGTGAAAATGACAAAATTCATGCTTGTAGAATTAGACCATATTATGCTGCAGCCAAGAGTGCTTTTGGCTCTCCCTTTTTAGATTTATGTAAAATGTATCTACTAATACCCAGTTAGTAACACTTTAAATCTCTCAAGCATAATCGATGAAGAAGACAGGAGTGTTGCTTAAGGAACAAAAGTCAATGTGCAGATGAGATAGAAGCAAGGATGATTTGTAAGGTTAAAAAGGGATGCAGTGGTATGCGGAAGAAGGTAGAAGCTCAATTTATATTTTTTTATCTTACGCCTTTCATTGGTTTGACATTATTAATCATTTTCTTGCTGCATTTTGCGCAAAGTTTTTTACCCTAAAAGAAGAGAGTGTGATGGGTATATACATATGCATATGTATATAGACGCTGTTTCCTGCTAATCGGCCTTGGCTTATTTTCTAGTTGGTAGAAAAGCAAGTTCATTACAAAAATGCACTTTCCTGAAGGGTCATCAGCTTCAGCTGTGTTACCTTGCTGTACGGCATTTATATATCCCAGATCTTCTGCTACCATTTGCAATCTGGTGAATTTCTCAGATTTTTTTTGTCTACCCATAACAACTGAAGCCACTAAAGGTCTACAGTTAGTCCTCAACTTACAATAGCTCATTTAGTGACTGTTCAAAGATACAACGGCACTGAAAAAAGAGATTTATGACCGTTTTTCACACTTACAACCGTTGCAGCATCCCCATGGTCACGTGTTAAAAATTTGGATGCTTTGCAACCGTTTCATATTTATGACGGTTGCAATGGCCCAGGGTCACGTGTTCTTTTGCAACCTTCTGACAAGAAAAGTCAAAAGGGAAGCCAGATTCACTTAACAACCGTGTTGTTAACTTAGCAACTGCAGTGATTCACTGAACAACTGAGGCAAGAAAGGTCATAAAAATGGGGCAAACCAGTGGTGAAATCTGAACCGGTTTACTACCGGTTCACTGGCTGTGCATGCGCTTGTGCTTGAGCAGTGCTCATCAGGCATTCCAAAAGGAGGTACGGGGTAAGTAGAACAGCGCACAGGGATGGGTGATCAGCTGTGGCACGCAATTTTTTTTTTTACTTTTAAAAGCATTTTTTTACAACCTATTCGGCTGTATTGGGGGGGATAATTTGAGTTTCCACAAGGAATTTGAATCCATCTAGGCTCTAGAAGTAATAGATTAATCTATCTTGCTTTTTGTGCAGGATGGTTGATAGCTTTCAGAGAACGTTTCCTACAGTAACGTAATTTATGTTCTCCTAGGAGGATCCTGGAGCACTTGGCAAGCCTGGAGTTCGTGTAGTGCCACTTGTGGAGGTGGCATTCGTGAGCGTTTTCGGGAATGCCTCATGCCTTTCCCAGTCCACATGATGCAAGGTTGCCCAGGAAGGCAACAAGAAACTTCTCCGTGTTCTTTGGAGGAATGTCCCAGTATGTAAGCTTGATGTTTCAAAAACACTATAGTCTATACAACTTTGCAATATTTTTGTATGTGTTCAAGAGATCTCTCTGCCCAATATATTGTTTGGGGAGAACAGTCAGCATGGAAGTCTAGGGCAGGCAGCTTTGAAGGAAGGAAACCCAAGTATAGAGCTGTGTCTGATTGACACACTTGAATGTACTCATGTAATCAATATTTCCCAGGGTACTACCATTTAAAGCCACCTAGAGTCCAGTGAAACTGAAGTATAATATTTATACATGCAGTGGAAATTTCTAGAGCATGGGTGTCAAACTTGTGGCGTCACGTTGCCATCACATGACGTATCATGACATTTTTCCCTTTGCAGAACTGAGGTGGGTGTGGCCTGCACATGACACTTTCAGCCCGCAGACCGCCAGTTTGACACCCCTGATCGGGAGAGCATCAGGTTGGGAAAGGCTGCCATATATTTTTTATATATTGAGATACATATCCTTACAACAAATAGACCCATTGACCAATTGATGTCATAAAATTATTCTTGACTGACAGCTATGCAAATACATGGTCTTTAACAGTTTTTAACCTTACCTACAAGATTACAAAATTCCTAAGAAACCCAGGATAAGCCCTATTTGGAATTGCTGCCCACAGCATATCAAGCTAAAAGATTTAGGTTGAATCAGAGCTTGCTCTGTCTGTCTCAAAACAAGGTTGACTACAAGTCCTACTTTAGAGAGAATATTTCTGTGTTTGGTGTTGTCCACTTCCTGGTCAACAGAGCATTGTGTGGGCCTAAATTAAGGTTTAAGTTTAAATGATTAAGTTGAGATGGCAAGCTTATTTCTTTTATGCAGTCTTAATTTAATATCTCAAAATTTTTTCACAAAATCATGAACATGGAAGAGCAAGTCTAAAACTGTCCCAGCAAAGTAGATTTTTTTTACAATAAATGCCTTGTTTCCTGAATAGCTAGATCAGCCATTTCGAATGAAGCTGTCACTTCTGCACAAATAGCACACATTTGTACTATGTTTTAATTGTGCAATAAATTTTAGTTATGAAAGAGGGAAAATTGGCTCCAAACTTATTTTGGACCAGCTCCAACACCACATCTGAGTAAAAAGCAGTGACTACAAAGCTACATATATCTAAGCATCGGAAATCAGTCTGTTAAAAGATTGCATTTTAACTAGTGAATTTCCGGCATACAGTGATATCAGGAAGCCAATGCTGAAGTAGTTTACAAAGTGCTTTAAGGCCATAACAGTAACCAGAAACAGTAAGCATTTTAATTTGTTGGGTTAATTGGCACTTATAAACTGTTTGTTATCTGATGTCTTTGCTCTTTGTTTCAGTCACCACAACTGGTCTCCTCACACCACTCTCTCCTGAAATGGAAGGAGAAAGAGCTGCCAATAATCTAATAACTATCACTGGGATATCATTATGCTTATCTATCATCTTTGCAACCATCCTTATCACCTTATGGCGAAAGCTTTGCAGAACCCCGAAGTGCAGCAGTCCAGTTAACTGTGACTCCCCTCATTCATCTGGCTTCCGAAAAAATTCTGATGAAGAGGATATTTGTCCAGACAGACGTCAACAGGAAAGCTTTTCTGAGGGAGAAGCCTCTTGTTTTTCCCCAGGAGATGCCTCCGATATAACCTTGAATTTCAGGAGAAGCCTTCATTCGGTCCCCGAAGATGGAGGAGGATTAGTTCATGAGAATTTGCAGTCCAGTGCTCAAAAAATCATCCCTCCTATTTACAGCTATCGTCTTGCCCAGCAGCAGTTGAAAGAAATGAAGAAAAAGGGACTTACAGAAACAACCAAACTTTATCATGTGGCTCAGAACTCTCTCATGGACACAATGAAAACAGAAAACCAGGAGGTAGCTGCTGCAAGTAAGTTTAGAATAAAATCTCCATTTCCAGAACAGCCACCCGATTACCTAAAGTTATCAGGGGACAGACCCTGTTCTAGAATGGATAGTACATTTTTGCAAGCCGATTCCGTGTGGAGCCCTGGTCATTCCTCAATGAGGAGAAGCCATCACAGATATTTTGATAACAAAGGAGAGTCAACAGAAAGAGGATACCAAAAAAGTTCACAGTTCAGAAGAACAGCAAGTTTTCATGAAACTAGAAAAGCAAAGCCATTTCGGAAAAGGAGCATGTCCACCCTGACGCCAAGTCAGCCTTCATTCAACCACTGCAGAGCCAAAGTGTGGGATCATGTTATGGAAAAACAACACTGCATTAAATCTAAAAATGTAGCACAGAACACGACGGAACTTGAACTGTATCACAGCATTCCGTTGACCACAGAGTCATTGAGCTGGGGGGGACATATTGCTCACAAACAGAAGTTTCCAGAGAAGACACCAGATCTGGTTCACAGTCGCCCACTGGGATCTTTCGTATCTTGCGTCGATAACTCAGAGCATAAGAGAACCAGAAGTGGACGTTTTTTAAACCCTGCCAGTACTTGGAGGAAAGAGTCTACTTTCCTAACTCTCAAGGATGATCATCAGAAAGCAGAGACCCTGAGTCCCTCGCAGTATAGAAAGAGCAAATGTCAAAGCTTTCCATCTGATACTGGATGCCACTTCTATGACAACACTTCCTTTGCTCTGATTGACTCAGAACAACAAACGTATGACCTGCCTGGATATTTTGAGTTAAATGAAGGTGAAATAAGTACTTTGACTGCTGAAAATTTGGTGATCTGAAATTTATTATGGGCAAAAGGGAAGCTGCAGCATTAGCAACTGCAAAAGCTCTTAAACTTTCAAAGTGTACTTTAACAGAAAACTCCTTAAGAAGGGAAGGAGACCTAATTATCATTCCATTGAAGCAGGCCAAAACTTGGGAAAAGTAAATGATACCCTAACACAAAAATAATGACTAAATATGTACTTATGCAGAGTCTCTCTCTAAACTATCTCAGAAATAGGCTCTTTAAAGCAAAAGTTACCCTGTATGCTTACATATACAGTTTACGGAATTGGACAATGGTATTAGAGCATATAATACATTTTAAATTGGTTACCCTTACTATCCTCAGAATTCCTCGCCAATGGCTGCTAAGTGACTGTGAAAATGTCTATGACATTCTACACCGTGGCATTCAGTGGCCTATAAAATCAGACTTGGAGGTCTGCATTTGGTATTAGTTAAGAGGTTAGTGTGGTTACAGGCACAGCTGGAATATAGCCAGTCTATTCATTTCTATTGGACAAGCACTGGATGTTTCTTTAACCACTGTTTGCATCACAGCAACTCCAATTACAAATTTGCCAAGTCTGTTAGATATACTCAGTCGCAAAGCAATGGTCTGCTTCAGAAGAATCCACCTTAAAAAAGATTATTCCCCCTACAAGGAAACATATCTTTTGCAAATTTCAATAAATTTCAGTTGAAGAAACTGTTTTAAAATTAAGAAGTTTGGGCTTGGTTCCTCCCACTGACATATAGTTATAGAAAGTGTCTGTTTCAGAAAATGTAAGTGAAAAAATGTAATGTGAAACAAGAAATGTTATTAGTGTTTTGTAATGGACAAATTCTAGATATTGATAAACAATGAACTAATGTTTATTTTTATGCTGTTTGAAAGACAACGATATAATTGTAATTATGTCTTTTTGCAATTGCTGCTGGTTTAATTGCATTAAATATTGCTGATGTAAATGTACTAGATAATTTCTCACACATTAGGAATTAATATAATTGTTCATATTTTACCAGAAGGCTGAGAGAACATCCATCCCAAAGCTATACTTAGCCCATCATGGATTTGTAATATTTCAAACATTATAAATTGAAAAGTGTCAGCTTTAAACACATGGTGCTTATTGAGAATAATTAAAAAAAACTTGTGAAAATGCACATCTAGCTGTATACTTAATTAGGCAGCTGTCCAGATTTTCACTTTTCTTTCCTTTTTTCAAATTTAAGTAAGTCATCAGTTTTGAAAATACGAATTTAAAAAGGACAAGGAGATTCCAGGTAAACCTGCCTTCCCAATCTAACATTCATTCAATCTCTTACAGCAGTCAGAAACCCCTTCCTTTCCTTAGAAAGTCTCTGATGGGATTCACACGAAACTGATCTCATTCTCTGTTTATGTACCATAAAACCCTTTCTTCCCAATGACATACAACATTTTCTTTTCTACGTTTCCCTAAAGGGTGGTTAATTTTTGGAAGAGAGGGAACAAAATGAATTCCAAAAACAAATTTAAAAATATCAGTTTATGGAAAGCGGGAATTCAACAATTGAATACTTTTTGTAAAGGAAAGGTAAATAATAAGCAGGATTGTCCTTTGTGCCTTCAACAAAGTAGAGGGGCTTTTTTTTCCTCCAGGCCCATTTTTGAGGGCAGGTTCTGTATATATGAAAAGCCGTCTTTTTAATTGTCAGCTGCTATACAGGGATAATACAATGATTGGCAAACCAAAGCAAAATCTAATTTTGCTCCTTACTGTAGCATGCTCCTTACTGTAAGATTTTTTTCAGTATGCTAAGTCTCAAGCCAAGGACCACATATACAGTAATTTTGGCATGCCTGCTTTTTCTCAAACGTGCATTTTAAAAAAAATCTCAGTTGATTTCACCATTTCCACTCTCTCCATCCAGAAAGGACTGGAACCTGATTTTCATAGCTGTGTATTTCAGGGAATACCACAGGCCTCGCCAGGTTGACCAAACCACTCCATTATCAAAGGGACCGGAGTATGTCCCTTTCTTGTAATATCGTCCATTAAGATTTGCTGCATGGCACCTTGTGGAAATGTCAGAGGAAAAAAAAACAGAAAAAGATGTTAATGAAAGGCTAGGGAATGGCCCAAATGCAGATTAGTAGATAAAATGATATAAATCTTAATTATCATCAGATATTACATTATCACCAATTGGTGTCAGAATTGTCTTTCAACCAGATGACCTTTAGTTGCACTGGAACAGAACCAGGGATTCGGGGGGGGGGGGGGGATGTTCCAACCCAGCTGAAGGGCACCAGATCAAGAAAGTAGCATACACATTTTGTTTAATATGAAAAATTACAATTTAACTAGTTGCCCTTAAATAAAATTGATCATTTTGTATAATAAAACCACATGAGCTGCTTTACGCCGCCACTTGGCCTGTTGCCTGATCTATATTTTCTTGAATTCATGCTATTTCCATTTGGGGCCCTTCAGTAAATGGTAATTTTTTAAATAGAAGGTGGATGGGAAGAAAAGATGGATGAAGGATTGCAGGATTGGAAAAGGAACATATACAATGGTCCTTAGTTTGTGAGCATTTCTGAATTTTCAGTATTTCTATATAGATATGACTTTAAAAAATTATCTGCTCTTCCCACAACACTAAAACTAGAGAGAGAGAGAGAGAACCCGTTTAAACTAAATGAGTGAAAAACATTGTATGGGAGGTTTTGCCTCATTTAAAGAATAAAATTCTGGGTATTCACTATCAAAATCTGATCTTCACAACATGTGGAGGTATTATTATTATTATTATTTCGATTTATATATGCTGCCCTTCTCCGGAGACTCAGGGCGGTTTACAATGCATTAAGCAATAGCCTTCATACTTTTGTATATACCTGCTTAGTAGGGCTTTTTGGCCCCCCCGAGCGGTGTTCTATTTTATACAAAGTCAGCTTATTGCCCCCACAAACCGGGTCCTCATTTTACCTACCTCGAAAGGATGGAAGGCTGAGTCAACCTTGAGCCTGGTGAGAATTGAACTCGCAGTAATTGCAGGCAGCTGGCAGCTAAGTGCTACTTTAACAGCAGCAATTTAGTCTGCTGCACCACCAAGGCTCCTTGGTGGAAAGGTGTCAAACAAAGGAGATTTCTGAGGATATCTAAAAGATATTGGTGATGCTCACCAGAGTGGAAAAGCTTACAAAACTATTTCCAAAGAGTTTGGACTTTACCAGTCAACTGCCAGGCAAACTGTAGAAATAGAGGCAATTCATCACCACTGTTAACCTTCTCAGGAGTGGTTGACCAACCAAGATCATAACCAAGGGAAAATCTAAAAAAATTCCTAGGGTAATGTCTAAGGAAATAAAATCCTCTCTTGCATTGGTGAATGTCAGTGTTCATGAGCCACCATCAGGAAAATACTGAAGAACAATGGTATATGTTGACAGGATTGTAAGAAGAAATCCACTGCTCTGCCCCCCTCACCCCCCAAAAAACATTCTACAATTTGCAAAAGAGCACATAGATAAACCAGGATGCTATGGGAAAGAATGTTCGGCGGACAGATGAGACCAAAGCAATCCTTTCCGCTTTATCATATTTGGTAAAAGATAAAACAGTGCATTCTAGCGTAAGAACCTTATTATCCCATCTATGAAATGTAGTAGTGAAAGTATCATGTTTGGGCCTGCTTTGCTGCCTCTGGACCAAGACAGGTTACCATCATTGGTGACGAACCATGAATTCTTCTGAATTATATCAGCAAATTCTGTAGGAAAGTGTCAGGGTACCTTTCCGTGAACTGAGGCTCAAGAGAAAGTGGATCATGCAACAAGACAACAACAATCGCAAGTTGTATGATTGAAGAATGGTTAAAGAAGAACGTTAATGTTTGGTATGGCCAAGTCGAAGGCCTGATCTTAGGCCCATAGAAATGTGGAAGGCCCTGAAGTAGACAGTTCAGGAGAGGAAGCCCGACAATATCCGTGACTTGAAACAGTTTTTCAAGGAGGAATGAGCAAATGGGCAAAAATTTCTCCAAGCCAATATGCAGGGTTGATCAACAGTTTTCAGTTGCTGGCAGAGACAGTTATTGCTGCCACATGAGGGTACACTGGTTACTGAAAGCAAAAATTCACATACTTTTGCTTTGCAGCAATTCGTAGCTTTGGGTCATTTTACTCAACAAATCAATGAACAAGTATAACGCTTTTAATTGGGTTCTCTTTATCTAGAGAACTGATCTATTTTAAGTCATATTTGGCAAAAGCACTACATAATTTGGCCCACGAAGAGAACCAATGTACTTTTATTCTCTACATTGCAATTCTCCTTGTTCACCTTTTGCCGCATGAAATTGTGTTAATAATGGTAATTTTTATTTCTAAACCTGCTTGCATTTGAGCATAGCAGCAATGGAAAGGATGGAGATTCTTGTGCTCCCCTCCTGAAGACATGGAGATAATGCTAGCGCTTGCAAACTGATTTGTGTTCATCTCTTTTTAAAGTCCACTTTCCCTTTAGGGAAACTGAAGATGGCTCTCTTTTCATCCTTTCCCCCATCCTGAGGGATGAATTAGGCTAAGTGAGTGTGCCTGGTCTCAGATAATTCAGTGAAGCTTCCTAGCTGTGGAGAAGGAGGAAATCTGGACTTTCTTACCTATCTCTGTATCACATTTATTTTTCTCTACAACTGGCAATGGGTATATCTGAGTGTGACACACAAAATCACAAACCTCCCCGAATTCAGACATTGAGAAGGGAGATCTGCTCAATTGCCTACTCTTTTGACTTCAAAAGGGTTGCTGCCAATTAACTCACCTGTTAAACCACCAGCCGCATTTGTTCTCTTCTGCGCAGTTGCCTGTTAGGAACCTGTCATGGTCCCGATCAGGAGCAGAGAAGGGCATGCCGTTGAGTGATGCAGACCATTGGCTCTCAAAGTTGCTCCCCCCAGACAAAGCATTCCCAGCAGTCCCAGAATAAATGCCAAACCATAGCCTGTAATTGTTCTGAAGGAAAGCCACAGGACCTCATGTTACTAAGTTTCAAGATTAAGGAGCGAGTCATATGTCACAGACTGCTGCCATCACAAAGTATCACAAAACCTCAGCGCCTAATCACATGGAAGCCAGCTATGCTTAGTCTTGATTAACACCCAGTTAAAGCTTTTCATGGATTAGGCAGAAATTGGAGCATTCCATAATTCCCACCCAGCAATGGCACTGTTTAAATACGGAGCCCCTGCTAGCAGTGTTTAATGGCCCACAAATGAAGACAGCATGCAGACGTTCCCTGCCTTGCCTTCGACCACCTCTCCCAAGAGCCACCAATGCTCTTTTGACCTTCTCAGCCTTTGGAAACGTAGCTTTCTAAATGCCAACCCCTTATTTGACATTTCTGCATTTGAATGGAGGAAGGGATGGCAAGTGGTAGTTATGGAGGGAAGGGGAGCTGTTTCCCTGGTGAAGCAGAATGCTTCCATAAGAGTTTACAAATTAAGATATGATTTCACCTGTCTTGAGGAGATCCTAGCGGGTTCTTTAAAATCATTGTTACAATTTTCTGGACTTCTATTCTAGAAGCTCGATTTACCAATAAGACTTTTTTCCCCATGATTTTCAGCTCAAATTGAGTGGAGATTGCTTCAGTTTTTTGTTTGTATAGGTCTTTGGTCATATATTTCATTTACTATATTAGCTAATGGGGATCCTGATGACACAGTGTTCTATTGTCTGCCAGCTCTCATATGACAAGTCTATAGGACCATTTATTCATCCGCGTAGATCAAACTACTCACTGTCTCATTCCTGATTTGGAAGTCATCATAAATTGCGTATCTTCTCTCTCCATGCCAGTCCATTAGATCAATTTTCAGTGAAATTCCTCCTAAAATATTTTTTTTAAAAAAATATTTTTTTTGCTAATAAGGGGCATAGCGAACCATTCACTGCAATTTTTGCAAGAATGAGCAATCTTTCACTTTTTTTTTATTAATCATATTTCTATGCCGCCCACTCTCCGAGGACTCTGGGTGGCTTACACCATAGACAGTATACTAAATAGCATATTGCCCCCAACAGTCTGGGTCCTCATTTTACCCACCTTGGAAGGATGGAAGGCTGAGTCGACCTTGAGCCGGTGAGATTTGATCCACTGATCTGCTGAACTAGCAGTCAGCTGAAGTAGCTGCAGTACAGCACTCTAACCACTGCGCCACCTCGGCTCCTTGAGGGGCCACATTTTTAAAGTATTATTTTTTGGTGGATTAGAACTACAGGGCAGAGATGATATTAAGGTGTCATGCAAACAAAACATTTTTAATTGAGTTGTTGATGATAAACATTTAAAGTGTGTAAAGCATGACTAAAGGTTTTGTTCTATCTTTTCTCCCTTGAACTTGATGGAAAACTATACAAATTGTGATTTTCTGCTAACTTCTGGTAGAAAAATCCTGTCAGGGTTACAGTCCTAGCCAGTGGTGGGATTCAAGTAATTTAACAACCGGTTCTCTGCCCTAATTATTTCTTCCAACAACCAGTTTGCCAAACTGCTCAGAAAGTTAACAACCGGTTCTCCTGAAGTGGTGTGAACTGGCTGAATCCCATCACTAGTTCTAGCCCCCTGTATGGCCAGCAAGGCTATGGTTGTTGTTTCAATATTTTTGTAACCATGTTACATGCAGAAGAAAAAAAAGCAAATATTACATTAAGAACAGACAAGCAGCACAAAGAGAAAGGGCTAGCCACTCTCTTCAATGGTACTGCACAACCATTTAATTAATATTAAAATTAATACTGACATCATCATTCAGTAATGAAAAATTAAGCAAAATGGGTGCATTTTACAGATTTTTTGTAAATGCAGAGAGAGATTGAAGACTAGCTGCAACTCCAAAAAAAGTAGCTGGAAAGTCATGCAAGAGAAGACCCTTCCTCACTTGCCAGAAGGACTTGCCTCTGAGAGCGGAAAAACTTCAAAAGCTGCTCCTGAGAACAGTATCTTTATAGGAGGACTGATAATCCCTAAGAAGATTGGGCTCTACATTATCTAGAGAGGATCAAAAATTAGTATCACCACCTTAATATTGGGCCTAGGAAGCAATTGGTAGCAGCATCTACCTTGTGTCAACCCTGAAGCGAATCTGGCTCGGACCATCTTTGCGGATTCAGGCTTGCCACCAGATGGGAGGAGGAGGAAATAGATAACTGGGAGTTTGTAGCCTAAACATAAAGTTTTCCTGTGGGAACCAAGGACCTAAATCAGATGGCTGGAAAGAGGAGGAATAGCATAACCAAGCAACCTGCCAGCATCTCTATTGGACAATGTGATGGATGTCTTGTGGGAAGAAGAGAACTTTCACTTTTAACTGAGTGAAAACTGTGGGAACTTTCAGTTTTCACCAGTTGTACCAATATGATATATCCAATAAGTTGTTCTTTGAGGAATCTACCTGCCTCGGAGTTTTGCTTTCAATGGGTGCATTACTTGGAACTCTGACACTTCACTAATCACAAAAAAACAAGTAGGGTCCAACTTATGTGGTCTGTCATCTTATACTCAGATGACAGTCATCCTTGAGTTGTAGGATGGAGGTTGAAAAAACATACTGGAAGAAGGCAATGTCTAGCTGTTTGCATCTTGTTGATAAAAAAACCACATGCGTGTTCAATGATATTTCTAGGAATCAAGCTTGACATGAAAGAAGCTTTCAGTCAAACCCAATGGAAATGGTTCCAGATAAAGTATTATTCTATTATTCTATTATTGTAGATGGAACTGCAAGTCTACATCTTGCTAATCCTACATTACATGACTTGGAAGGTATCTTAATGAAAATCTAGTCCAGCCTACTGGTCAGGGCAGGAATTCAATCAATCCCAACAAGCAGCCATCTAGGTGCCAAATAAAAAATGCCCAACAAAGAGAAAACAGGGACCCACAACATGTCTAAAGGAACTATAGATGCTCAACAGTTGGTGCCATCAGGAAATTCTTTCTAATATTCCACCTAAATCTCCTTCCATTGCAACTTATTAGTCTTGTTCTGCCCTTGGTTTCAACACAGAACAGGCCTATCCTACCTTACATATAACATTTGTAGTATACATTGTTATTGTATCCATCCATAATCTCCTATTTTACAAACTAAACATACCCCCCCCCTTTTTTTTTTACAAGCGAAACATTTAAAATGCTTGGTTTCTAGACCCACTGACATCCTGGTAGATTTCATGTGTAATGTGATCTGAGATCCCACTGTCCTTTTAACTGCTGCATCCCACTGCCTTTTTTTTTTAGGCAGAGAAGAATACATTACTTCCCTAAAGATATATTAATAGTCTTCTTTAATAACAGAACTAGACCTGTTCTGGCCACTTTAATCATAAATAAGATTATCTGGAGTCATAAAAAATAAGCATGGGCAATGTGACCCATAGAAATCTATACTGGACCCCACCTCTGTTCCCATATATATCCCATACCAGGTCAAGTCTTATACTATTCTCCTGTTCTTCCACACCTAAATGTGCCTAGATTCTCACATTGCCTGTCCTTGATGTTCGCCAATACTGTGTTCCTTACTATTTTGTGTGGAGGCAAGAAGAAACTATGAGGTCAAATATATTTCTACCACTATACATAATTTATTCTTAATAGACTCTTCCAGAATTTATCATAAGAGAAATGAAGAAGAACTAAAGGTCTGCATTCACTAGTGGGCTGATACAAAACATTGATTTATCTGTGTTTAAATTAATTGGTAGGTATCCTTACCATTGAAAAGAAGATCATATATTTTATCATTACCAAGCCAATATTCATCATTCTTGCCCTGTAATTGTCCAAATCCTTCTTTGTAATCAAGCCATTCTCTGCAACAAAGAGGTGTACACGAATTAGGCTCTGTAACTTAGTGCTAAGTAATATGTGATTATAGCATTTTAATGATTATTAACTTTACATCACATCTATTTTTCGTGACAGAATTCAAGACAGTGTACATGAGATTTTTTAGGAATATTACTTAGGATTTGCTGTAAAAATGGCAGTTATTGTATGTATTCAGGCCATTCCGTCTGATTACCAGCCAATTGCCTGTAAGCCCCCAATTGGGTTGTGCTAATGTTTTGTATGATTAATTAATTAATTAATTAATTAATATCTCAGCTGTATTATTTTTAGATAATGGAGATAACATACAGTAGAAAGAACATCATGAGTCAATCACTGTTCATCCACAGCTGAAAAAATAAGACCACCAAAAATGTTGTCTATTGTTCTCCCTCCTGAATTACTGCAGAGATACAGGGATAACAAAATTATTCTTTCTGTGCTTTATATTCAGTGAAATAAAATCCATTTTTAGGGCCTCCCCTTCCACATTTCTACTTTACAATGTCTGCATTTGTTTGTGCCTTGTTGAAAAAAAATCTAAGCAGTTTCTCTGAGAAAAAAATATATTTCTGGTTGCCTTCTCCATTTAAAGCCTTTTGAATATTGTGAAAATATTCACAAGAATGCCATTTTTGTAACCAAATACATAGCTAAAAAGCCCTAACCACAGTTGTTTGCTCCTACGGAAGCTGAAATAGAGGAAGGTTGGAGGGACAGTATATACAGTATATTGTAACCATTACGGTACAGACACACCACCAAAATTCAGAGCCAGGAACTAAAACAGGAATTTTTGCCACAGGAAAACAGTTGGTCTACAATTCCTGCAGAACTACCATGTTGCAAAAGAAAATATCAGTTTTGCTGGGTCTTCAGATAAACCTGCAACTATAAAGCAACACAATTTGGCTTTTGAATTCCATAATCCTGGAGAAAAACTGAGAACAAGACTTAATTCTAGCTGGGGGATACAGTATGTATTCTTGCATTTCATTTTGAAATATATTTTTCTAAATGTGTGTGTGTGGTTCATAGCAAATAATGTCTGCAAATTTTATACGCATCTTTGTCTTTGTGGGGGCATTTCTTAATTTGGGATGACACATAAAGAAACTGTAAAGTCTTTCCAGGTGAGCTATTAACTACACTCAAAAACTTACCGGTAGAAATTTTCTTCGCCGTTGCACCGCCGTTGAATTACTGTCCAACCGCCTCCATCTGACATATCACAGTACACAAGAAAAGGTTCTCTGTCCTGTCGTGGTTTAATTCTATAGTACCCACTTTCTCTTTTTCCTCTGTTAAACAGCATTGCACAATCTAAACAAAGCATCGAAACAAAACAACAATAGCTCCAAATATTGGAACTACATTCAGCAATCCTGCACAGAACAGGAAAATGTATTTATTTATTTTTTTGGTATTCCTTTATTGCCCCAAATTCATAGGATATTACTGTACATCTAAATTGTGGATGCATTTATTTAATATCCCATTTTATCTGGAAGAGGTGAAGATGATATGTAATGACTCCCTCCTCCCATTTTATTGATTTACCTATCAAATACATACACTGCCCATTTCATTTTCTGAGTGGGCAATTTATAAATAAAAACCATAAAATCACATTAAAAAATAGCATTAGAAACAGAATTAAAAACAGAATTGAAAACAAAGTCTAAAAAGGCAGTGAAAGTGCCCTCGAGCCACTGCCCATCCCAGGGTTGCTTACTACTCATAGATCCCCATGCTAGCTGGCAGAGCTAGGTCTCCAAGCTTTTCTGAGGGCCAGAAGAATGGGGGGCTGCCTTATCTCAGGGTGCAGAATGTTCCGTAAGGCAGGGGCAACAGAAGAGAAAGCTTTCTTCCTAGACCCCACCAGTTGAAATTCTTTACTGATGGGATCCATAACAACCACCCTCTGAGGTGAGCTGGAACAGAGTTACTGGCCTTAAATCATCCATTGAGCTTCCACACCAGAGAGTGGACTTGAATTTGAGTCTCCTTGATGCTACACTTGGCCAGTACATCCTCCTGGCTGGGCAACTCGCAACTCAGATGGTTATGGAGACTCTCCATCTCATCCCTAGTTTTTAGAACATCTGAAAGAAAATCACTGCTTTTCAATGATGTGACTTTTCCTTCTTTGGGGCCCAAAGAAAAGGTGGCACGGGTGAGCAAAGCTTGAGATGAAAGACATCCAATCAATTCCTTTGAACCTTCCAGTGTGTGCTCAGACCACCCATTGCTTTCCCAGGCAAATAAAACTGAAACATAACCCAGAGGTGCTTTTCAAAAGGCAACTGGAATTTCTTGCCTTTTTCCTTGAAAACATTTTGCTTCTCATCCAAGATGCTTCTTCAGTTCTGAAGAAACTTCTTAGATGAGAAGCAAAACTTTTTCAAGGAAAAAAAACCAAGAAAGCCCAATTGCCTTTTGAAAAGCATCTTTGGGACAAACATCACTTGAATGATTGAGAATCTCCATAAACATCTAAAATTGAAACAGTTAAAAAGTGTAGCTCATGGTCTCAAAAAGATTGACTATACCTTATTAAAAGCTACAAATGAATAATTAGATTTTGTGGAAGAGGAATCTGAACACTGATTTGGTTTGTATGTCCCATTTGTTCAAATACCAATCCTAATTCTGGTGTAGACACAGATAAA
This sequence comes from Ptyas mucosa, assembly GCA_012654045.1. Taxonomy (NCBI): domain Eukaryota; kingdom Metazoa; phylum Chordata; class Lepidosauria; order Squamata; family Colubridae; genus Ptyas; species Ptyas mucosa. Next base: position 25,645,581 of record WNWU01000017.1, read on the forward strand.
TCATAGTTATTTAAATTTATTCATAAGGTTTATATCAGAGACACAGAACGTTTTCAGTCCCATTTTGGGAAAGATTTCAAAAGCCATACTTCCACTCTGATACAGCCAATGTTAAAGTAGATAGAGCCCTTCTCTGAAAAACGATCCTTCTAAATCTAAAACAAACAACAATTGCATAATCTTTCTCCCAAATTCTCAAGTTATCAAGACATAATTTGAAGAAACTGCCTTTCTACATGCCTTCTCAGTGGCAAGATCCGCTAGATTCAGAGCAACCTGTTCTGAGCTAGGCTTCCTTAGAAAGTATACAGCACAATCTTAGCCCCGGCAAACTGGGACTTTTCAAACAGTCTTGTTTACAAACACCCACTTTATCTCTCTTGGAATGCTGCCAGAGAACTAACTGCCACATGCAGGGCAAGGCCAAACTTAGCACAGAGTCAAACAGAACTTTCCCAAAGCTTTTACTGACCAGATGCACTAATTGCTTCCTGCAAAAGCTCATGCCCTGTTTGCTTTTTTATATCTTACGGGCGGGGCCAATCATCTCCAAGCCTTACTCCCAAGTCGACCCTGTTTTCTTAATTGTTCCTGTCTTCTGGCAGCTCTGCGCATGCGCACACTGGGAACAGGCTCCCACTGTTCTTCTGCCTCACTGATGTCAGACTCTGGAGGCAGCAAAGAACTACCAGATGGCCTTGGCCACCTCTCTGCCTTTGACTCAGAGCCCTCGTCTGAGCCTTCCCCAGACTACAGGACTGGCCCACATTCCTCCCCAACCTCCTCACTGTCCAAATCTGCTGTCAGCTCTCCTGGCCGCTGGCAGGCCACAACACAATCACCAGAATAAACATTTCGTGTGGGATTACATTTCCAGGTAAGCAAAGTTTTGCAAAGTAAAAACAAATGAAAGCAAAGAACTATAGCTAAATATAGTTTACATTTAAAGCACTCACCATATTTTTCTATCCGTATAAATCATTCTTGCTTCTGCCACATCCATACTTAGCTTCTATACACCGCCTACTAAACTTTCCAATTCTCTTTTTTGAAAATTTCATCCATTGGACCCAACAACCACTTTACTGAGTGTTTATCTCAATCTATTCATTTTGTTTTCATATAATGTATTCCTTTAGTTATTAGATCCTCATTCGTTTTATCAGTCAAAACCACCTTAACATATTTCTTTCAGACTGGTCATTCTCCCTTTTGTACTTGATCCACATTCATTCATCAACCACTCTTGGTCTTATGTTTGGCTTCACCACATTCACTTCTTGAACAATCCATTCCTATTGTGTTTAACTTGCTTTTATGTTTCTTAAGACCTTCCCAACTCTCACGATATAGGCAGAATTTCACTCTTATACAAGCTTTTTTGTTTCTTTAACAAACATTTTTTTCTTGCAACAGATTACATAGTACTACTTGCCATCTTTCTATCAAGATTTATACTGTTTAAAATCTCTCATTTTCCCATTTTTAGTAAATGTTTTTTCAATGTATACAAATTAAACTTTTCAGTCATACAGTGGTACCTCGGTGCTCATCAGTAATTCGTTCTGGAAGACACATCGAATACTAAAAACAGTGGGTACTGAGAAAACTGTGTGACTTACCACATGACCCACTATTTTGGCTAGAAGAATAGAATAGAATATCAGAGTTGGAAGGGACCTTGGAGGTCTTCACATCCATCCCTCTGCTTAGAAATAGACAGTCACTAGGTAGCCGGACATCAGCCAGTTCTTCCTTGCATGTCAACTACCAGGAGAAAGATTAGCGCCAGGATAAGATTTCTGCTTCAAAATGCATCGTATTTGACGAGTTTTGAAGGAGAGGTATGACTGTATATTCTATTTTCTTTGTGAACTACAATTATATATACCTTTGTTACATTAATTTCCAAAGCCACACACCTCATCTGCATCATACAATTTTTCTAATGTTTGCTGCAAATCATTTGGGTTCCCACTGGTCAATATAGCCATCCCCAATTAATTGCTCTCAAGGTATTTTGGACTACAAATCCCCACTTCTCCAGGAAATATGGCTCTTAGGATGTTTGGAACAGGAAAAAAAATAGAATAATAGTTGGAAGAGACCTTGGAGGTCTTCTGGTCCAAACCTCTGCTCAAGCAGGAAACCCTATATCATTTCAGACAAATGGTTGTCCAATCTCTTCTTAAAAAACCTCCAGTATTGGAGCACCCACAACTTCTGAAGGCATGTCGTTCCACTGATTGTTCTAACTGTCATAATATGCCTGAAAACCAAGAATCCAAAGAAGACTATCCTAACAAGATAATTCTCAAGAAAGATAGATATATCCCCTAAATAGTGTACCTTGATCATAGACTAAGAGACTTCCACTAGTTATGGGCAAAAATATATCCAGAGGTACCATCTTCCTGGCAGAGAAAACTTTGCTTTTTCTTCTGTGATAGTTGTTCCCCAGCAAGTCTTTCAACTGAAATTCGCATAACTGGAATAAATCTTGAAGCATTTTCAACTTCTTCTGTAGTTTGCTGTTTTCTAAGAGGCATTCCTCCTTTTTCTGAAAGTAAGCGGAAAAATATTCGCCTGAAGAACACATCTATTTTTAACTTTGTATTTAGAGTAAGATAAAGGTTCCTAACATGATCCTCAGCCTTGATTGTGTATTTGTTCAATCTGTGGTAGTTATGATCATTCAGCAATAGGATACCAGTAGGGTTAGGCCATAGTGTGTGTGTGTGTGTGTGTGTGTGTGTGTGTGTGTGTCCCTGCACATGTGTGTGCTAGCCCATACCATGTAGGACTTTTTCATACTGAAGGCAGCATGATTGAAAAAGGGAGCAGGCTGAAGTCTTATACACCACAACAGAGAATTGCTCATTATTCAACAAGTAAACGACAGGTGCGTTCATTATATATTTAGATTTAAATGTAAATCTATTATAATCCTCAGCAATGGCTTCAGTGTTGACCAAATCAAAAAAGCTAACTCTCCTTGAATTGAGAAAATTTCCAAATATTCAGCAATTTTACAGCCACTCAGGATTCTTTTCTTGGTGTTAGTAGAAAACCCATCACACGTATCCAGCTTCTACATACCGAGAGTCGTGGTGCAGGTGAACAAAATGGTCCAAGGAACAGGAACAGCAGCAGAAGCAGCTGAATCATTGGGATATTCATTTGACAGAGCTGAGAGGTGAAAGGGGAGGACAGGGATATCTTGCATTACATGCTGACAATAACTTATTTTCTAAGCCTTTCCTTTTTGACACTGAGAGGGCTATCCCCATGCCTTCTCTTCCCCTTGTTTCTCTAGATGATAACTAATTAAAGCATGTGTTTTGGCACAGTATTATTTCTTTTTATTTTTACATCTTTTATTTTCTATTTATTTGCAGGATTGAAAAAGAGGAAAGCGTTATTAGTTTTGGTTTTGTTGCTGTGCTTTGCCATTAACATTTTGCATTTCCTACACACTTCCCACCGGGTGGCAGCAGAGATGCAGAAGTCTTTTTACTGTATTTGCTTTGACACCAGCATTCTTCAGTATACCTATAATTCAAATTTCTTGGGTAGTTTGTTAAGACAGAAACCAAGCTTGCTGTCATAAATTATCCTCTGCAGATTTGGATGCCAGTTTCTGCTTGGAGATTCTCTAACAGGTGTGCAAGACAAGCTCAGATTCTCCTAGACTTCTTGCTGTTTATTCATCTGCTCAAACCATCTCCAGCTACAGCACAGCAGTCCTTAGATTTATAGGCAGACAGTATTGCTATCTGATTCTATTCCAAAGTGATTGAGATATAAAGCATCACAGCCAAAGGAACACAGGGAGAAAAGCAATTTCCTTTTTTATTTGCTATAGCAGCAATGGGACTTTCACTATGATATGTTGCCATACTGGTTGCTTAGCTGATCTCCAAATATTTGTGTTGACACATTGCACTCAATGTAAACCTTAATGTGATTTAGGGAGGATGCATGAACCTAAGCCTTTGAGATGCTGACCACCTGATACGTATAATTTCTGGGCTGGCTGTACTCATCTTGGTGCCAGCTTGCCAGGCAATTGTTTAACTTCCTATCAGCAATCAGTAAATTGTATTTGCACAAAATGCAAGATGTTAATCATGCCTCAAACGCCACTGAGTATGCCCAATACAACATGAAAACCACAACAGGTCATAGGTTATTATTCTCCCTACAAACTTCATTTTGTCTGGGGCTTCCTGTTTTATTCATTTAGCTTTGCTAGGGGCAAAAACAACCATCCTATTAGGGTGAAAAACCATCATTGTACAAAAATAGGGATGAACGGGTTCTCATGCAACACTCATGACATTCATGAGACTGGAGGGATATTTTACATACAGGGGTCTTCATTATTTTGACCATCAATTTGACCCTGCAAGTAAGCATTGTCCAGTCATTTTTAATTTCTCAGGTTGGTTCTGGAATTAAGAGAGGCCCAGTGGCAAATTATAATTTTCAAAAAACATGGGTTTATTCATGGTCTCATGAATGTCATGAGTGTTGTATGAGGACCTGCTGACTAACTGAAAACTTTTCATATACTGATGTACAGTACTAAGTTTATAGAGTCAAAATGAAAATAAGCATATGGTGTACCATTAAGCATTAATGTATTAAACTTTACTGCAAAATAAATCTACTTGAGAAACGGATACAAAATAAAAATGCAATAGTTAATGTCCACGCATTACAGAAATCAAAAACTCCACAAACCATATTATGTTTTAGCACAATATGTGAATAGCAATAGAAATAGCCCTTACATATATACTGCTTCACAGCGCTTTACAATCCTAAGTGGTTTACAAAGTCAACATATTACCCCCAACAATCTGGATTCTCATTTTGCCGATCTCGGAAGGATGGAAGGTTGAGTCAACCTTGAGCCAGTCAGGATCAAATTGCTGGCAGTTGGCAGAGTTAGCCTGCAATACTACATTCTAACCACTGCACCACCACAGCTCAATAGCCAGTGAGGAATTCTGTAGGTTCCATTGCACCTCCCTTATCATGCTTCCCTAGTTCAAGTATACAGTACTCATTATATGGGCAATTACATGATTGAATCCATGCCTCTGACAGCTTATAGCACAAGCATATGTATGTAAGTACTTCCCACTGATAAGTGGTTAGATGATTGCAGCCTTCTTGTCTATGAGGCAAATCTATATTTCTGCCAATGCTTTATACATTTTGACCGAAACCATAGACTACTTCAGATATTATGCAAACCACATTTGTACTGAGTAAGAGCATATAACTGCAACCGTTTATGGGTTGCCTTGGTAAAGTTTTTATATGACATATTAGAAAACACACACATGTTGTGTCCCTACAAAAATGCAGAGACTGTATCTGAACAGGAAAAAAAAGTATGACCGGAGTAGACCTACGTACTCTGTGATTAGACCCAAAACATTGTGATCATAACACACTCAGAACATTTTGTTCTTTCCCAAGATAGCCATTTTTAAATTCTGAAAGCCCTTCAAATTGTGCCTGCCAAAGTTACTCCCTTTTCCAGGAATAGACAAAATTCAGAGTAAATCACTTCTCAGCTAATTACAATAACGACCTATAAATATTAGTTTACTCATGAAGCTCTGAATAGCATTTAAACCATTTAAACCAAATAGCATTTGCACCTATTTTTCTGGCAACAATGTAAATTACATAAATGTGCTCCCTTTTTAAAAAAAAAAGATGAAATTTTAACAAGTAATATTATCATCAGCCTATTTCATAAACAACAAAATTCTCAGAAGGCAGTTGCTTCACTGCTCTCAGTGGTTTTGACTGCAAAGTGAACATACTGGACAAGTTCACTTATGCTGTTTAAAATATGTATAGTTTTAGCTTAGAATATTAATCAGTAGGGACTTTACATGTGATATATAGTCTGAACCAGCCAATCTTTCCTCTCCCCCACCCTCTCTCTTCTACATGAAAACAGACTTAATATTAATATATTAAAGGCAACACATAGCATGAATTTATAAAATAAAAATAAGTAAAGGTAAATGACAACTTTCAAATAATGCTATGAAGAAAACTAAGCAGATTAATTTAGCCATTTTGAGTCTTCGGAGAAAGGCAGCATACAAGTTGAACAAATAAATAAATAAACTTCAAATATAAAAACCTAACTTTTGAGCTTGGTTGCTTGCTTGTCAACATTTCAGTACCCAACTAGGTAATATCATCAGTAAAAGTGACTGTGGGGTTTGCTCCTATACAGTAGTTTGCCCAGCCAGTATTGGTGGGATTATGGTTTTCTCCTTGGTAGTTCCTCGATTAGGATATTGTTTTCTGCTTGATTGTTTGTCTGGTGTTAATCCCTGTTTATCTGGATCTTGGCTGCTAAAGAGAACGTGCTCACGTCTTTTTGTTTCCTTCTTAACTTTTTTGTTGTCTCTTGTGTCTAAATATGATTTATTTCTGTGTGTCTATTGATAGCTGAAGTATAGATTTAAAGTATCCTGACTTGACCATATGTGTTCCAGCTCCTTAACCAGAAGTGCACCTTAATTACATCAGTAATGTCGGCACGGTGTGCAATATTGCAGAGATATCAAAAGTAGCAAGATGTCAGGTAGGGAGTCACAATTCAAGCCCTACTCCTTTGATCATACTTTTGTCATTGCTGCACATACAAAAGGGGCAGGGCTTGGATCAGAATGACACATTCACCATTTTGTTAGTTTTAACACCTTCTCTTGCTCCCTTCCTCACTGCATAACACTATTCCCACTAGAAAGAAGTTGAGCACTGGGCTTCAATGATGCTCTTCATTAAACCTAGGCAGCGCTTCAATTCCCTCCAAAAATGCTTTGGGGGCTATGTCTTTTCTCAAAATCAGCAGCAGGTAGCTGCATAATGTTAGGAAAAGGTCTGCTGTTTTAAAAAGTTGCAGGCAGATCTTACCTACATACTCCTGAACAGAACATATTTTTTGAAAACAAATCCAAGGCATTGAATATTTCTAATATGTGTTTTCTCAGCATTTCAGTAAAATCATAAAGGCCAATCCCCCTCCATTGAGCTGTACTGCATATAACATGATTAGGAAATATATGGTTGCCAGATGTTGATGAACTGTAAGGCCTATCATCCCCAATTATTAGCAATGCTGATCTAACAGACTTAGGTTCTCATTCTGTTGAGAAGATACAGTGGTTTCTGATTTCTTAATTCTTCAACTTTGTTTTGTTCAAGTTACTTTTATTCCAGCAATAAATTTCATATCTTCTAAATGTGTTGAACCTCAGCGCCCATGGAAGGCAAAGCAAGTATACAAAATAAGGTAAAAATTCTTATTACTTGGTATGTTGTGTGGATGTTTGGGTGGTTTAGGGGTGGGGAATTGTGGTGGGTGGGAGTGTGTTTGGGGTTTATGTGTGTGGGACCTGGTCTTTGGGTGTCAAGTAAATTTCGTTACACAGTACACACATACAATGACAATAAAGTTTATTTATTTATTCATTTATTTTATTATTCTGAGCTCCAGACCAGATCATTACATGGAAATACACATGCAATTTTCTTGACAGAAATACATAAGTGATTTGTCTTCTTGCAAGGTTTTTAAAAATTTTTTTCTAAATCTGACCTACAGTCCTAGAATTCTTAGTGGTCTCCCATTCAGTACCAACCAAGCCCAAGCCTGCTTTCTGGGAAACCAGCCACTGGTGTAAAATAAATAGGAGCCTTCGTGTTAGTAACAGATACCACTAAACCTATACAGCAAGAAGAAGGACAACAACAACAATAGGAAGAAAGAATAACGAAACACGAGAAGAAAGCAAATTATGGAAATTCTATCCTCTACCTTTCGAAATGTGATCTAGATTCTTAGCCATTAATGCTATAGAATTGAATGCAGCTGATTTGACTCTTTTAAATATTATGTGAAAATTAATTACATACTAATAGCTTCTCTCTGTCTCTTTTGTCTTTTTTATTTTCCTTATTTCTTCCATCCTGCCAACAACTTGGCCAATGGTATTCCTGTGTCTTAGCGGCTGCAGCAGCTCTCAGCTTGGATCGAAACTGGTTGCAATAAACATACCAAACCCCACCCCAATTGAGTAACTTGGCTTGTTATCGAGGACAGAAATATTTAGCTGGATAGAAGCATTATAGTGTGGACCAGCATCTGTTTCAAATCAGCGAATAATAAAAATAGATACTGGATGTTTCTGCAAATTTAGAGAATGAATCTGTACTGCAACTCACTGGTGTTAGTCTCCCAGACTGTAGATATGGGATTGCCTACAGCAATATTTACTTTAGGCATTCATTATACTGCACACTTATCAGAGGAAATCCTCCTTAACATAGTAAACATATATATGATCATGCTATCAATTAATTTAGAGAGCTTGTGGTAGACATGAATTCTTGTGGCTTTCCTGTTCACACTTTCCAGCTACTCCTAAATGTTGGCTCCACATTCAATGGAAATTTATATGGGAGTACAGGATTTCACAGACTGGACACAGACAATATCTGTACTTTCAGGGAGATCTTTCAAATGATAACATGCTGACAGGTTTTTCCTAAGCCACTGGTATGTTTAGCCAGTCTCAACTGCTTCAGAAATATCTTGTAGTGAACAGAACAGTAAAACTACTTAATTCTGTCCTAACCAATGCAAATTCCAGTCCACAATGTATATCCTGAGGTAATAAGATAGGGACTTTAATGAAACCAGAGTTAAGACCAAATTCCTTAATATAAAGTGCAGTCACTTTTCTCCTGGCATTTCCTTAAGCACCCCCCACTATAAACTGTGCTTCCCCCTCACTTTTATATAGGAGTGTAGAAAAGTTGAAAGTCCTATATCTTGGTCCATTGAAGAATATACAGCAGAGCCTCAGAATTACTATAACCAAGGAGGAATGCTATAGTGTGATGGCAATAACACATTTATTTTTAAAAAGTGATTAAATGTCAGATTTTATTTATTTATATCTGCCTTTATTATTTTTACAAATAATTCAAGGTGGTGAACATAACCAACACACATTCCTCCTTCTATTTTCCCCACAGCAACAACTCTATGAGTTGGATTGGGCTGAGAGTCAGTGACTGGCTGAAGGTCACTCAGTTGGCTTTCATGGCTAAGATGGGACTTTAACTCATAGTTTCCTATTTTCTAGCCTGGTGTCTTAACCATTAAGCCAAACTAGCTCATTCCCTCAAATTGTATAAGCAAATTAGGCAATATTCACAGGCTGTAAAAATGAGTACTATAAATCTATCTGAGAGCTTTTTTATAATTAAAGATAAAACAAATTGAAAATGAACATATGCAAATGTGGTAGAAAGATGTAAATGAAAAAAGCTTACCCTATTTGTCATGGTTTGATGCATTCAAGTGCTTGAGCAACTGAAGATGCATGAGTTTTGCTGCTTCTGTAGAGATAGTGTGCATGCTTCCCTATCTTCTTCCCTCCCTACCCTGTCAACAAATATAAATTTATATGTAGGAAAATCAAAAATACGTCAAAGTTTTTATTAGAAATACTTTCAGCTCCCTCTACTGACAATAAAGGGCACAAACTCTGGAAATTTTAGAAAAAAATCTTAAATGACATAGGTGCTTCAATATGCAGAAAGAAGAGAACCTGAGTTTTTGTCCTTTCACTGGAAAAAGAGGATGGGTAGGGAGAAGAAAATAGAGAGGACATGACAAATAAAGGCCAAATCCTCTGTTGCTGTAATACTTCTGAAAGTCAGTTTGGTGTACAGATTAAGATATTGGATTAGAAGTGAGAGAACCAGGTTTAAGATTCTCTTAGTCATTTATGTTCATGTAATACAGTTTTCTCAAGTCAGTTTCTTGGCCCAGATTCAAGTTCTACTTATCTTAATAAATCTTGGTAAATCTTCCTCCTGACCTTCAAGTTCATTCCCTACACCCTCTACACAGTTTAACCCTATCTAGAAATGCAAAACTTCCAGGCATTGAGAAAGCACTTTGACATCATCATCTGGATGGCCTGGAACAGAAATGAATAATTTTAGCAGAGGGCTGAGGCTGAATCTCTCCCCGCCTCCCCAAACACCAACTGAAAGCAACAATGGAAGAAGTCAGTGTCTCCCGCTCCTAGCCCCCTCAGGTGGCCCAGAATCAATTGTAAAGACATTGACAGATCAAGAATGGCCAGGTCAGGTACACTCCTCCAAACTGAGCTCTTCAAAGGTCATCCAAAAGTGTGATTAGTGCCATCTCTGTGCTATATCCCAACCTGAACTCTGATTGCTATGGGTCCAGATGCTTCCTACAGAGTTATTTGAAGTTGCAGACCTACCAGCACCTTCTCACCTACTTTCCCTAAAGACAGGGGGAGCCACTCCATCCTAAAAGGGGACATTTACTACCACTTGTCATAGCTAAACATCACCTCCTGAGAGACCCTAACATGCCAGGAGGGAGATGAATGTAACTTTCAAGCAATAGGATTCAATGTCCCACAGACTCTGTAACCAAATCAGACTCAGCCCAGATAAACAGACAAAACTGGGCACTTAAATGAAATAGAAGCTTTTATTCTGCCATAGCATGGACTAATTCAGGCTTATAATAATGTAGCTTCCGTGTGAGGCTGTTATTATGCCAGCTTCTCAAACTGGCATATGTAGGAAATCCAAATATTGCTGTTTTTAATTTATATTCTACAAAGTTTTTCCATCAATGAGAAAGACAGAAAAGCCATAAATATTTTTGAACGGTAATAAAAAGAAATGTGTTTGTAAACTCTTCCAATCTTATTTAAATTGCTGTAATTAATTAATGGGTATGGCTCTATATCGTTGAAAGGGGGTTAGGTTTTTAGTATTTATTGGCTCGGAAGTGAGTTCTTGTTAATTTAATGGCACTTATTCTAGGAATTTTTGAATGCTAATGCTAATTTTTGAATAGTCTAGCTCTTGAGGTTGGCCTCAATAATCACATATGCATAGTTTCAAATAGTTGTGTTCCTGCAGTATACAAAGAAATAAACCAAGAGGTAGTAACCATTTTTGGGACTAAGGCACACACTTAAAATAAATAAACCTGGCCTCCAAAGTCATGACAATGATTTAATTAAAATTATTAATCATTTTTTGTTCATTGCTGTACTTTAGCTACCAAATTAAAATGCTTTAAAATTAAAGTGCAGCAGGCTTAGTCTATTTTAGGCATATGTAAATGAAAGTGAAGAAAAATCATGTTGCCAAAATCTAGTTTTCAGTAGTGCAATTTGGGAGATCTGGAGATATAAATATACAACTGGAGTCCATGGTTGCTGATTACCGTTATAAGCCATAGTTTTACAAACCACAATGGCCAAGTCTATACATAGTGACCTTGGTCTTGAGCAGCTGTTGGCAATAAGACTCATCCATGCCATCTGGTAAATGCTCTCTAAAAAAATATCTTAATGGTCCCCCAAAGTTTTCCTATAGAGAGCCATACATTAGAGAATGACTTCCTTCTTGAGGTCAAATAACCATGCACTCTAATGTCCTTCTAGAAACTACTGGTAGTATAAAAAAATTAGAGAACCTTTGGGAGATGAGTGTTATTTGTACTACTGTAATTCCTTCCTTCTTTCTATTTATTACCTTACTTATAATGTTATTTTATTGTAGTAAATAAGGCTAATATGGTTTAATATGAACAAAACACCATAATGGGTTAGAGTTTTATGTACACTAAACAGCCTGTAATCACAAGTAGATGGTATACAATGTGGATATATACCTGATCAAAATAAATACATTAAATCGGAATTAAGCTCCCAGTCTTCTGCATTCCTCTGCATTGTGATTAAAACAAATCATAATAGCACGCTACAATGCACAAACCAAGGACCCGAAAGCAATTTATACTGGTAGATTTGTGCTAAGCCTAGATTTATTAAGACACAGGGAGGCTTGCCAATCAAGTTTTATGGCTTGGGATATTATCATATTATATGAGAATCCCCTATGTATTATACCATCGTGTCTTTTTATTATGTGCAGAAATACAGCCAATTTCGTGTAATAGTCAAACCAAGGTTTAGGATGACACAGCACCAGTCAGTTGTGTGTATGTGTCTCTCTCTGTGTTTTTTTCAAAACATGACCACGGTTAATAAAATCCAAAGTTATGAAAAATCAGAGTACAGCGCAGCGTTCCTGAGGCAGTCGAACGCCTCGAGAAAGGAAAAAAAGTCAAGTCTACCCGTTTTGCGCCGCAAAGCAAGCGCGCGCGCGCACACACCTCCACGCGCCTCGCGGGAGGGAAGGTCGCCGAGATAATGGGCGCTCTCCGGGCTGGGCCACGCGCGGCCTTGGCAACGGCGTTCCACAAGAGAACTTTGTGGGGAGCCGCCATCGCCTCAGTCCGGCGCTTTTCCCGCCAGTGATGGCAATAAGCAGGCGCGAGTCCCCGTCGGGTAGAGTCGCAGCCGAGCCAGCATGAGGAGGCGCCCCCAAAGGGGCGGCTTTTCTCAGCCATTCTGGTTGCCGCAGCTCGTAGCCCGAAACTACCAGGCAGGGGCTCTGCGGTATTAAACCAGGAGAGCCGAGGTGGGGGGGCGGGGTCACCGCAGGTGAGCGTGAAGCCGGCCGGGAACTTGATTTGTGCCGTCCAGATTCCCTCCTACACTTAAGTAGAACATGAGATGGCCGGGCACAGGGGCAGCCCTTCATGGCCCGGTAGCCAATTCGCTTGGAAACCGGGCACCTTGCCGTCTGTGGAAACTGAAAAGAGCGCTTCCTTTGTGCCCCTTCCTCCCTGTAAGCCCCGATCCGATGAGTGAGCCCCCCCCCACCTTCGTCTCGCTTGGGAAGGAGAAGGAAAAAAAACCTGAGGGTAGAAAACCCAGAGTCTTCCAACCTCTTTCCTGCTGTGATAGGATTGCATCTGTTCAGCTAATTCCTGTTTATTTAATTAATTTCTACAGATGCCCATCTCAACCCAGGGTCTGGGCAGCTTACAATTCCAAAACAATAATATAAAACGTTTAAAACTGATGAAAACAGCTAAGAGAGAGAGAGAAAGAGTGGGGAGGAGAGAGAGAAGAGCTGAGGTAATTATCCAATTTAACAGTAAAAGCCAAGAGATCAGGCCCTTAACACTTTTAAGAGCCCCAGAAGCAGGCACATAGCCAAATTTTTAGATCCTTATGGAAGGCCAGCGGGGTTTTGGTTCTCCAAACTCGCTCCACATAGAATATATCTCAGTGTTCCCTGGTTCTGGAGAACCCATAGCGTTCAGCGAACCAGTAGCAGAAATTTTGAGTAGTTTGGAGAACTGGCAAATACCACCTCTGGCTGGCCCCAGAGTCGGGTGGGAATAGAGATTTTGCAATATCCTTCTCCTGGAGTTGGGTAGGAATGGAGATTTTGCAGTATCCTGCCACGCCCACCAAGCCACACCCACATAACTGGTGGTAAAAAAATTTGGATTTAACAAAGATCTGCTTCACAAGGTGGTTGCAGGGAAATAGGAAGAAGGAGCATTATATATGTTTGCCTTCTTGAGTCGTTTATAAAAATAGTAAATAAATAATAATATAAATTAATAATAATAATACATAGCTCATCAATTTTGACTGGCTCATGAATGATTGCAGCTGGCACATTAGCTGTAGATGTGCAATTTACTTGCCACAGCTCCTTTGCTGTTCTAAAATATTCAACAGAAAAGCTGATACCTTGAGAATGTTAAGAAGGTCCTCTCATTTTGCAGGAAATATTTTAAAATATTTTGACCAGGTGAATTACTCATTCCAGATGGAAGTAATGATGTAACCAACTTCATCTCTGAAAATAGGTTGAAGTCAGCTTTCTCTAACATTGGTGTTCTTCAGAAGTGCACCTGTCATGATTCCCATTTAGCAGCAATCTTGGGCCTTGATTGAAGGGATTCGTAATTTGATGTATAGTAAACTAAAGTTGGGCAAGGCTGGCCAAAGTGAATAAGCCTACCAGATAAAGTTTTGTTGTGCAGCCGTCCACCTCCATTTTTGGTACTGTGTTTGGTACTTTCATTTATAATCCCGTATTTTCTATTTTTTCTTTATGAAAAACAAAGAGAAATGGAATATGTGTTTATGGTCATCTTTGACTTACAACCAGTTGTGTAGCAACTATTCAAAGTTATGAAGAAGCTCCCTGTGGATACTTATGACTTGGTTCTAAAGTTCTAAAAGCCACCCCCACAATCACATGACCACATTTATGGCATTTACTTCTGGTTTTAGCAAAAACTGCCGCAAAAGTCATAAAATCGGGTTGGTCAAGTGGGTGACCTGATTTATGACCATCACAACTTATGACCATTATGGACATGCTCCATTGTAGTCATAAATTTATTTTTTATTTATTTTCTTCAGTATACTGAGAACTTTTAATCTGGAACCACTGTAGTGAAGCCTTCCAGATCTGCATGTGGCTTTGATGTGCCAACCAATTTATAGACAATGTGCAGTTGATTTTGGTGGATTAACTTAAATAGCCTGTATGTATACGTTAATTAAAAGAAGCTGTACTTTACAGGATAGCATGGAGAGCACTTGCCTATAAAATAACCAAGAGTCAGACACCACTAAATGGTAAAAAATAACAACAATACATTAATAATTTATTTTATATTTATTAAGCAACTTGTATGTATAAAATGCCACTTTTCTTAATCGCAACAGTTTCTGTGTTTTTTTCTCTTCATAGGCTGCCGTGTTACACAACATAAGAAATAAAATACAATGTCAACTGTAAAACCTAAATTAGAACACTCTGTTCGGTGAGTTATTTTAATTGGAATATAAATGTAACCATAGTTCCATGGCAGCACCCAATGCTCTGAACGCAAAGAACTTCAGATTCGGTTGCTAGTGCCTCAAGTTAATACTAGATATGTAATAACATATGTACCCAAACATATGAAAATACAGTTTGAGTTCAAGTTATACTTTTGTGAAAGTATGAATTAATTTAATTAATGTGTGTTTGGTTTGTGAGATTTATAAATCCTTGAAATGCTTTGTCATTCCTACCATCTTCATAATTGTTCCATTATATTTTAAAACTTTACAGTTGTTCTAATAAATAAAAATTTACATCTATCATAGTAAGTTCTACTTTCTTCTATCAGATTTACCTTAAATACAGGTGTCTCCTCTTATTTCAGAAATATTAACAGAATTACTAGCTTGTCCTACTTTTGTTTTCAGGGGAGGGGCAAAGATGGACAAATTATAAATAGCATCTTAAGAATACAGTTGTTAAAATGAACCACATATTATATTCTAAGCATGCTTGTGCCTGTTCTTTCTTTTTCTGGAGACAAAAAACATAACTTGCTTTTGTCTCTAGCAAGTAAAAATACAAACAATAGAAATATAAAATAGATAATTTGGATTTTCAAGTAACAATACTAATGTGAGAAAGTTAAACCATGCTAACTTAAATATCATTACAAAAGTTATTCCAAATAAACTTTTAAAAAGAACATTGAAAAATCTTACTTTCTAATATAATTGATTTTTATGTTTTCTAGATTAATCTCATTTTTACTGTTTGTTAATTTCCAGACAACTTTGGTTATTGGGCAGATTATAAATACTCTTATCAATTAGATAAAATGAGATAAAAAGAAATATGGGTTTTGGATGCTCGCTAGCATACTTTTCAGGATGCCGTTGCTGAATATTTATGTACATATAAAAAACGGTGGTCTTGGTGACTGGGGAAGGTGTGAACGTCCTAGGAGGGTCCAAATTATTTAAAACTGCACAATTAGTTCAAAGCTCTTTTTGTGTGGCAGCACCTACCTGCTCTTCAGGGAATATCGCCAGGAATACCAACAGTGCAGCCTGGGGGAGTGGGGAAGGGCGGGTTCAAGTAATGGCAGCAGTGTTGGCACATAAGCATATAAGGAAGAGAGTGATCTTCCTCCATTTTTCAAAATATCGCAGACATACCTCAAAGGAGTTAAGCTTGCAGCCTGATACTGCTTTTGTCAGAAGATACGTAGGTCTGCAGGCAGCACTGAGTACCTAGACCAGTGATGGCTAACCTTTTTGCCATCGCATGCCAAAAGCGGGGAGAACGGGGGGGGGGTCATGGGAGCATGTGCCCACATCCATAATTCAATGCGCCCTGCCCTCCCACCCATGCGCACGTGACCTCCCCACACTTCCCCCTGCTTTTGGCACGCAATGGCACGGTAGGCCCGTTTTTCCCCCTCCCCAGGCTCTAGAGGCTTTCCCCATCCCCACCCCCCCGAGGCCTTCCAAAAGCCAGAAACAGCCAGTTTCCTGACTTCCGGTGGGATTGGAAGGCCTGAAAACCAGTTGGCTGGTGCGCGCATGCGCGCTGGAGCTGAGCTAGGGCAACACTCGCGTGCCCACCAATATGGCTTTGTGTGCCACCTTGGGCACCCGTGCCATAGGTTCACCATCACAGGCCTAGACTATAGGCTAGATTGAAAAATAAAAGACAAAAATTCAAAATAAGTAAATGGCAAAGCATTCCTGTTTATTGGTAAGAAAACTACATAGAATGTCCATGAAAGCAGTTCGTCAAGCTCAAACTGGAAGATGATTTTACATTTTAGTTAGTTTCATTCAAAAACTGGGAATGGAAATATTTTTAAGATGCACTTTATGTTGGATTTCACACATGATAGTAAGTCATGGTTTGTTTTATTATGCTTTGTGGAAAAATCCATAATGTCCTTTTCTGCATATAATACTATTTATAAACTACAATACAATGGCTACATTTCTATATCATGCTAAGTCATAATCAAATCAAATGATTGTATATTGGATCCTATCTTGTGTGAACCTGAATAAAAAAATGCAGTTGTGTGAATGAATACCTTTATTATCCAATCGTGTACTTCCCCTCACATTATTATTTCAATAGTTTGAACTGGGCAGTAATATTAATAGGCAAACTTTCATATTTTACAGTAGATAAGATTTCATTTGAATGCTAACTTGAATAACATCTTGTGATGTGCAGGGCACTTTGTATTTTGTCTGAATTTGGAAAAAGCTTGTACAGACAAGTGTGGTGTAGTATAACCCATGACATTATTAGTCTGCACATTTTCCCACTTGGAACTACTCAGTTTTATGTACTGGAGGTGATGACTTTCATTAGAGTAAACAGAAAAATCAATACTGCTACAGATTAGATATGTGAAGAGGATGCATTCATAAAATACTTTTTCAAGATAATGCCTTTGGCTGTTCCTTTCCATCCTTGACTGCGTAAAAATATATTAGACAGAATGCCTTTTCATTCAGTGTTAAAGCAGCATCTTACAATTTAGCATCTTCCAGATGTATTAAAGGTAAAATCATTCTCAAGTCAAACTCAGTTACTGGTGATTACATGGACACATACACATGGAACACCAATATGAAAGTTGTTTGCCTCTGCCTTCTGGGATATTTTCTACTTTCCAATTAAGTCTAGAATCCTAAAATGTGACATTTGGAGGGCAGTGATTGGAATGGGGAAGAGGATGTTGTATGTGCCTTTGAAGAGAAAATATTAACTATAGCAGCTTGATTGATTACAGGTAATCCCCAGGTTACGAGCATTCCCTTAGTGAATATTTGAAGTTATGTGATAAGTGCCCCCTAGCATTTACAAACAAGTCCCGAAATTATGAATATTGCAGCACTATGGCAGTTGTTCGCTGTTATGAACTACCACAGAGGCTCTGCAACATTCACCCCGCTATTGCGCCCCCCCCCCCGCCGAGTCTTCACAGAGACTTCACCTGTGGAGACTCACCTTGCAAAGATCTCCTCTCTGTTGTTGTTTCTTTGCCTGCATCTGCAGAGAACAGAGGCGTGAGATCTCACATTACTTTGTTCCTGTAGGCTTCAGCAGCTCTTTGCAAAAAGCCTTTGTTGGCACCAGCGGATCTGGAGGAGCTGGCACGTCCCTCCGAAGCCCTGTTTCTACTGGCATTTGCAAAGGGTACCGAAGCCTACAGGGACGCAATCCTCAAGCACTTTGCTGACAAGAAAGCAGCCCCATAAGGCCGCACACGGCCTTCTGCAGCTGTTTTTTTACTGGAGATCAGCTTGACAAGGCCTCCTGCGGAAAGCCGCATGCTGCTTTCTCTTTGCCGGAGGCCTCAAGCTGATCTCCGGCAAGAAAACAGCCACGAAAGGCCGCATGCAGTCTTATGGGGCTGCTTTCTTGCCGCCAGAGGCCTCGTCAAGCCCTTTGCTGATGAGAAAGAAGGGAGCAGGCACAGAAACAGACTGGGGAGGAGACACATCTTCATACGATAAGTCATGCAGTGCGGCAGGATGGAGAGGAAACAATTGTTGGGACCCCAGGGGAGGAAGAATTAGGTAACTCTGGCCTCTGGGGGAGGCCTTGGGTGGTCTGAAGTAGGTGGCCTGTTCCCTCACTAGGCCCTCGTGGCCTTCCCCACCCCAAGGTACCTTATGTGCATTTAATGAGCCACATATTTGCCCACACATTAAATTAGTGAATGTGTGGGCAAAAGCAAGGAGTGATCTTTCCCACAAATTCTTGAATTACGGAGGAATGGGCAGGATCCATTAGATTCGTAAATCAAGGACTACCTGTAATTCTGTGGCAGAAATCATGTGACCAAGGGGATTACTGAAGAGGATGCAGGCACACGTACTAAGTAAGTTGAACTTCCTGAATAGTTTGACAAATTTAAACAACACAAGTCATTTGTCTTTGGTATAAATGGATATGATTATGTTACCATTGAAGAAGAAATGTTATAATAGCAGCTTGACTAATTAATTCTATGGCAGAACTGAGGTAACCAAGGAGTCTGAAGTTTCTCTTGATGATGGTGTTGAGAAAGAAGATATTGATTCAGACTCATGGTCAAGGTAAGCTGATAAATTTAAATAAAACACAGTGTTATAATATTATAAATAACATAACATTTCTCTGTTATTGAGTTGACTTAGTTGAGAAAATCAAATTAGGATTTTTTTAATGTTTATATTTAGCAAGTGTTTGGACTACTGCAATGCACTTTATATGGGGCTATCCTTGAAGAGCATTTGGAAACTTCAGCTGTTGCAGAATGCAGCAGTATGGGCAGTTCTTGAGGCCCTTAGGATAAGGCATGTTAACCACTACTCTGTGAGCTGCATTTGCTTCCAGTTTGCTTCCAGGTGCAATTCAAGATGTTAGTAATTTCATTTAAAGACCTGCATGGCATGGGTCCAGGTTACTTGAGAAACTGTCTCATCCCTTTGGGACTGGCCCACCCCACCCATGCTGGAAGAAAGAACATGCTGCAGGCCCCACAGTCAAGCAATTCTGGCTGGTGTGATCCAGGAGGTCTTCTCTACCGTACCCTTTGGAACATCTTGACCTCTGACATGAGATCAGCTTCCACCCTTCTGACCTTCTATAAGGGCCTGAAGACCTGGCTCTGCTAGATGGCTTGGAGTCCCAATGGCGGAGCATCACACTAGAAGTGGTTGATGAATTAAGAGCGCCCCCTCCTGCATATCCTGCTCCCTCCTTTCCCATCTTTTAACTATAATTTTACTATTGTAATTTCCATTTTTATTTTTTAGAAATATTCATTTTTTATGAATTTTAATGCTCTAAGACACCATAGTCACTTCAAAATGAGATGGCAAATAAATCTAATCAAGCAATCAATCCACCCAAATAGTGGACCATACAAAACTTCACAGAATTATGTATGCATTTATTTATGAAATGTATAGGCCACCCCATATTATATATAGTAAATTCCTTGTCAATATATACCGAAATGGCAATAAAGTCACACAAGGTTGTAAAAGTATGTATAAAGGGAAAATGTGGCCAGTGAAGGGGGTAAGATCCAGTACAAATCAGAAGAGATTAAACATTTGATCAGGCATGGAATGCTGGTTTCACTCGTTGAGGAAGACTAGTGTTTGAAAATATACCTTATTTATTCCTGGCCCTTTTTGGTTTATAATTTCATTTCAATTTAAAGTGCATTTAGTTTTTAAAATATGCCATTCTGTTAGTTCCTGTCAAATGGTGGTTCTGGAAAATAAAAAGCACTTCCTAAATTGGCAATGTAGTTACGAGACTCTCTCATAAATAATAATATAGTTATTTATAAATAACTATAAATAGTAAAATAACATTGAAAAATTAATTACACAATTAAGAAACATTAGAACCATAAGGGAAAAAACAAAAAATTCTTACGGACATAATCTGAATATAACAAACTTCAGACTCTAGTTCTGGGTTGCTTGTTAATAGAAGGGTATGCAAAGGACATTATTTTCTTATTTTTTTGGATAAGAAAAGCAGGCTTTTCTGTTTTGCAGGCATAGTTGATCTGTGCAGCTGAATCCAGGGTGTAAGCACTCAATTGGTTTTCTTATTTATTTCATTTATTAGATTTTTTTATCCCACTTTTATTACTTTATAAACAACTCAAGGTGATGAACATACATAATACTCCTTCTCCCTATTTTCTCCATAACAGTAATCCCGCTGACTTTCATGGCTAAGGCAGGACTAGAATTTTCATTCTCCTGGTTTCTAGCCTGATGTTTTGACTGCCTATATACTCGAGTATAAGCCGACCCGAATATAAGCCGAGGCCCCCAATTTTACCACAAAAAACTGGGAAAACTTATTGACTCGAGTATAAGCCGGGGGTGGGAAATGCAGCGGCTACTGGTAAATTTCAAAATAAAAAAAGACTGGTCAAAAGTGCGAGGACCTGTCAGAAATCACTTTTTTCAGCCCTCTGGGTAGTCCTTTTGTGCATATGGACTACTCAGAGGGCTGAAAAAGTAATTTTTGACTGGTCCTCGCACTTGTGACCAGTCCTCGAACTTACGACTGTCCTCACATTTTACGTTTTTGCCCTATCTTGTCACCATGGTGAAGAGAAGCAGTTGTGAAATGAGTGACACGGTTGTTAAGAATGCTACAATGGGCATAAATGATGACCAGTCATAAGTGCGAAGACCAGTCAAAAGTGCGAGGACCTGTCAGAAATCACTTTTTTCAGCCCTCTGGGTAGTCCTTTTGTGCATATGGACTTCTCAGAGGGCTGAAAAAGTAATTTTTGACTAGTCCTCACACTTGTGACCAGTCCTCGAACTTACGACTGTCCTCACATTTTACGTTTTTGCCCTATCTTATCACCATTTCTCTCTCCCCCACTCTCTCTCTCTCATTCTCTTTCTCCCCCCTTTCTCAAAGAGAGAGGTGATAGGTTTGAGGAGAAAGATTGCTGTACAATAAAAAAGATGAAAGGGAAGAAAACCAACCCCAAACAAATATAAAGATATCAAGATAAAGAATGAATTGTTAAACTTTAAAGAATAAAAGAGAACAAATATGAATAAATAGCAATAATTAGAAACACACATACAAACATACAATGTATTTTCTTTGAACAGAGTATTTGGCCGATTCACAAATTTAAACAGTGTTTAGTCATTTCACTTAAATTTACAATTTCTATATTTCCTTTTTGCCATATTTATTCCTCATCTATTTTTTTTAAAAACCAATATTACCCTTCATCCTCATCTTTAATCTTAATCAAATTCAATTTTTCACTTCTATTCTATATTATACCCCTTCCCATTGTCATCTATTTTTATATCCATCCTCACATTGGTTAATTATGTAATATTACAGTTGTTCAATACAAATTCAACATTTTAATATAAATCAATTAGTTATATAACTATCTTTTTTGTATATTAATCAATATGAACATAAATATTCCAATTATTTCCATGTAATCCAATTTCTTACAAATCAATTACCGGTAATTATATTTACCAATAATAATAAACCAAATAATTTCCCCCATATATTCTTCCAAACCACAACTTAACCATTTCTGCTTTCAACACAATATACAATTAATAATATCTCAATTATTACAATTCCCTAGTTAAATAGAGCTCTTTTTTCTTTTGTGTTTTAAAATCTTGAACTCTCCTCTCTTGCCATTTGCCATAAATTTCCCATTGTTTGCACCTACCTTTTTTGATGTGAAAAAGAAAAGAAATCTGCTTTTCCAATGTTGCAAGCAAGCAGCAAAGCCAACAACCTGCTTTAGTTTCGATTTCATTTTCAGCTTTAATTGCACAAGGAGGAAAAAAAAAAGTGCTCCAGCAGCACTCTTTGCAGCTAGAAAAACAGCTGAGAGCAAATCAGCTGAGAGTCGGGAGGCTGTTCAAATCAACTTATGGTAATTAACCTATACTGAAGCTGAAAGGGGCTGTTTTTTCTATTTTTACAGACACGGGTCTACTCGTTTGTTTTCTTTTAAAAAGGCATTTTTTTTCATGACTCGAATATAAGCCGAGGGGGCCTTTTTCAGCCTGAAAAACGTGCTGAAAAACTCGGCTTATATTCGAGTATATATGGTACTAGACCAAACTGGCTTTCTTTCTTGATGGAATCCTGTTTGTTCGTTTTTGATAGAATTCTATTAATGAATAAAATTTATAAATGTCAATTTAGTTATCTTTTAAAACTTGGATTCAAAAACTCTTGAGACAAATAAAAACAATTGCTACTTTGAGGAATTATAAGGAAAACAAAAAGGATTGCTAGGAAGATTTAACTAGTACCTAGTAGGCCTAGAAATGTGAGAGTTACTGGGAATATAATTCTAGACTGTCTTATAAGTACAATAAAAGTTTCTGTATTATTGATACCATTACAGTACTTAAACTTGATCAGGGAGTACAAATATAATTCTATTTTGTAAGGCTTGATTTGTTCCTTGAAAACTTAGTCAAAATCTTTAACAATTTTTCTTTTATTCCCTTTCTACACCAACTATTCAGCAAGATGAAAAAAAAGATATCTCCATGTGTGATGTCTTTTGGATTCAGGTAAATATTATGTTTACATGAAATATAATTAAGTATAGGGAAAGAATTATACAATGATTTTTCCCTTTCAATTACCACAGTTTTACTGTATCAGAATGTATTGCTCAGTTTATACATTTTTATAAAACATGTTTTTTTTTCAGTGTCAGTTTGCTAGAATCATTCAACTATTAAGCCATAATTTATAATTTACAATCCATAGATTCTGACTACACATGACACGTAATATCAAACTATATTATGGTTTAGCACAATGTAAGAAGTCAACAATGCATATGCCTCCTGCATATATAACTTTGGGAACACTGTCTATATTTACATTAATAACATAATTGACTGGCTTTTTTTCCATGTCTTTTCAACTGTTTTATTGTACACACGGACAGGTTGTACATCACTAATACCTTGGCTCCCCAATACCTTGTTATTCCACTACTGAATTGATAGGGTTTGATAAGACCTTTTTGTTTCCAAAATTAGTATCCCCAGAATTTATTTCTCTACAGCTCTCATTATCAAAAACTGTAGTTAATGATAACTAGAAATTACAGAAGATGTGGTCCAAAACCAATTGGATCTTAATATCTTATGTAACAGAAAAACAACAAGTATAGAATTATGACTTGCATTCTTTTTGTTTTGAAATATGCCTATATTTCTCATCTCCTTTGCGCTTGCAGATTTTTTGGTGTGGTGCTTATTTTTGTGGATGTTTCACTTGTGATTCTTTCTCTGTTGATTGATGAAGAACGTGATACTGTTGAATCCATGATTGCAAACCTCTCTTTGAGCATATCACTATTTTTCTTCGTAGATGTACTCCTGCGAGTGTTTATTGAAGGGTAAGAGCATCTGTGCACATAGAAATTTGCTGATTCTTACAGGCACCCTGATGGAATGAAATGTGGGAATTTAGAACTAGCCCTAGGGATTGAAGGGAGATCTATATATTCTTATAATAATAACAACAGTAACAGAGTTGGAACGGACCTTTGAGGTCATCTAGTCCAACCCCCTGCTCACGCAGGAGACCTATACTAGGGATTCAAACTGCCGACTTTTCAACAAGCTCAGCGTATTAGCCACTGAGCCACCTAGCCAGGTTTCTTATTGTACTGGGAATAAAATGTTTTAAAGATTTTCTTTTTAAAGGTTTAAAGCTTTGGGGGAATCTGTAAAAAAATAGTTTGGAATACTCCTGTACATATTTCTAGAGATTGTATTACGGTAATTATTCAAAACACTGAAATGCTTTCAGGTAGATTGCATCCAAAGATATTTTCTGAGCTTTTCTTTTTTAATTTATGTTTCTGGTAGAAAGAAAAGATGGAAAACTTCGTCAGGAAAAGACAGGAGGCTTCTAAGTAGAATTTTATATCATCTTGACTGCCTGTAAAATGTCATGAATTAGTAGGCAGCATTGTTGCATTGCAGAGGAATAATCTAGAAGCAAACTTAGTTCCCCACTCCTTCCAGTTTCTCCCCCAACAGCCTGTATTTTATTATCACTGAACATGATCAATGCTAAGCTGTTTCTTTTAAATGGATTGTGTGTCTTGGTTTCTAAAATGACTTTTTTTGTATTTTAAAAAAATATTGCGCTTCCCCCAAAGGTGCTGATAATAATAAAAGAATGGATTATATACAGATTCTGAGGTGATAATGTATACAATATGGGTTTTACAGCAGACTATTGCAATGTGGAATGCTATGGCAGGATATTTTTGAACCATGAATAATCAAATTGCCCCAGATTTGATAAAAACTCAAAGCGTTAGAAATCTGGACAGTTGATTTTGGTTTCTGAATCTCCCTTCAACAGCTTGGGGTGACTTTTAGTTTACGAAACAAGGAAAGCTTACACACACACAAAAAGTAAATTATAAGGACCTTTAACTATTTCATATCACTAAACTATCTTTTAACTATTTTCCATGAGCTCTTTATCTACACTGTATTCTGTATTTTCCTATCTTTCTACCAGGGGTGAAATCTAATTTTTTTTTACTACCAGTGCTGTGGGCGTGGCTTAATTAGTGGCCAAAGTTTGGTGGTAAGGTGACTGAGTGGGCGTGGCCAAGTCAATGTTACTTCTTTGCCCTTTTTTAACCTACAAAACACAACACAACACAACTGGCTCACCCACAATGTAAAAGCAGCTGTGCTAGACCCCAAATGGCCCCTGCAACAAGCAGGAACCTCACACAGCCACAAAAAGCCCAAAAATCCAACTTTCACACTTTACACACGCAAAATTCCACATACAGCTTTGTGAAATTTTGTGTGTTTGTGTAGTTAGAGTGAAACACTACAGAAACACACTAAATCTCAGAAAGCTGCACAAATATTCTTTTATTTTAATTTATTTTTATTTTTATATAAAAGCAGATAAATTTAAAACTTCCTAAACTTTAAATGGCTAGGTCTTAAAAAAGAACAACTAAAAAACCCCCCAATTACCTATTTTTTTTAAAGCTCCCAAAAGGGAAAAAAACTTGCCCAATAGAACAGGGGTCTCAAACCTTGGCAACTTTAAGATTTGTGGACTTCAACTCACAGAATTCCTCAGCCAGCTTTGCTGGGAGTTGAAGTCCACAAGTCTTAAAGTTGCCAAGGCAGGCAGGCAGATAGAGCTGCTCACCGATGAGCTTGATTGCAGACAGGGAGTTGCTTGCTGATGGAATGGATTGCAGGTATTACAGCAAGCGAAGCAAGTCAGGCGTTGCGACCAGCAACTAAGGTAAGCAAGCTGGAAGGGGGGGGAAGGGATTTTTGCTAGCTAGCTAACCGCAGGCAACTCAGCTGGGATAGTCAGAGCTTGGATTGTCAGAACCATTTAAAAGGAAAAAAGTTTTTTATACTTGGCTCAGTCAGGTGGCTCAGCTGGGCATGGGGGGGGCAAGGGCAGGGATTTTTACTACCGGCTCTCCAAACTGCCCGCTGGCATCGCTACCTACTCGCCTGAGCCGGTCCGAACCGGGAGCATTTCACCCCTGCTTTCTACTATATATCTCTAATATATTTATTGCTAACATCTATGTTTCTTTTCTTGTAAAACCTGTATGGATCCTGTTGTCACCCTCTATAGAACTTGTGGCTGGGCAGCAGATCTGGCAGCAGATTTGGACAGTGAGGAGATTGAGGAGAGACATGGGCCAATCCTGGAGTCTGGGGAAGGCTCTGATGAGGGCTCTGCGTCAGAGGCAGAGAGGGGGCCAGAGCCGTATGCCAGTTATCAGCTGCCTTTGCTGTCAGACATCAGTGAGGCAGATGAACAGCTGGAGCCTGTTCTCAGTGCATGCATGCACAGAGTTGCCAGACGAAGGAACAGCTAAAGAACAAGGGTCGACTTGGGAGTAAGGCCACAGGTGGATGATGAATGGCCCCTCCCAGAGGGAATAAAAGAGGAGTGTAAGGGAAGTGGAGTTTGCAGGAGACAATTAGTTCATTATTGCATTCTTGCCCAGTATTGCGGCGTCTGAAAGATACCGGCCTGGCCACTCTCCAAGGCTGATAAAGGTTGGTAATTGTGAACTATCTTGAAAGACTGTGGGAGAGGAAAGACTTTGCTGGAGTGGAATTCATAAATTAAATAAAAGGGGTTTATCGGGACTTTGTGCTGCTGGGAAAGCCTAGATCAGAACAGAACTATACTATTTTCTACAGTTCAGTTATAATCTGAGGAAGAAAAATATAGGTTCTGTGCAGAACTCCAAGGTAGACATTTTGTGTTTCCTCCTCCTTCCTTATCTCTTTAGCACTGAAGTCTTATTGGCAGCAGCTGTTTGATGGCAACTGTATCATTCTGACAGTGGGAGAGGGACACCATTAAGCTATTGTTACTTAGTGTTTGAATATTCTTATTTGTTTTGCATTTCAGATTCAAAAACTACTTCAAATCTAAATTAAACATTCTAGATAGCATCATTGCTGTGGGTACATTGTTGGTTGATATTGTATATATTTCCTCTGACTTGGGTGGAATAACTCTAATTCCAAGGTAAGAAATATGTACCTCTCCAGCTCAAAGATGGTTTTTAGATTGTTTTTTCCTTGAAGAAGAAGACATTTTGCTTCTCATCCCTCTCTCTCAACAGAGTGGGAGGTATAAGACACCACCTATCCTATGTCATATAACACAGCCCTTGCAGCAGTTACAAGAAGATTCCATCCCCATTTGCTCTCTGATACAGATGACCCTGAGGGCACAGACAGACTCCCATGTGGCCTCAAGAGCTTTCAGGGAGAATGTTAACAACCAGATGACTGCAAAGAAATATAATCCTTCCAACTCCCCCCCCTCCCCCATCTTGTCTGAACTAATCTTTTCATCACCCCCACCATCCTGCCAGAACCATGAAGCTTCTTGGATGAGAAGAAAAATGTCTTTTTCTTCTTCCTCAGGAAAAAAAACAGTCAAGCTGCCTTTTTGAGAAAGCACCTTTCAGATAACTGACCTGCATGACTAAGATTTTCCACAGGCACCTGATCAGTCTAACTCCAAAATGAAGAAATGCAATGTTTTATTTCTTTCCTATTTGTTAAAGACTTCAATTTTTATTCTTTAAAAGGGAGAGATGGGATGAGATGAGATGAGATTATAAATTATCAGGTCTTGCATGCATTGATTTTTACCTAGCTTATTATGAGTTTTTTGTTTGAAGAATGATATCATTTTGATATATAACAATAGTCGTTTCATTTGCTCCCAAAACAAAGTAGATATTAAATGGCATTCTTACTCCCTTTTCTACCATATTAACGCTGATATCTGTAGAAATTCTTTATCTGTGGAACAATATGGTAAGAGATGAGGTTGTATAATAGTTTGACGGGATTGAAACTTAAAGATTCCCAAACCTGAATACCATTGTAGCTGGGCCTAAACTGTGATATGGGTATAGCCAAAATTGGCACCAATAGTTGATATAATCTCATTCTTTCTATTTCCCAGAACAGTTGTCATTCTTCGAATGTTGAGAATTATAATTCTGGTAAGAATTTTTCGATTGGCTGCTGAGGCAGAACGACTTGAAAAAGTGGCCCGGAGGATGGTAAGTGAAATAGAATGTTGCCAGCTCTGGTGCCTAGATTTGCTGAATTCACTTCCTAAGAAGACTGACATAGTAGTTTGCAGGCTTGTTGTAAACAGGTAGATTGAACCAGCCTTTTTATGTATATATTTTGAAATCTCTGATTGACTCTTCTTTCTTTTAATAAACATGAATACCTTAATTAATTTTTAATTGACTTATTTCCTTAAATTCTGTGATTAACTTAGTACAGGAAGATGGGATTGAAGGACTTGAAGACTTTTTCACAGGAGATGAAAGACCAATGTTAGCTTAGAATAGAAGGTTGCATTTCCAATCTATCTAAAGAGCACCAGACAGAAAACACTGAGGTATTTTGTTGGAAGATAGACCTTTTCAGGCCTTGTGATTCCATGTAATATTCAGGTTTTCATTCCGGGTTTCAGATAATATCTGCTTTACGTTGATTACAAATTTTGCACTTTAAATTCTTGTTCTTGATTTTCTGAAGAACCCATGATAGTACAGGTAGTCCTCGACTTACAATAGTTTATTTAGTGACCGCTCAAAGTTACAATGGCACTGAAAAGTGACTTACAACAATTTTTCACAGTTACGGGGTTATGGCCTTTCCAGCATCTCTATGATCATGTGATCAAAATTCAGATGCTTGACAACTGGTTTGTATTTATGATGGTTGCTGTGTCCCAAGATCATGTGATCACCTTTTGACAAGCAAAGTCAATGGGAAAGCCAGATTCACTTAACAACCAGGTTACTAACTTATCAACTGCAATGATTCACTTAACAACTGAGACAGGAAAAGTCGTAAAATGGGGCAAAAATTCACTTAACAAATGTCTGATTTAACAACATATTTTGGGTTCAATTGTGATCATAAGTCAAGGACTCCCTGTAAGGCTGAAGCTCTTAAATCAGCGTCTCTGTGAATTTTATGCACTGAAAGCCTGAGCTCAAAGTAGCGTGTGTGTGGTACTTAATTTTAACAGTGAAATAGCAGTATGATATATTTGCAAATGGGTGACAATACTATGTCTAAACACATCTTTTCGATTTTGTACCACTTGATCTAATTTTTTTTAAAAAAGATAACATCATGTATGTGTAACTTGTCTGAAGATATATTTAAAAAGCCACCTACAGTAGATTAGGACAAAGACTTGGCTGCAGATAGTACTTTCTTGCAAATTGTCTTTCTCTGACTTCCAGTACCTATATTTCCATCCTAAAATGTCAGCAAAGAATAGCCAGATTTTTGAAAGAAAAAACCTTGCAAATTTTATAAAACCTATTTATTGTAGAGATTTATTGGGGAGGAGGTTTTTTTGTGAATAGAGTTTATATTTAATAGTAATTTGTAATATGTTTAATACTGATTACTATTCATTGTATCAGCCTTTGCAGTATTTTTTTAAAAAGTGCTTTTGCACTTGCTGAATTAAACTAAGTTATGATTTTAAGCCAAGGTGCTTCATAGTTAGGCAGAAAAATAATGGAAAATTTTTCAAGACGTATTTAGTGGCAAACCATTTCTCCAGTGTGTTAGGCAGTTATCAGGAGATGAGTGATTTGAAAATGTAATTTTCAAGGGGTAATTTCTGGAATCTATGCTTCCATGACTGACTACTTATTTTCTAAGATCACTATTTAATATTGTTTTTTTCCCTTTTGGCTGACAGGTCTCAGAAAATAAAAGGCGTTACACAAGAGGCGGCTTTGACTTGGATCTCACGTATGTCACTGGTTAGTATTTCTTGAGTAGTGGAGAGATTGATCAAAAATGGAGATCTAGGCATGCAAGGATAATGGAAGAATGTGTGTAAGATGAACACAAGAACCCTTTGTTCTATTTTCCATCTCTAGAGACTGCTTTTAGGGAAATATAGTGATACCTGTGCTTCTCTTTACTATTGCTTCTTTGTGTTGAGAATCAGTGTTTGCTGAGGTAGACATTACCAATTATACTAAGCAGTTAAAGTTTAACTATTTGCAACAGAATATTTCTAGAGTGAGAGTCATGTAAAAAAAACTTAATGTGGCCATGAGCCAATGCCACCTCTTTCAGCCTTTCCATTTATATAGTCATGCCTCTCTTTGTATGAAAAGGAAATTAGATCTTTAATTCTGTCATTATGCTTGGTTATAATAGAGAACGTTTATGCATAAAAATTTGATATCATGGGTCACTGATGCTCCTCCCGAAGGGCAAAGTGCTGGTCCTAGGGAATGAGGAATAATAGCCAGAGTTAATAGTTAGAGTTAAGGGAGGGAGGGAATACCAGTGTGAATTAATTGCATTAGTAGCTTTTGCCAATGACTCTGGCATTACCTTTTCTTGCTAGTAATTCATGGGTGACTAGATCTTGAGCAGGTCCTTTGGCTGTAGTTTGAAAGAAACTATAGTCCATTTTTTCCCCAGCCTGATGCCCTTCAAGTATTTTGGAATTACAATGCCCAAAGTAACATAGGTAACATAGCTATTGGAATATTGACTGGCAATTCTGGGATCTGTGTTAGTGTATTTGGAAGGTATTAGGTTGTGGAAACTTGCAATATCTAATACAGGATAAATTAGATTATTAACACATTTATCTTTTTCATGGAGCTTTATAATCCATTTGTACTGCATAATATAAACAGTTACTGATTGATATTGAGATTTAGGGTTGTGCCAATAAAATACTTCTTTATTTAGGAATATTTCCTTAAAAATCAAATTTTCATAACTGTAGCATCTTTTCCATTTTAGTGTCATAAGAGACCTGATGGTATGCCACTAATATACCGGTAAATTGTTTGAGCCTTCACCAGGTCAACTGGTGATCATATTTTTCTTTTTAATGTTAGATGTCTTATACATCTTTATTGTAATGCAACACATTTTTCTGGGTTTTTTTTATATAAAGCAGCAAATTTATACAGCAAGCATAAGTCATTGACTTACAACTATTCATTTAGGGACAGTTTGAAGTTACCACACCACTGAAAAATGTGACTTCTGATGGTTTATCACGCTTTCTCATTCAAGTAGAAAACAATACTTTAATCAAGGAACTAATAAGAAAAAAACACACCCCTACCAACACTGGAAGGGGCAAGCTACTGTACTTTTCTTACACTGATGATGTTACTTAGTTGGTAATGAAACATCTGCAAGCAAACATGCTCAGTAAACAAAGACTTACTTTTTTCTGCATAAAATTTAATTTTTGCTTGGTGGTGCTAACCTTAAAATTGCCCTGCTTCAGTTTTTTAAAAATCTTTTGTACTTCTGAACTGATTTAAGTCACTAATTAATCCAGCTTTCTCCCTTTAAAAAATGTTTTACCAGAGTTATATCTGCAACTATGACCACAGGATTTCAAACTGTCACGTTTTTCCTTAAGAGAATGTACAAATTCCAAAACCAAGAGTTGTATGTGACAGAAAGGATCTTGTCATAATCTCTAAAACCATGAAATGTTTTTTCTTGCTTTTAACCTACAATTTATATGAAAAAGTACACTCCATGTAAAGTTTTTTCTTCTTTTTTATTATATGTGGGCATATCATTTTATCTTCATTCAAACAGTATGTAAATATAGAGGTATTAATTGAAGAAAAAAATCTATAAAATTGACTTTGCAATCATTAATTCAACAACAAAAAAGAGCAAATATGCCATTTCCTTCTGTGAAAAAAATAAATATACCTTTGGTTCTAACACCTGGTATTACCTTTTTGATAGAAACATGCTTTTCAATTTGTATCAGGTTCTACTGGTGAAATGCTGACTTTGATTTTCTCTAAACATATCTTCTGTGGCCAAATAACTCTATTTTACATCCTTCCACGTAGATGTAATTTGTGCAGCTTCTTTACTATAGTAAACTCCTGCATTTTGATATCAGTAGTGGTGAGAATTTTTGTAGGTGATGAAATTCTGGGCTTTGTAGATGTCCACTTGTAGATCTTCTGGATAGGAGAATCATAGATGTCCCAAATGTTTGACAATTTTTTGAAATCTTTCCAAGACTATAGGCATTATAATCTTCTTTCTGAAGGCTTCTGAGAGTTCTTTGAATCTAGGCAGGTGTTCAAGAACAAAGAGCAAAATCAATTAAATGTTTGAAGTTTTAGTAAAATAGGTTTAATAAGGCCTAATCTGGTATACCTGAGTCTAATATTAGGTATTTGAGATACAGTAGTGATAAATGTTGGGGGTCTACTTAGTTTTTCCATATGCAAAATTTGCATTTATATTTACTTAAATTACGCAATGTACTCCAAAATGTAAATGGTGCATGATATTTCTAATAATTTATCTCTTTTACTAACATAGTTGAAATGAAGATCAAATATTTGTATGTTGAAATATATTGAAAACATTAAAAAACAAATGAGGTATACTTACTTTTTCACATGACTCTACTCGAAGTAGTGAACCTATGAAAAATCTCACATTTGTCTCACAATGCAGATCTTACATTTTCTTTCTTTTTTGCTTATTTGTATCTATTCATTAGCTCGTGTTATAGCAATGTCGTTTCCATCTTCTGGGCAGCAAGCTTTCTACAGGAATCCTATATGGGTAATCTAAAGATTAAAAGATAATGGAAATACCTTCTGTTATTCTGTGAATCTTCCTCTTTGTTTTTCTCCACTCCGGGTTATTATTGGCTGTGTATAATTTTAGTATGATTGTAAGAGATAATAATGGTAATTGTAGAAGAAAATACCTCTTGGTAATTAAAGCTATATTGTAAAGTAAAAGATAGTCTGCCTTTAGGATTTTTTCCTCAAAGCTTTAGTCATTAATTCATATATAAATTTAGCATCTACTTAACATATGAAAAATGGGTTTCAATGATAAGCAATGAGAAATGATAACTGCTTAAGGAGAGAGCCAACCTAGAACTAAGGAGAAATTTCCTGACAATCAGTTGAACGACTTGCCCGGAAATTATGGTTGCTCCAACAGTGGAGACTTTTCAGAAGAGATTGAACAGCCATTTGTCTGAAATGATATAAAGTTTCCTACTTGAGCAAGGGGCTGGACTAGAAGACCTCCAAGGTCCCTTCCAACTTTTTGGTTTTTGAATTTGCAAATAAAGCAGAAGTACTTTCTGCGTTTTGAATAAAAAGTCAGTATAATCCGCATAATGAAGATTTACTGTAGATTCTCCACACTATGGATTATAGTATGATAAGCACATATCCATATAATGGATAAGCAGGGAGTTATAGGTCCCAAAATGCACCTCCAAAACTGAGTTCAGCTTATCCATGGGTGGATTTATATGGCAGTACTTTTAAAATACATATCCAGGTAGTCCTCGACTTTACAACAATTTGTTTGGTGATTGTTTGAAGTTGCAATGGCAGTGAAAAAAGTGGCTTATGACCTTTTTTCACATGACTGTTGCAGCATCCCTATAGTCACATGATCAAAATTCAGCTGCTTGACAACTGACTCATATTTCTTTTTAGAAAAGTGTTTTTTTTTCCAAAACAAACACACACAAACAAACAATACATTTTTTCTGAACAGAGTATTGGCAGAGTCAAAATTTGTACAGCTTTTAGTTTTCTCCAACACAATTTATATATTTCACTTTTTGCCATAATATTCTTTCTCTCTAATTTTTTGTTTTATTTTCCTTCTGTTTCTTCTGGTATATAACCAATATTACCATTCACCCTAATCTCTAATCTTGGTCAATTTTTCTTCCCCCGCCCCATTACTTTTTCCAAATTGAAACCCTTAAATTTAAAGCCAATCATTTTTCTAAAACCTAACCCTATCTCTAAATCATCTTATTCAAATATTTTCCCATTGCTCCCTTTTCACAACATAATATAGTTTCAAATATATTCCCTAAAATCCATTATTCCAATTATAGATATTACCCTGTTTCCCCAAAATAAGACATCCCCTGATAATAAGCTCAGTCAGGCTTTTGAGTGCATGGCAATAAGGCCAAGTGCTTATTTCAGGGTTCAAAAAAATATAAAACAGGGTCTTATTTTCGGGGAAACACGGTAGTATTCATACAATTTTACATATATAACCCATTTCCTTCCCTCTTTTCCATTTCTTTCCTTTATCAGTTTATCCAAATACTACAATCAAATATATTACTACAATTCTCTTAAGTATATAACATTAACATCATTCATTTCTATTTCTCAATTCCAACTGTTTTTTAAAATAAACCCAATTTTTCATTGCTTTTTCAAATATATATACTATCTACACCTCTTCATAATAAATCATAATCAGTAATATTTCACCCTCTTAAAAGTTAATTTCAATTATTGCTAACAGTGTCTTAAACACTTCATGTTAAACAGTAAACAAAGTCAATTTTCATCTTGTCCCTTTCCCTTCTCCTCTTATTTAATAATCCATTAATCCCTTTTCACAGTACAATATCATTTCAAATGCTTTAGCTGAGTTCCATTATTACAATTAAAGACATTCCAAGTATTACAATCACATATATTAGACTTACTACAATTCATTTATAATCATAGATCTTACTTCAAATCATTTATAGTTCTAAATATAAAACATATTTCCCTTTTCCTTTCCATTACTCCTTACTCCCTTTATCCCATTCTCTTATTTTCTTATTTTTCCCTTTTTTCTCCTAATTTTAAAGTCCCTTACTCTCCTGATTTGCCCTATATTTCCATCTGTTCTCCTTCTTTTTCCCCTTTCTTATTTTCCCACTGTTGATCCCAGTGTAATAATTTGCATCTTTTGTGTTTTGTCTCTTACCCTTTTCTTTCTCTCCTTGTCTCTTTCCACCCTCTATATTTTTGTCATTGTTAATCCCAATGTAATATTTAAAGTTCACCTTTGTTCCTAATCTTTTCCCCATTCCTTTTCTTCCCTTTATTTGTTTCCTTTTTCCAGTTAATTTTCTCCTAACTCCTCTTTCTCTTTTTTTTAAATTTGATTTATATGCCGCCCTTCTCCAGAGACTCAGGGCGTCTTACAATGTGTTAAGCAATAGCCTTCATACTTTTGTATATTTATACAAAGTCAGCTTATTGTCCCCCCCAATCCGGGTCCTCATTTTACCTACCTTAGAAAGGATGGAAGTCAATCTTGAGCCTGGTGAGATTTGAACTTGCAGTAATTGCAGGCAGCTGGCAACTTAAGTGCTACTTTTAACAGCACTTAGTCCACTGCGCCATCAGGCCCTTTTTCATTGTTACTCCCCAAATAATCATTTGACTTTTCATAATCAATGTCTTTATCTTCAATATTTATTTCTTGCTTCTCATTCATAGTTTCTTTATCCACTTGGATATGTACTAACACAGTCTCTGGTTCATCAGGTTTAGGTTTTCCATGCATCATTATAATCATTTCATTTAATTCCAATTTGAATGATATACGCATCATTTTAATCATTTCAATTAGTTCCTGCGCCATTTTGTTGTTTCTGGGTTGTCATTGTTCCAATTTTAAGTTTTATTATAATCCACCTTCTTTGGTTGTTGAGATCAAACAGCTTAAAAGAAAACAAATCCTCCTCAAAAGTTCCCATCGCTCTTATTACTTTAAAAAGTTTTTTTTCCAAAATACAAATTAACCATTGTAATATTTTTCCCTGCTTGTAGATGTCTCTCTTCAATCCACAATTCCAATAATAAGAAAATATCCATTTTATTTATTAAATCCACGTTGCCAATATTTGCCAATTTCCATCTTCTTCTTCTTAATTTTGTATTCCCCCAAATACAATTTAAAATCCAGTTCCAAATCCAATTAAAAGACTTCTGTTACAGGGCTTTAGTTTTAAGTTTTTCTTTGTTCTTCCTTCAGTGGTCAAAATTTTTAAAGTTATTTCCAGTCCTCTTCACAGCTATTTCAGGTTTCTTCCTCTAATAATTTAATTATCTCCACTCACATTCTAATCCAAAAATCAAGTTCCGTTTTGGGCTTTAATACTTTAAACTTCCGCTTTGTTCTTCTCTCTCCATTAACATTCCCCCATGCCCATTAGCTGCTGTTTCTTCGCTTGGGCACCTTTTAACAATTTAGAAATATTTCTTTTTTATCTGTGAGCTGGCAATCACTCACCTGGTATCAGTACTGCATCCAAATCACTGCTCCTGCTCAAACTTAGTCTGGTTGCTCCAGCTTTATGGCCACCGCCCCTGCCGCCGAGTCGAAGAGTTTCCTCCTACCTCTGAGGAACTTGCCTCTTCCTCTTGGTCGTCCGAGGTGCCTCTCCTTTTTCTCCCTCCCTACAGGATAGATCTGTTCCGAAGACCCTCCGACAGCTGTTTGTCAGCCCGGAATTTTGCAAGGCTCATCGGAGCCCACTAATTCCTGACTGTCTCGCTGCGACACTTCCGGTCGAATCCAACTGACTCATATTTATGACAGTTGCAGCGTCCCAGGGTCATGTAATCACCTTTTGTGACCTTCTGACAAAATAAATGAAGCCAGAGTCACTTACCAACGGTATTCATAACTTAACACCTGCAGTGATTCACTTAACAACCATAGCAAGAAAGGTCATGAAATGGGGCAAAATTCACTTCTTGCTTAGGTTGTAAGTTGAGGAGTACCTGTATATAAGCAGATAAGATGACCCTCAAATTTTTAATTAAAATACCATGAAAAATGTGCCACCTGAAGATAAGCAAATTGTGAAAATTAAAACATGAAAATTTTTAGGGTTGGCTTCCCCTTGGGTGGCACATTTTTCATGGTACAGCATTTTGATTAAAAATTCAAGGGTCAGCTTATCAACGGATGGACTGATCTATAAAAATATGCGGTATATGTACTTTGGTTTGTCTCTTTCCCCAAGTAGTTCTTTAGCTTATTGATGGACTTTAGCAATACCAGTATTTATAATTCACTCAGGCATACTGGTTGGAAATTATGGAAATAGAAGTCAGATTTTAAAGGGTGCTGTACTCTCTATATTGGTACCAGAACCCTCTATCTGAGATTTGAATCTTCCTTGAAATGCTTTCTGTCTGAAACCAGTTATATAAATAAAGTTGTTAATAACTCACGCCACCTTGACAATTAAAATATATTATTCTTTTTTATAAGGAAGTTGCAAAATTCTTGGATACAAAACATGAAGACCACTACAAAGTCTACAATCTTTGTAGTAAGTATTACTTTGTTTCCAGGTCACCAAAACTGCAGCAGCCAGGAAAAGTTCAACTGCATCTGTTCTAATCACAAACTAGGCCATCCACCATCTTCAGTTTTAGCCCTGTTTTCTAGGTATGCAGTGAATGTCCATAACTGATGGAGGACATGAACCTGGATATCACATATCTTAACCACACCACACTAAGTCAGTAACTGCTTCCTTTTAAAATGAAGTTCTGAATGATATAGAACTCAGTGTTTATGATAGCCTTAAGATACATTCATATCCCCATTTTTAAAAACCTCTTTAACATAATGATTGTCATTTAGTCTTCCTCAGTCCCATGTTTTCCCAGTTTAGTGGTTTCCATCTGATGGGTTCAATACCTTGCTGACTGAAATTCTTGCGTTGTATGTCAAAACATCTGGAAGATACAAAACATAGAAGGGAAAACTGCTTCAGTTATAGATTAATCTAATTTTTTCAGTTCACTTCTTGTCAAGCCTCATGTGACAAGTGTTGAATCAAACTTTTCTAGGTTTACAACATCTATGTCATTCAATAATCAAGATTCTGGTCCCAATTGTGGTCATAAGTCGAGGACTACCTGTAGCTCAACAACTATTTAAAAACTATAGATTTAAGTGAAAACTGTTTCTGTTAGCAACAAGATTCAGTATAATAGCAGGGAGGAGGGTTGAACATGTTGCTGTTTGCTATCCTGTCAACTCCAATAGAAATTTGAAATTAATGTAGTTTTGCTTTTTTCTACACAGTTTAATAGCATGCAGCTTTATGCATGTATTTAATGAACCACTTCAGGTGGCCATGCACTGCTGAGCTTTGAATACGGAGATGAAACACATACTGTAATTGGATACATCTGATTCTATAAATATAGAATGTAGATGTTTTTCTTGCTAATTTTTAAAAAATCTTCTCCAATCTATTGTTAAAACTGGAACTTCTACTGACTAATTAGGGGGGGAGGCAGATTTACATCAAATTTATATAAAATTTGGTATAGATCAGGAGTTGCCAGCCTTTTTGGAGTATGGTACATACAAAGTTTTGAGTACAAATGTTATTGCAAAACAATTGCTGATAAAGATTGCCTGTTCTATAACTGGCAATATAACTGGCAGGAATGTAACCAATCTCAAAGTAAAGGTTTGCCAGAATGTTACCTGCCATGCTATTAGTATTCCTTTTACTGGATATGCTACTGTATATTGCCCTAGCTTAGTGAGCAGATGGGCATAGTTCCAAATGAAACATGTTGATTAAAGTTGCTTAACATATTTATTTTCTTAAGGAACCCATATATTCATAAAAGAAGGATGAAAATATGCAGTTTCCCATTTTAAAAACTGTGGGTATTTTAATATTTTAAAAAATCAGGTGGAGCATGGAGTTGTGTAGGGAATTGTGGGGTAAATAATGTCCCAAGTACCATTTAAGGTCTAGATATTTGTCCAAAGTATTGCTTTGTAATCTTCTTAATGGAACTTGGTCTCTGTTTATATACATAATATCTGTATAATATTTTTTCCTGCAGGTGAACAAGGCTATGACCCAGAGATGTTCCATTATAGAGTGGAGCGGATGTTTATTGATGACCACAATGTTCCCTCTCTAGCGTAAGTATGATTCTGCAATGGTTCTATGTAGATTTGACAATAAACCAATTGGCTGAATAAACCAAGTCCAATTGATTAAAGTTTGCAGATATCTATAGTCTATGAAAAACTATAGATTATTGAATTTATATAATACTGTCCCACAACTGTTGGCAGTTCACAATAATAAGGTACAAATAAAATAGCCATAATAAAATATAAATTAATTAAAACTGTACAGCTGAACCCTGCAACATTAGTTAACCCTCTGGAATAACTTACTTCTAACTTGTTTCCTGAAAATTGTAATCAATGGACTCAATCTCATCTCCAGAGAGAGGCCATTCCAGAGGGCAGGGGTCATCAGAGAGAAATAGTGCCTGTGGACTTCAGCTAAGACTTTTTTCTCCAGGGAGAAGCTGCTGGTATTGCTTTATTTCTAGGAAGTGATGGGGCTGAAGTCCACAGGCACTATTTCTCTCTGATGAAACTAGATCAGTATAAGTCTACTTGTATTGGTGAAACCAGATTACAGGGGTCAAGTATATAGTTGCCATGGAGGCTATGAATTCCTGGGCCTTCCCTTACCCAGTTTTCAGGGTCAGTAAAATAAGGGTTAGGGTGAGGTTATCCAGCACCAAAAAGAGAGAGGAGCCTGCTGAAAGACAAAGAACTCAGCAAGGGAATCAACTAGTAGAAATCCCTACTGTCTATTCATATGCAAACATTTGCATCCTGTTGATTCTGGTACGGAACTGCAGTCACAAATAAAGTGTCTTTTTGAAACAGTGCTACTTTCCTTCCTGCCCTTTGTAGCTATAGGACCCGAGATCAAGAAGGGCAGAATTCTGAAACCAAATTTAGGTAATACATGTCAGGTCTGTTAATTTATTCACAAGTAGGTTGTGGGCAAAAGTGGTTTTACTGCAGGTAGAAATGGCATTTACTAGCAGCCAATTGGAGCGAAGATCGTTGGTAGTAATTTTAGTAATTTTTTAAGAGAGTGCATGTAATTAAGCACAATAGAAAGAAATTAAAATATGATGTGCAATATAAATAACAATAACAATCAAACTACCTAGTAACATATGTATTTCCTAATACCATATCATAATATAATACTAACACAACCTTAGAAGGTTGTAATAGAAAGAAGGAATGACCTTGTGGAACAAAAGGAAGAGGTGCTACCAAGATAAGGGTCAGATTTAAAAAATCTGAGTCCGGGGCAAAATTGTAACCTGAGAAAACGTCTCATACAAGATGTTTTCTTATTTCTCATAAATGGGTGGGAGAGTGGGGGGGGGGGGATGCATTTAGGTTGCAGGTTTGTGTTACTATAACTTTATAGTAAAAATAGTATTGGCCTACATGATTTCAGTTTCCTAGTCTGGTCTACCTTGAAGGGCTGATAGTATAAATCCAGAATCAAACCCACTGGATATAAGCAGGGATGGTCATCAAATTGTTGATTACTCTTCCTCCTCAATTGCTTTTCTGGGCCAACCCATCATAATTGGGATCATCTTGCTGCCATCCTTAATGGTGTGCTCACAATACATGTCCCTCCCTTACAAGCCAGTTAACTAACCATACAGCCACACTCTGGGCTCAGTAGTCCGGTTCTTGCCAAGCCACTCTAGCAGACTATCCTATCTTGACCCTTCCTCTATTCCCATAATCTATCATAATATCTCTCAAAATGCCCTTCCTCATGAAAGCCCTCCTGCCTAATCTACCTGTCTCCTCTCCCAAGAAAAGAAGACTGTTAATAAATTCAGCTTGTTTCCAATTGTGAGCAACAATGTAAGCCCTTTTAGTGGGAAGTCCTTAAAATCTCCCCTATGAACTTTGTGCTTGATGTGACTTATCTCCAGAGGCAACTAAAGAAGGCTAAATGGAAATGGTGTGTGGTTATAAGAAATTCCACTGCCGGATGGACTTGTGCTGGTCTGATAAATGAAAGAACATTTTAATTTTTCTACAGTAATATCTACATAAGCTCTTAAACAAGGCATTCTTCCTTTTCTTTAAGGGAGACGCTCACATTCACTGCCAATGTGAGGCAGTGGATGGAACAGGACAACCACAATGTTATAGCAATACACTGTAAAGGTGGGAAAGGTATGTGAACTTTCTGGTTTGGAAAGCATTCCTAAAGTTCCTTGTTTTGTCAATTGTTCTGCTGCAGGAGATGGTGTAAAATCAGGGGAGAAATGCTCTCGGTTTGGACCAGATCACCCAATCCGGTAGCGATGGAGACGGGTGGTTCGGAGAACCGGTAGCAAAAATCCCTCACCCCACCCCACCCCATGCCCAGCTGAGCCGTACAATCATCAGAGGCTTTTTCTTTTAATTTTTAAAAGCATTTTTTCTACAACCTCTGTGGCTGAAAAAATGCTTTTAAATTAAAAAAAAAAAGCCTCTGATGATCGCTTGGCTCAGCTGGGATCGTCAAAGGCTTTTAAAAGCATTTTTTTCTACATGGTTGATCCTAGTTGAGTTGCCTGATCGTCAGAAGCTTTTTTTCTTCTGCAGAGATTGTAAAAAATAGAAAAAATGGTTTTAAAAGGAAAAAAAAATTGCCCATGCCCAGTCGCATTACCCCCCCACACACCAAGCCATGCCCACAGAACCGGTAGTAACAAATTTTAGATTTCACTACTGTGTAAAATGATGCCCTGAATTGGACACAGAGGCTAGCAGCAGTCAGTATTAATGCTGAAGGGCTGATAAAATGGTTTCAGATAATGCATTAGTTATGAGATGTACTGACCATAGCCTCACATGGTCTTGAAAAATAGCCCTATGTAGAATGCACTTGCACTGTAGTGATCCAGTCTCTTTCAGACATGCTCAAGGCGAATATCATTTTTTAGTCCTTCTGTAAACTTTAAGAGTATTAGTCATTATCTGAGATGCATGGAAATTCTGTAATAGATTTAGCATTCACTGATAGTATCTGTCTGCAAACGCTGTTTGCATCACCTGGTGATAGATGTGCAGGGTGAACTTTTCGTAGGTTCAGATGCTTTTCAGATTTGTTAGGAGGTGCAGAGGTGGGGTTGCTTAATACTGATGCTGTCATTGCCTCATTCTTGGAGACAAGTAAACACAACAAAATCATTATTTCTAAGTCACTTGTTTCCCCTTTTTGATACAGGTAGGACTGGAACTATGATTTGCATCTGGCTTATTGACACCGGCCAGTTTAAGACTGCACAGGTATCAAAGTAATGTTGATATTTTTCCTCTTGTTTCTGAATGAATTAAAGTATCTGAAATGACTATGCAGAGCATGTTGAAAAATGCTACCTCCTATAATTTCTTCTGTGTGGGTTCCAAATGTAAAATGGGATTAAAAAATGATACTTTCAGTATGGTTTGACCAAATCAGCTAGCATGCAACTTCTTGTTTGTTCATTGCCATCTTTGATAAGGATTTGGAATTTGTCATATCCAGGACTTCATGTAATAGAGCCTGATAAGTTGTTCTGTCACCATGTGAAATTCCTTCAGCAAGGCTTGTTCCTATCTGTGTCCAATTATTTTTTTCCCCTCTGATTACTATTTTACCTGTTTGCCTGCAGTAAATGTTAAATTGACCAACTTGTAATTACTTGGATGTCTCCTAGAATTCTACTTAAAGTTGACATTAACTGAGGTGCTTGCCCATAGAGTTCTTC
Source organism: Ptyas mucosa (assembly GCA_012654045.1). NCBI lineage: Eukaryota > Metazoa > Chordata > Lepidosauria > Squamata > Colubridae > Ptyas > Ptyas mucosa. The sequence continues at coordinate 25,687,984 of WNWU01000017.1, forward strand.
CAAAAATTGCTCATGATTTTTAATTTATGTGACTGAAAAGGAAAATAATTAAATATGTATTTCAGTAATTGTTTCTTTAATTAAATCCAAATTAAGTTTTGCCCCACTCTGCCCAGTTGGTTTTCTTAGACACATCTATTTTCTGAAATATAGCTCTGGTATGCTACTCACAAATAATGAGTAGTTCTGAGGCATTCTGCCAATCCAAAGCTGTGCATTTTTCTCATATAAGATTTCTAGTTAGTAGTTGTTAAACCAAATACTATAAGATGCTACAATAGTTATAGTAACACCATTCTCTATTTTTAAGGAAAGTTTGGAGTACTTTGGCAAACGAAGAACTGATGAAACTACTAGCACCAAGTTTCAGGGTGTTGAAACTCCATCACAGGTAAAAATGTACTATGAAGCCATGTGTAAGGTTGAATCAAAGAACTAACACAATTGATTGGCAATCAAAGCAAATTGATTGGCTGTGTAATTTAAATAGTTATTTCCTGTTTTTACCTTGCATTTCTTAAGTGCTGTTTCACTTCTTTCATCCAATCATATGAGCTTTGGGTTTGGTCATGTTTTGATTAAGTGAAACTTGGGACATGAATGTTAAATTTTTCCCCCTTATGAAGTCAAACATCAGAGAATGGTATGGGAAATATCTTGGGAGATGGGGCAAAGAGATGCTGCCTAGAGAATGGTCAGATAAGAGACAGCATATCCCACAACTGGATAATAGTTGGGACAAGAATCTCAGAAGGGAGTTTCTTGGGCTGTACCTTTAGACTTTCAAATTTCTATTAATGTAGCTTCACAATAAAGTAGAATTAGCTTATTTGATCTTGTTTCCTGTCTGGCAACTTGGTAAGGCTGACATCAGTTTTGCAAGTTTGAAAGTGCAGTTCTCCCACTGTCTCATGTATAGCCTGAGAAACTCAGGAGGGTCCTTTCTGAGCCTGTTGCCCCATCCACCATCCAACTGCAAAGTATTTCCTGGACAATATCTCTTTGCTCCATCTCCCAACAACTTTGCCACATATCATTACAAATAGCCTTTCCTTTTTTTGGATTAGCAGGGCATTTTCTTTCCTTAAGATTTTGATTTCATATAAATATGAATATTTAATTATCTATATTTATTATAGATTTCTTTACAAAATTATTTTTGTCTCAAGGCACTCCTAAATTTTATTTGCAGAGTAGATATGTAGAATATTATGCAATCTTGAAATCGGAATACAACCTGATCCTCCCACCAGAGAAGCTTTTCAGAATCAGATGCATAAAACTCTATGCTATCGAAGGTAAGTGTCACTAAAATGCTGTAGGAAGGGGATTTTCCAGTTGATGCTGCAATCTCAGCACCTAGATCAGTGGGTTCCCTCCTTCACACAGTACTATACCATCAAAGTAGGTCTATGAATGATCAGGCTGAATATTCTTTACATTTACAGCTTGCTGGACTCATTCTAGCTGGTCAGTTCATATCCACGAAAAAAGCATGGCTGTTGATTGTGTTGAAACAGACTGCCCCATCTCCCTCTGTTGGAAGTAGAATTTAAAAAACAAACAAGGACCTGGGGAAGAACTTGGAAAGAAGTTACAGAAGTAAGGTGGGGGAAAGAGTGGAGTTTAACAGCCTCTCTTTGAACAGCCTCTATTAAATGGCTAGAATGTTTATAAATCAAAGGAGAAATCTAAGTAATTTAATCAGAAGGAACATCTGATTTAAAAGTCATTAGTTTTTTGTAGAAATAGGTAAAACAGGATTTTGCATTAGATTTTTAGTTTATTTTCCTCTGGCTGTTAAGTCTATTTTTTCTGTATTTATTTATGCATTGGCTATATTACGCTCAGCTCTCTGTTATCCCTTCTTCAAACTTGACATGCAGACACTAGATTCATTTAGGATACTTTTATGAATTGGAATCCCTGTAGTTTCTCTTCTGAGTTCCATGAAAGTAGCTATTTACTACGTTTTCTAATAAATAGAACATAGAAAAGAGAGAGAAAAAGAATATAATAAATTACAAGAAGAAATTCAAAATTGGGAAAGTAAATTGCAAGGAAAACCAGGGGATGAACAAACAAGAGTAAAATGGATAGCGGCAAAACATAAGTTAAATATATTAGAACAAGGGAAATATGCAATTACTTTAAAATATATAAGGCAGAACTATTTCGAGCACGCAAATAAACCGGGGAGGTGGTTGGCATACAGATTGAGAAAGGAAAGAGAAAAAAGAACAATTCAGAAATTACAGGATGAGGAGGGGAGGATCCAACAAAGTATAGAGAAGAAAAAGGAAATAATACTCCAATATTACCAAAAACTTTATGAGAAGGATATAGTAACAACGGAGGAAATTGAACACTACTTAAAAGGAAAGGGAGTACAAACATAAACAGAGGAAGAAAAAGAATTATTAGATAGGGAGATTACGGTAGGTGAATTTTAAAAAGCGCTGAAAAGACAGAAAAATAATAAAACTCCGGGGACCGATGATCTACCAATGGAGTTCTATAAAACATTTGGAGAATTATTAAACGGAATATTATTAGAAATATATAATGAAGTCCTGATGGAGGCAAAATTACCAAACACATGGAAGGAAGCGTACATCTCCCTAATACCAAAAGAGGGGGCAGATGCCACATTAATAAAAAATTATAGGCTGATTTCTTTGTTGAACACCGACTATAAAATTTTTATGAGTATAATTGCTAATAGGCTGAAAAAAATACTGCATAACAAAATACATCAGGACCAAAATGGTTTTTTACCCACAAGACAAATAAAAAATAATTTAAGGATGGTAATGGATGTTTTAGAATATTATGAGATGCATCCAGAGAGACAGGTGGCCCTGATCTTTCTGGATGCACAAAAAGTGTTCGATCAAGTAAACTGGCAATTTATGAAACAACAAATTAAAAGTATGAATTTCGGTGAGAAATTTACAAAAATGATAACATCAATATACCAGGACCAAAAAGCATGTATTTTGGTAAACGGGGACCCAACAAAATTTTTTTGAATAAATAAAGGAGTAAAGCAGGGATGTCCACTATTGCCCCTACTTTTTATCTTAATGTTGGAAAATTTGTTAATTAGAATTAGGGCAAATAAAGAAATACAAGGATTAAAGATTAAGAGAGAAGATTACAAGGTCCAAGCCTTCACGGACGATCTTGTTTTCTTCATAGAAGATCCAATAGAAACAACCCCCAAATTAATAAAAGAAATTGAAACTTTTGGAAAAGTAGCAGGCCTAACAATTAATAAAGAAAAAACAAATATGATAATAAAAAATATGACAACAGAACAAGTAGAGAAATTAGTGAAAGATTCAGGATTACAGGCAATCAAAAAAGTCAAATACTTAGGGATAAATCTGACAGCTAGAACAGTAACAATAAAACAGGATAATTATGAACCTTTAGTCCAGAAAATAAAAGAGGATTTAGATAAATGGGGGAAATTAAGACTATCTTTACTGGAGAGGATAGCAGTGATAAAATCAAATATACTTCCAAGACTCCTTTATTTATTCCAAACTATACCAATAAAATTAGACAAGAAATTCTTTGATAATTTGGATAAAATAACAACAAATTTTGTGTGGGAAGGGAAAAAATTAAGAATAAAATTGAATATATTACAAGATGACAAAATTAGAGGCGGATTTGGTTTCCCGGCATGGCCATAATAAGGCTGCAAGCTTATTATGGATTAAGGAATGGATAACCCTGGATAACCAAAGACTGTTAAATCTGGAAGACATGATCTAATGAAGGGATGGCATGCTTTTATTTGGAATTCTGGAAATAAAATATATAAACATTTCAACAACCACACTATTAAGAAATCCTTAATCAATACATGGCAACAAATTCAACATAAACATTACATAAAAATTCCTGGTTGGTTATCGACAATAGAAGCAATTACTCACCCCAATATACTATCAAAACAAAAAATATTAAGATATAGAGAAATATTGGATATGCAGGGGAAATTAAAAACTAGGGAAGAACTAAAAGAACAAGGAATAGCAATAGACTGGTGGCCCTACTCACAAATAAAAACAAGATATAGGAAGGATCAGGAGGAGGGAGAAATAGACTAAAAACAAAATTGATTAGATAAATTATTAGAATCTAAAGAAGGGAAATTAATTTCGAAAATATATAAATATCTACTTGAATATGATTTGGCAGAAGAATTGGTTAAAGGGCAGATGATAGCGTGGGTGAGGAATATTGGCCACAGTATACAGCTGGAAGAATGAGAAAGAGCATGGGAAAATAACTACAACATGACAAAATCGGTGGCCTACAAAGAAAATCACTATAAGATGTGGTATCGATGGCATCTGGCCCCCGCAAGATTAGCAAAAATGTAGCCGAACGTAAACCCGACTTGTTGGAAATGTAAAGAAGCACAAGGAACTTATTACCATGCTTGGTGGCTCTGCCCAGAAATTAAGAAATATTGGAATAAGATAAAAACATGGATAATTGAAATAACAGATTATGAAATTGAATTAGAACCCGAAATTTTTTTTATTAGGCATGATTAAAAAGAATATTAAAAATGATATAAAATATTTAATACTGCACATAATTACGGTGGCAAGATTAGCATTAGCACAACTTTGGAAAATAGATCGATTGCCAACTGATCAGGAGTTAATACAAAAAATATATACATGCGCAGAAATGGACAAACTAACTTTAGAGTTACAGGATAAGGAGGACTCAAAATATTATACAATATGGAATAGATGGTATCAATGGATAAACCAGAGAAAGGGAAATGGGTAGAGACGGAATTTAGAAGAAATCAATATAATCAAAAACAGCACTGTCAGAGGAATAGAAAACAAAATATGCCACGGTATGTCGGCATATATGTATATATAACGGAAATTAGTTAGCAGGTGAAGTTGTGTACTGTATATGTAAATTTGTCTCTTGATTAAGAGAAACTTGTATGTTTTAAATGTTTTTATTAATGAATAAAGTTTTGTTTTTAAAATTAAAAAAAAAAAAGTCGCTATTTATAGCAGACCAGTATCATCTTAAAAAGAGGATGTTCAAACCCTTCAGACTATTTCCACACAATTTCAGCAACCCATTTTAGCCGGGTAGCAGCTACAACATAACCTTGTGTTGGTGCTGTTTTAGCCCGCTGATGTCATTTTAGGAAGTGAATTGACCAGTTGCCTTGGGTTTCAAGAGATCTGTGCTCCTCTTTGGTGGAGATACTTTACTCAACCTGTCTCTCAGCATTTTAAGTTTCCCATTGTAGAAATGTACTTGTACATTTGGGGAAAGTACACAAATACAGAATTGCTGGTTTAGCAGCATTGCAAATTTCAGAGGTTGGAAGGCAAGTTTGCTGCCATGAAGCTGAAAGCTGTTGAGATTTTTCAATGTACCTGCAATTTCTAAGCAATCTATCTCCCTATTGCACAGCTTTCTTTCATACTATAGTTGCATCCCCCCCCCAAATCAGTGGACACATAAATGCATAGCCATACATGAAACATCGAAAAACACAGTCAATTTTAGTCTTTTCCTTTTGTGAAGAGTGAAAGGAATGCTTGGTTAGATGGTGATCAAGTGAAAGGCAGTTATTGGCCAGCTTGAAAGTAAAGCAATCTAGGAATGATTGATTGATGGTTCTCTATGAATTTTAGATTAGCAAACCTATAAATACTATTGTATTCCTATCATTTAAATAGTCAAATTGTCAGAACAGTCCAAATCAAACTCGGGAGTGTTTTAAACTTGGGAGGATTGGTACAGACTAGAAGATGAAAGAGCTGGTCATTTTGCAACATCACAGGATATTTTTGGCTTAAAATATGAATTCCATTGTTTGGTTCCAGTAATTATCTAATGCATGTCTTGTCTCCAATTCTCCTCTTTCTCCTCTTTAGGAGTTGGTAAAGGCAATGGGACTGATTTCAGAATAAAGATAATCATGAAGAAGGAAGTAGTATTTCAATGCATTTGTGCAACACTAATGAACTGCAAGGTCAGAGCTTCATGTTAATTTAACATGATCTTGCAGTCATGAAGGCCAGGATTTGTTGATAGACTTCCCATTCATCCCATGTTCAATTGCAGCACAGATGTGTGTACTGCAGTGGAAACTGATGCATCCTTGCTTTGAATTCCCTGATTGAACAACTCCAAATAGGCAGTAATGAAAAAAGTAGTGAGAAGGGCCATGCTTAGTGGTATGCATCCCAGGTATTTGTTTCAGTTCAGTCTATAGTGTTTATAAATGGGGAGGAGAAACTTAATTTGAGGTCCTGGAAAACCAGTAAAAAAAAGAAAGTACTAAGGACACTAATAATCTGACTTGCAATAAGGTAGCTTCTGCTATTCCTTTTGGCTGTGTTGTGAGAATAACAGATCCTTTTGCAATTCTTTACAAAAATAGCTAGCATGTTATTTGACTACCATCCAGAAAGGCTGTTAGATTATTATATGTCAGGTAAATTCCCACAAATAGTGATAAATTAACTAGAGGTGGCACTAATCTATCTGAGGATCAGAGAATAATGTATTTTTAATACTCATGCCCTGAGAGAAGTAACTTTTGAGAAGCAAACTAGGAAAAGCTGCATTCAAAGTAGAGCTAATTATTACCTAGAGCACTAGTGGAGAACTCTTAATGTTACATGAGGCTATATAGTTATAGAACTATAATCTGTTCAAGAGCTAAATGGCAGTTTTATGGTATGACTTCTTACCCTTAAATTTTCCTTTTGAGCCTGAATGGGTAATGCAATATGCACATAACTGTCAGTCTCTCACATACATAATCTTGTCCTCTGAGGTGGAGAGACTTATTGAAATATTAACAGATAATGAGCTGAACCTCCCTCCAAGCTCCTTTGTGGTGATTTCAGTGCATGAGAAAAAGAACTAATAAACTACAGTCTTGCATTTGGTGAGAAACATTTAGTGAATGAGAATAAGATGTGTATCTATTTTGTTTCAGTTGTTCCTTGATCATGAAAATGACCTGTTAGCAATTGGTTTGAAGAACTGTCCTGTCATCAGAAATGATGTGAAAGTCAGATTTGAAGCTACTTCTGTAAGTTGAGAAATGGTGACTTGCTTATATACCTTTCACATTTGTAACTGTTGAAATAGTCATTCCATTCCATTAGTCACAAAACCTTTAAATGGTTTAACCATCCTGCTGACCTTACACCCACCTACCAAACTTGACTGACTTTAAAAAACTAAGCTGGGTAGGCCTGTTTTGGAGTCCACCAGGAAATGTCAGACTAAAAAACTCTAAAAAGCAGCGGCAAACTACTTCCAGATTGTTATTAAGGAAATTACATAGACATGCAGCAAAGTGACCAATTGTTGATTTGGATTGGGGAAAAAAACTTTTCTGTTTTGCAGTCTTAAACTGCTAGACTTCTATGCATAAATTGACCAGAAGTAGCCAGCTTAAGACATCTTATTATGGATTTCAGTTCTTTCTATGGTTTGGCTGTAATGATGGCTTGATGTTTTATCTAAGTAGCATTAACTTTATTTCTTGTCTTTTTTTAAAAATGTAGGATATTCCAAAAGGCTATGATGGCTGTGCTTTCTTTTTTTGGTTCCACACAGCTTTTATACGGGACTATCAGTAAGTTGTGATGTTTGAAAGCACACATGTACTGGAAAAGAAAGCCAAAATGCACCCAGACCTATGAGCCAGGGTGTAAGAGACTTTAGGTTACAGAAGTTAGCTCAAGTCTCCATAGAAAGAGACAGTCATTTCTTTATTTCTATGTGGTTGTATATTTTTGGGGGATAGTCTGTTGAGAAAAGGAGGCCTGCCATTTAATATTGCTTGGTATGAGCCAACTCTTGAGAGAATGCCAGCTTTAAAAAAAAAAAAGCCTGTACCATGTAGAGAGATATTCCTATGTTCCTATTACTTGTTTTCCTTTAATGGATTTATAAAGCTTACCAAGTCTCTAAGAAAAGTTATGTGATTATTTAGTAAAAACTCATAACTCTTTTTTTGAAAATAATTCCTCAGTGGTACCATTCAGTTTGTCACTGCAGATAAATAACTTCATTTGCCATGTAGGAGATCCAAAATACTAGAGTGCCACCTTAGTGCTTTTAATCAAGGGGATAATTTCTGTTGCAAGTGTTATTTCTCTCTTTCTTTAGTCTCTATTAAACTATATTTCATATTGCTTGTTTGCTAATGTTTGGAAATACATTTAGCATTGGCTAGAATTTATTTTGCATTCAAGCTATATTTTTCCCCAAACTATGCTCTTCTTAAACTATTTATATTTATTTACTTGGGGGCATTTATACATTTTTCCCACCCAATTGCATCTATTGATTGCATCTATGTGACATCATCATAAATGAGTATTGCCGAGTGCCAATACTCATGAAAGTATGAGTTTTATGTGCTTGAAAATTCAGTTTTCTTAGATGTGACACACCTGTCATTCTTTCTGAGTAATGTTTGGAGGTGAATGATAGCATTGCAGAGACACAATGGCACTATCCATGCACAGGAGACAAACATGTGCATTCTTAATGGGAACCAAAGGGTTCTGAAGAGCTGAATATTTTTCTGGGAAAAGAAAATAAACAGGCTATATTCTGTTACTTCAAAATTCAGTGTTATAAGAAAAAATATTTTGTTCTCTTCTGTACAACAGTTTAAATCATTTACATTAAGAGAACTAGTTTTTTTCTCTTTTCCCTAGTCTTTTCCTCACAAGAAATGAAATCGATAACTTACACAAGCCAAAGATGTGGAAGATGTTCAGAGATAATTTTGCTGTGGAGATAGTTTTCACTGACCCATGACTGAAGCAAGCAGAAACAGACTTAACTGGGAATTGCATATTAATTCAGTAACCTGGTTTCGCACCCGATATGGAATTGTATTTTGAGACTACTTCTTCTCAGTGTGCAGAATCACCTTGAATGTAAAAATAAAACTAAGGCCTAGTGCGCTATCATGATTACAATTAATTTTGCCATCTGGATTATGTGTAAGACAATTAAAGGGTCTTCAAAGAGTTTTTACTACTCTCTTCTGTTCCTACCCCTCTTTGTCAACTCAGTAGCAAGTTCACAAGTTCTTCATCATCTTATTCTGACCTTTTAAAAATCTTTTTAAAATGACCAGGATATTGGCCGGTTTCCAATAGTAGTTTATGACTGGGAGTCTGGAGATCAGGCATAACTATATTGTAATGACTTCTAATGCCAGATTCATCAGATTTATGTGTGAGCCATGATGTCCCAAGGTTTGAGATCAAAGATTTTACAAAGATTTCTCTCTCTCTCTCTGCATTCCATAGGCCTTGGAGTTTCTGATTTGGTGTATTTGGGTTAATTTTTATGCCACACATGGGAACCCCAAACATTGTCAGATCAGATAATTTCATAATTTGCATTGATTGGGAAAGCTTTAAATTCACAGTTCAGTTTCCAGCATGATGGGGTAGATGTACGGAGAATATCATGTTAGGAAAAGTTGCCACAGAAGTTCATTGTTTTAAAATGGCTGGAGTTTATGATATGTAATGATGATGGCTCCTTCACCATAGATAGTGCATGTAAGTGATTACATTACCTCCCCAAATTTTTTCTTATAAATAACCTTTCATGTTTTCTTTGGCAAGCAAGAAATTCTACCTGTTGATCTAGTTACAGTGTAATATCTGTTCATGAATTCCAGTTCAGCAGCTTTATATTAGTTCCACATTGATGTTTTGTCATTTCAAGTGCGGAACGCGCACTTCCAAACCGGTAGGGATAGTAAGATTTCACCCCTGAGCTGAGCCAATTATTGTCCACCTCACTACTAATAATATGCTACAACTAAGAAATATAACATGATTATAGCCAAACAGAGCAGATTATATGAATATCTTTTACTTTTAAAATAAATGTTTAGACTTGTGTAGATTATATGTCATTAGAGAATGAAAAGAAATCTAATGTCTCTAATCAACAGTTACAGAACAAAGGGCACTGTATTCTGGGAACATTATAAAGAAATATTGGGGACCGGATTACAAGTGATTTTTTTAGAAGTCTATTTATGTGTAATATGCTTTCCAATGCTCTCTGATGTGTGAGAATCAAGTAACCGGTAAGTACAATTGTATACAAATTAACTAATGTGGGACATTATAAAAACTGCTCTGCAATGCACCTCCTGCTCAGCTTCCCAGCATATTAAGTTACTTCTGTAATGCAGTCACTATGTTGCAAGCTAATAGTTAACTGATATTGCACCATATTCTTTTTTAAAGCCCCATGACTAACATTTCTATAGAAGTGAGTAATTAAAATCCCTTATAAGATCATGTAGTATCAGTGCTGATCTAGATGTGTAAATTCATAAAGCACACAACATTTAGAAAATACAGCATTTTTACTGAAATCATTTTTTTAAAAAAATGCAGTCATTTCACTCTTATTTTACATTTTAAAATCTGTCACTCACAGTTGGACAATTACTGTGGTGACCACACATAGTCTAATGATGTCAATCTGTGATAAAAGTTCTAACTATCAAACTGGTTCATCATCAGTTTACGGCTGTGTTCATAGGCAAGGAACAGGGCACCGTTGGCTGGGAATGCACGGATCATAGTAGGTTTCAGTCCAGAGTACAAGGCAAACACACCTATGAGCAAGACATAAGCATTAGAAAAACTACCTTAGAATTTCATTTCCATCACCTTTTTAAAACTTGGACTATGTTATACTGATTTAAAACTGAAGAAGGAAATCCAGCAAAAGCTAAACCTTTAGGAATTTCAGCTTGCCTGCAAATTCAGAAGTAATAGTTAAATATTTTTGGCTTGATCAGATGATTTATCTTTATCTCAATTTATTATTTATCTTACTTTAACGAGTAGTTGATAAGGTCCAGAAATGTGTTAAGCAATATAATCTATTCGAAAAATAAAAGATGAAATTGTAAGACTGAAATGACTGGATTATAGTAATAATAAAACTATATATAAATCTATCCGGTTGATTTGGAGATAGCGCATTTGAAAGAAAAAATAAATCTATTTTTTTATCTGGACTATGACTATCATAGGTCTGTAGTTCTCAACTTTTTCTTCATCTTTTGTGGCCACACACCATGGTCATGAACCCCCAAGATTTAAGATTTAAATCATAACAGTTCTTCAAGCCTTTGTGGACCCCGTTACGATAGTGGACCACAGGTTGAGAACCACTGTCATAGGTTAATTATATCTTAGAATGGTTAAATTATGCAACCTAACTTTCTTACCGAAAATTAGACTAGAAGGCTGCTAAGTGCAAGTGAAGGGATCAACAATAAATGAAATGAATGTACAGTTTATAAAAAGTATAGTAACATCAAAATGACATGTAGACATAATACAAATGATGTAGTTATGATGTAGTTATGTAAAGTCATATTTGATTCAAATGACATAACACATTATTTGTCCTTCGCTTAGGAGCCCTTGTTCTATTCTAAAGCCTTAAACAAGTCATACTACATACTACTGTGATATGGAACATTCCTGGGGATGATGTGAGCTGCAGCCCAAATCTGAAGGGGGCAGATCAGGAAAGTCTGCTGTATGTTAAAAGAGGTTGATCCTAAAGACTAATCAACCATTCTAAGGGCTGAGATGATGGAGACAGAAAAGAACTGGGTTTACATATACCAAGTTCAAATGTGGGTTACTGTTTGTGATTTAGTCTCACCTGCAGGCATAAAAACAATTCTGTAGGGGATAGCTGATCCCTCAGTTGTGGCGTTGCAGAAGTTAAGAAATACCCTCACCCATGGCCCCATTAGTCTCTTCCATATTCTAACCTTCATTCTTGACAACACTTGCAAAAGTTCTCATAAAGCCAGTTTGTTTTCCTGCCATGGAAAGAACTTGGATCCTAGATTTGATGCAGTCCACTGGGTAAACAGCAATCCAGAGACACATGCCACCAAAGCCACCACTGAGCATCAACGCAACCGGACCTATAAAAACAAGCAGCAGGAGCTTAATACTGTATACTCTAGACCAGTGATGGCTAACCTTTTTGCCATCGTGTGCCAAAAACGGGAGGAGCATGGTGGGGTCACACGCACGTGTGCCCACATCCATAATTCTATGCGCCCTGCCCCCCCCGTGCTCCCCCCGCTTTTGGCACACGATGGCATGGTGGGCCCAGTAGGCCCATTTTTTGCTCTCCCCAGGCTCCAGAGCCTTTATAGGAGCCTGGGGAGGGCAAAAACGGTCTTCCCCACCTCCTCCAGAGGCCGGAAACAGTGTGTTTCCTGACTTCTGGTGGGCCCAGAAGGCCCAAAAATCAGCTGGCTGGCACATGCATGCATGCTGGAGCTGAGCTCGCGTGCCCACCGATATGGCTCCGCATGCCACCTGTGGCACCCATGCCATAGGTTCGCCATCACGGCTCTAGACGATAGCAAAAGCCCAAGTGATTTTCCCCCAACCCACAATTTCGTTTAAAAAGAAAAAAGGTAGCTCCCATATCCTACTAAAGCAGGTAAGTATATTTGTTTTAAGGTTCAGTGTATTGGTGAGTTATGAGAATCACTTGAAATATGTGTGTGTTGGCTATTGAATTGTCCAATTCTCCGCTAAATCTCTGACTTGGCTGCTGTTAGGGGATTTTTTTTTCTCCTTTCTTGTGCAAGTCAAGAACTGAAGGAAGGAATGGGCACGGGTTCTTCTCCACCTAATTTGGGTTGGGCTTTTTTTTCTTTAATCAGCAGTGATCCTTAAGGCTGCTAGTCCATGTATGATATGCCATACACTAAATAAATAAATAATTTAAAGCTACTGAGTTTATATGAGAAGATTTTGAACAGGCAGCAAGATTTTTTTTTATTACACAGAAATCCTTTGAGCTTAAAAGTCAGCAAGGGTGGGACTAAAAGAAGCTGTATTTATCTCGAGACAAGAAGACATACTGTTAGCAAGCTCAGACATACCTAATTCCTCTTTTGGTTTTCCAAATGCCAAAAAGGTCCGGCTCAGTTCATAGACTCCAAAGAATAAAAAGTAGCCTGGAATTTCACGTAGCAAAGTGCTGAACCAACCACGGTAGAAGCCGAGGGGGCCGTCCTTTTGCAGTACACTTTTGATTACTGACCAAACTGTACTAGGAGAAGAAAAAGAATATTGTTACAAACATAGGTTGCCAGCTAATGATGGGGAAAAGCTAGGTGGGAAAACTGCATCCAAAGATGTCTGGTTCCTGTCTTGGAGCACTGTCAAACCCCATTACACACCAATGGTTAAAATTAAGGTGTGTATTTCACAAAAACCCATCTCAGAAGTAGTTTGGTACAATTTTTTGACTATAGATATCTAGATACTACTAATCCCTCATTTAAAAAAAACTTAATTGCCAGTGGTTAAGCTTCTAGGATTCTTGTCTATTACTTAAAACAGGAAAAGTGTAATTGATGTTGGACAGATCCTAGAGCTGCAGTTCATTCATATCTGGTGAGCCATATATTTTCTAGTCATGAGAGAAAAATAATGGGCTTAAACTACTTTAGAATGGAGATCTGCTAAGGCACTATAACCAATCCCAGATTCCGTAAAATCTAAATTATAGATGCCGATGCTTGAGGGAGAAGATGAGATAAAGATGGAGTTGATTCTTATAAATACGTAAATCTTAAAAGGATGAACCAAAGGTTCATTGAAATGTGTATTGTGTTAGCAAGATATAAACCAGAACACTGGATTAAACTGCTAATGCTAGCCATAAGTATGTTTTAAAAACAGCCTATCTATCATGGTATGTAATTAATTAATTAATTGGTTTATATGCCCTACTTACCAAGACAACTCATGGCAGCATACATAACAACAACTAAAGATTTATGGATTTGAAGATTAAGAAAGATGTAGACTAAATGAGGGGCTGAAGAAAGTTGCATAATATCCAAGAGAGAAGGGACTGTACGATTGTAACTTGAACTGAAAAAAAGATGGGAAGTGATTCTATTTCCTAATTTTAGTTTTCCCCCCCCCTCCTTCTTTCTTTCCATTTATCTTTTACTCTGAAAAAAATCTTAAATGAATTTAAATCAGAGATGAAATCCAAAATTTGTTACTACCGGTTCTATGGGTGTGCCTTGGTGTGTGGGAGGAGTAATGTGACTGGGTGGCGTGGCCAACTTTTTTTTTTAAAACTTTTAAAAGCATTTTTTCTACAACCTCTGGCCGAAAAGGTTGCAGAAAAAAATGCTTTTAAAAGCCTCTGACGATCAAGCAAGTCAGCTGGGATCACCAGAGGCTTTTAAAGGCGTTTTTTTTTTACAGTCTCTTCGGCTGAAGAGGTTGCAAAAAAAATGCTTTTAGAAGCCTCTGAGGATCCCAGCTGCGCCGCGCGATCATCAGAGGCTGTTTTTTTACTTTTAAAAGCATTTTTTTCGGCTGAAGAGGTGGTAGAAAAAATGCTTTTAAAAGTTAAAAAAAAAGCCTCTGATGATTGCGCGGCTCAGCTGGGCATGGGGGTAGGAGCGCAGAGATTTTTGCTACCGGTTCTTCGAACCACCCACCGCCATCACTACCGGATCGGGTGATCCGGTCCGAACTGGGAGCATTTCACCCCTGATTTAAATCAATAAACATGTAATAAAGCAAATTTTTTTAAAAAAATATATAAACCTGTAGGTGCAGAGAAATAAACTCATTCAAAGGGTCAAACCACTTCCAAACCTGGAAAAGGCAGGCAGGGTTGAGGCTTAACGAATTACTTACTTGTGCTGTTGCACTATCTTCCCTGATAATTGCATTTCGTGCATGGCCTGCAGACGGCACTTAACAAGTTCTGTAGGGCAGAGGGCCAAAGTGGCAAAGGCAGAAGCAAAGGAGCCAGCCACTGCATTTTGAAGGTCGCTGCAAAAAAAAAAGACAACATATATCTAGTACATGGAAATCACATGCAGCTCAAAACCAGCATGCCTTGACCCAGTTACTGCTGCAAGTAATTCTAAAAAGAGATAGCAAAGGAGCATTTTACAGCATCCCACCTGACTGAAGCAACCACAGGGAAAATAGAAGACAGGAGTATTAGGTATGCTTGCTGTCTTGAATTATACATATAATTAATGGGATAAAATTGAATCACCATGATCATGCTTTCAATACTGGATTTAATGAAGCATCTTTTAAATTACATGCTGTAAAACAAAATGCTATATAATTATCATTGGTAGATAAGGGTCTTTTTGTACCAAGCATTAAAGGAAAAGAGTGGTCTACAACAGTTCCAAGTATCTTACTCCCTATCAGAATGTATGTAGATAGCTTCCACATTACTTAAAATAAAGTAAGCCTAGCCTCTTTTTGTTGTTTTCAATGGGCAACTGATCAACAGTGATCAACTGGTAATGAAATGAGAGGAAAGAAAGAAGTTGGGGATGTGATAGAGTTTTACATCCTTTTTTTTTTTCAGTCACCATCCTTTCTTGCTCAGTGGCCCAGCACATTTCCACAATATTTTTATTTTTGCTTTGCCCACCCTTGGATGCATACATGATCTAAATAGGGCAGTCCTCCAAATGTTTTCAAAGCTCCATAATCATTCACTCATATTGGCTTCTATCATTTGTTTTCCAGGCCTATCCATTGTCCCGGGTGTTCTATCTTTTCAAAAGTTTCATTTTTCATTTTCATTTCATTTATTTTATTTTTGTTCATTCTAATTTTGTTTTGGGATTTTTTTGCAATTCATATTGTCAACAGTTAACATTTAGAAAATCATTAATTGATCTTAAGAATAAACAATTCTCCAATCACACAACTCTCTGAAAGTAGGTCATATATTTGTCAAAGGTCACAGGTCAGATTAGCAGATTCCTAGGGGAATCTACTGAAGCCTCACATGATTCTGCCAGTTGGACTAACAATCACAAATAGGTAAATTCCGGATATAACTCAAGGATTTAGGACATGGGATACAGAAAGAATATATTACCTGCCTGCCTGAAATCTATCAATCTGATGGAGAAGATACTGTTAACTGGATTTTCATTGAAATGTTCAAAGGAGCATTTCATCCTTTGCTATAGAAATCTGATTAGCAAGGAGTAAAAAAACCCTGATCTGTAAAGAAATCAGTATGTGGATAGGCTGGAAGAGAGTGGATGGATGTGGTTTATATACTTTGCAAAACCATGTTATGATTTGATTTTTGATTCAGTTATTATATGAATCTGGCCACTATAATTTGCAAACCATGCCTTATCATTTATCATGTTATAGGAACTCAGCTATCTAGAATTCCTTCAAACCACAGTTTAAAACGGGTGAGCAACTTCTTTAGATTGGGGACCTCAACTCCTGATCTTCTGGAGAGTCACCAGGAAACTATCCAATGATATAGTGACATCAAGAGAAGGGGAAGAGCTCAGTATTTTTCACCTGCTTTTCAAGGTATTGGGGATGTACAGTGGGAATGGGAGCAAGCCACTTTTATCCCCATCCTTGTTTAAGAACTGCCTATCCCAGGATGAAATGGCATGATTGAGTTTCTGCTATCCTCAGCACCTCGATTGCGGGCTTCTTTTTAGGCCTCTGAAAAGCCTTACATTCCCACCCAAATCAGACAGGCAGCCTGTGAGCTTCTCATCCTTAGTTTAAGGGACAGAAAGTGCCACGTTACAAACAGCAAGTTTTCTTGCCATTTCTTCAGGAATAAGAAGGCAAGGAAAAGGTTTTCAGATTTTCTTCTAAATGACAAAAGAAATAGTTCTTGCAGACTCCTCGCTGAGAAAGTCGTAGTAGTAGGTTGGCTTCCCTGGAACACTGTCTGATCCATAACCTAATTAAGTGAATTATTTGGAGAAAGCACATGGCTCAATTAATCAAATCTTAAATCATTTTATCCACAGCTATTTATATTTTAAACTACTGCTATCTGTCCTAAATACCAGAAATGCAGAGGGGAAAAAAATCAAGATATAATTAAAAGAAAAACACAAAAGTCAAGGAGCAGAGTTTCTATTTTAACAGGATTCCCATTTTCTGCTGTGAAAACCGCACTTCTACTTCCTAGCTGTGATACTGTGAAAAAAAGTAGCTTCTATTAGTTGCAGAGCGGTTGAGGGAACACACTAACCTCAGCTTTGCTTTCCTCTCTAAGCCAGCAATTTTCCTCACGATATTTTGGCAAAAGCCATAACACATAAAGAGCACGGCATTTTCAGCTATGTTTGCCACAAGTGCAGGGGTGGTCCCCTTGTAGAAGCCACGGAACCCTACTTGCTTGTAGGTCTTCACAAAACAGTCCACAAGCCCTTGGTACATGGTGGGGAATGTCTGCATTTTCACCTTTGCTGTATCAAATGGCTGACCGGTTATCACGCAGGCAGTACCTCCTGCATGAGAAAGGAAAGTAAAAACATCAGAAATGGGAGTGGTTGGGTGGCTGGTTTTTGTTTTGCGTTTTGGCTATTACATAACATTCTCAAGCAAAACGAGGTAAACTGGAGAAAGAAAATTATCCTTGACCAAAAAGGCACATATTAATGTGTGTGTGTATATTAGTTATAATTTTATAATATTTTAAGCTTGAATTTAGGGATAACCACAATATTTGCTTTGCTCTAGGAGTTACCAACTTTTTCACACAGAGCACTATCTGGCAATTTCATATGGTTTCAAACCTCCCTCATCTTAAAAAATATTCAAAATTAAAAGCCAGGTCTTATGAATTTGAAGGCAAGAATATATTTTCTGAGATTTGGATTATTTTTCATTTCAGTCATTCCTTCCCCCTTTCAAAATAAATAATAATATTATTAAAATCATGCTCTCCCTTTTTACAGGGCTATAATCCCTTAATTCAGGATAGAGTCCTGGATAGAGCTGATATATTAAAATCATACTATCCCAATTATTTTTTTCAAATAAGGGACTTATTAAAACCCATCTCACAAAGTGGTGGTTGTGAGGAAAGTTCGAAATGATAAGAGTTACATATGCTATCTTGAATTGCACAAAAGGTGGGATGGAATAACAATAATACTGATGACTTGAATTGGAAGACAAGAAAACTAATGGCAATGCTTTGATCGGCTCTATTTGCCAAGGGTTGAAGAAGCTAGAGGACTTCTAAAGATGAAACAAATGAGAAAGAAAAGCATGGCCTGAATGACTACATTAAGAAAAGCCAAGAATCCTTGCTGAAGGTACTCAATCAAGGAAAGCTCTTGAAAACAGCACAGGTGAAGGCTGAGTATAGAAAAGAAACAGCTGAAAACTGACGTTAATTGGAAGAACAAATCAATGCATTAAAGATAGAGAAGGAAAAGCTGATATAAAAACCCACATGGAGTTGGTTAAGATCAGGAGTGTTAATGAAAGAAACTGAAGGCTTTATTTTAGTAGCTCAAGAACAAACGTTGCCAACTACCGGTAGTTGAGGCAAATATTTAACATGTAACGAACAACAGCAAATATTATCTTTGTAGTAAAAAGGATGACACAACTGACTGTTTGATTAGTGGCTGCAGCAAAATTTCACAAACTGCCAGAAATATTCATTGGAAACATTATCAAAGGTTTGGATTCAAATGTAATAAAAGCCCCTGGGATCATCAAGGTTTTGGAAAATGAGTGGGTTAACATCTTATGGGAATTTAAGAACCAAACAGACAAGCATCTTCTTAATATCGTGCCTGATATTTATTGAAAAGAAGAAAGTCTGGTTCATTTATGTTGCTATTTTGGATTATGCTAGGATTGAGGAAAAACACTTAGAAAAAATTATGAAATATCAAAATTTACAGATCAGAGTTGAATGATGGAAAAAAAATCTGTTGTTATCCAATTTTGATTGGGGCCCTTGGAGCATAACCTAAAGGAATCCTTCAGTATCTGGAAATATTGAATTCATTAGACCTGAACACCTAATTTTACAAAATTAGGAACTGGTTGGAACTGCCTATATTCTTAGATACTACTTTAATAATTCTTAGGTCCTTGGTTAGGACTTGAATGATGTTTCCACCAGTCTCAGACAGTGAATCTCATTGCAAAGTATCCACACATACCATAAGCTGAATCAGTGTAGTATAGGGGGGCCCAACCCCCGGGCTGCAGAAACAGTGGGTGAGTGGGTGCATTCTATTTGAGTGAGCAGTGGGCACCGGTGCCCACTCACGCAAAAGGAACTGCACATGTACTTGCCAGCCGCTTGCGCAGAATTATTCCCTCTTCCCCCTTCCCCCTCCACCAATCTGCATAGCCGGAAAGGTTGGGAACCTCTGTTGAAATACAAGCTTTCTCTAATCTGGTATTGTCTAGCTATTTTAGAATAACGATTTAAAATTTCTCAGCCAATGCAGCTTTTGACATGCTGGTGGGAAATTCTGGGAGTTGCAATATATGGAGAACATCACAGTTTAGAAAAGTAGCACAGAGGGTCTCTGTGGCTGTGACTCAGATTTAGGAAACCAAAGTTCAATTCCTCACTCAGCATGAAAAAGAATCATGATCTAAATATAATCTACATCAGTATTATCATAAAAAAGTGGAACAACTGCTGATGCTTGCTCTAAGATTAAGTTACCTGAATGAATTATGGGATTTCCGCATGTTAACAACATGTAATAGGAATCCCAGCACATTTTTTTTCTTCTAAAGAAAGCACAGAAGAAAGCTCACATTCACCTAACTTGGAAGTGCTGTGTGATCAATGTTCTATAGATCTAGAACAGGGGTGTCAAACTCTCATCGTCACAGCAGCGTCACGTGATGTATCACGGCTTTTCCCTTCGCTAAACTGGATGTGGGCGTGGCCAGCGCGTGTTGCATCCATCCTGCGGGCCATGAGTTTGACAGCCCAGATCTAGAAGAAGGGCACAATACTTATAAGATTTTTTAAAAAAAACTGGGAGAAGCTCAGGAGTGGCACTGAGGAACTTAAGATGATGAAAAGAAAAGAGAATGATTTCTCCTATAAAATCCTGCTACCCCTAAGCAAAAGAAACACTGATGATGTTACCTAGTTGGGAAAAGAAACATCTGCAAGAAAACAATCAACCTCAGAGAGCACCAAGGACCTACAGAAGAAACACTTGGGAGCAAAAAAGTTATCTTCCCATCATTCTCCTTCAAAACCAAAGAATGTCAATCTGGAGGCTTTTCTAAGTGAAATGCTTTGAACTATAAAAAATAATTCTTTGCATCCAAGAACACACATTTTACAACTGAAATTAATTATTTTGTGCTCTTGATAATCATTTTTAAAAACTGAATGCAGATATAGAAAAGACCCTATCCTTCCACAGTGGTGACAACTACACTGACTTAAGAAATGCAAGAAAGGTACAAGCTTGGCTTTGTGTTGGGCATGTGGGCATTCATATTTTCTGCTTTTCCTACCACCTTCTTAAAGAACAGAACAAGCAAACAGCTAAATGATCCCTGCCAATTTCTCTTTTTCATACTAGTAGTGGCTTCTTGTAGATTCCACTTCTGGAACTTTGTCCAGATATACAATAGAGTAGTATTTCTTAACTTCGTCAACTTTAAAATATGTGGACTTTAACTTTCAGAATTCCTCAGGCAGTATGGTGGCTATTAAACTCCACCGATGATCTAGTTTAGCGGTCCCCACCCTTTTGGGCACCAGGGATCAATTCTGTGGAGAGATTTTTCCACGGAACGGAAGGAGCATGGTTTCACATGCTGCCTGCATCAAACAGATGGGGCTTCGCTTGTTTGCACGGCTCGGTTGCTGGCATGCCATGGGTCAATGCTGATCCACAGACCGGGGGTTGGCACACCTAGATCAGACATAGCAGGAGGAAAATGCAACAGTTCTGCATTGGAACCTATTTTGAAGACTTCTGATATCAGCAATATTTTCTCTGTAAGTCTCGTCAGAAGGACAGGAGTCTCGAGTAAATTTGCAACTTTCCTCTATTTTACACAAACAGCTGGTTTTCACTTTAAAGTATTATGTGTCTCTTGTTTCTCTAGCTTATAGGCTTCCTGTGAGTATCTGCTTGGCCTCGGAGGGAGAAAGCCCCCGCCAAGGAGACCCCTATGCTCCAAACCAGGATAGGCCTTGTTCTATGTCTATGGTTGATGGGCAGTCTTCCCTGCCCATCCTACCTGGATAACAGCTGAGACTATAGAGAAATACCAATAGCTGTCATCTACACTGCTGCGTTCTTGAAAGCAAACAAATAAAAGGCAGTTGACTGACCAGCACATCACTTAACTATAGAATCCAACACAAAACAAAGATTATCTTATCTCTCCAATCGGTCATTGCTCAATGTTTTCTTGTGACATATTTTGAAATGCTTGTGTAAGCATGAAATAAGGGCTCAATAAATTAAAAGCCGCAGTTAGGAAATTATTAGACAAAAAAATGCTTACACATTTACTTTTCCTCCGTAGGAAGGGATTAGACGAAAGGAAGCAATTCATGGGAAGCTCATAATTTAGGGCAAGGTCAAAACATTATTCCCTGTTAGTGCCTTCCACTATAAAAGCCACTTTTAGGACCCACACTGCTGTCAACAGAATTGCCTTACACCTCCAGAAAAGAGCTTTGTTTAAAGAGCAAAAAAGCATCTGTTATCAGTTTTTAACAGGATTTATGCAAATGGCAGTTCCTAAGACTTACCTACAGCCCCAGCTGTGAGGTCAATGGCAGCTTGGATGACAGGATTTGTTTTCATTTTTTTTTAATTTGCTTTGTGGTGACTCTAAATCACAAAGTTTCCTGTAGCACGCAGGGCGCTGGGATGAGTATCTCTAAATCAGATTTGGAGAGAGAGGAAAATGAAAATGTTAGTTTGACAGCAAGTAAATGAGTCACACTGGGTATTGCATTTAAATATATACTAAGTTATTCAGGTCTTTTGTTTTTTAACCAAAAGTTACTTCAATATATAAATTATTGGGATTGGATTTCTCATCCAAACCATGTGAAAATATCACAGAAATACACTTTTAAAATAAAATGTTAGCAAAAAGAAAGTATGGGTGCGAGTTTCTTGTTAGGATCTAAGCACAATGATTCAGGAACTATACTTCAGTTCTCAACAATTTCAGTGATTTTCACTAGAAGTTAGCTCCCAATAAAAGCATCAGACAGAATAAAGCCATATTGCCAAATACCATCAAACTCTCCTGCCCCAGCATCCTATTTCCTGTTCATATTTCCTCAAACTCTATTGAATCCTGTACAGTTCTAGCACTCTTTCTTGCTATAAAGATATGCAGGCTCAGGAGACGTATTTTGATTTCTTGTCCACTATGTATCAGGTTGAGGAATGATTTATTTTAAAATAACTGCAAGACTCAGAAGCATTGAAGATAGTGAGTCACACTCTTGCCTCATCTATCAGCTACTTGGGACTGCCTTTGAAAATAACTCAGAAGGCAGAAAATGGCACAGCCTTCTTGCTGACTGGTACCAATCAGTTTTACAGAGCACTGCTGATATTGCAGGAGCTGCAATGTTTGCCAGTAAATTTATGGCTCAACATGAAGCGGTGGGATTATCTAGTCAGCTCCATACAGTTTAGGAACATGTTACCTTTCGGATCTTCTTCATATAGACTTTGCCTGCCTTACAAAGAGTCTTATCCTTTATCCAGGGGATAAAGGATCATTCATACCCACTTACAGGGGGCTTGAGATATTCTTAGTAGCAGATCCTTTTCTCTAGAGCAGCTGGACCAAGGTCAAATGTGCTGGTATTCTAATGTCTTTCTGTAAAAAAGAAAGAACAGTCCTTTCTAGGAGACCATTCAGATATAAAGAGTTGTCCATCAGCAGCAACAATTTGGATTGCAATTTTTTTAAAAAATTACTAATAATGTGTAATGGTTTTTAACAGGCTGCTGTATTTATAAATCTTCTATAGATGGGTTATTGTATTTATTGTAAGCAGTCTAGAACTGCAAGAACAGTTACAATAATTGTAATGATACAAATAATCATTAATATATAAATACTAAATACAAGAATCCTATCAGTAGCAAACTAAAATTGTGTCTTTTAGGGTGGCAGTGGACACTTGATGGCAATCAGTAACACACAAAGTGTTATTAAACAGTTTTAATGACTTTAAGGGAGAGGTATCAATGCAAAATAACATTTATCTTTATTTCCACTCTTTCTCTCTTCCATCTATAGAAAAACTTGCCAGCCTAACAAAAATAGTTATCTACCTACCAGTGATACCTATGGAGGGATCAACATTTTGCCAATCTCAGTGGCCAACAAAACAAACAAATATTATATATCTATTCAAACATTTTATCTTTGTATTACTAAATATATCATACAGTATATAAAACTGATGATCATCAGGTCTGAGAAATTTGTTATTTAAAGTGTAACAAAGTAACACTAATATTTAATGGTTATATTACTTTCTTTTGAGTCCTTTACTTCAGCTCTTGAATTTAATCAATTTAACATTTTACTCATCTCCAAAATTTACCAAGGTTTTGTCATCTTATATGTATAAACTCTAATAGGGAAAAAGAAATCAGTACAGGTAGTCCTCGATTTACGACCACAATTGAGCCCAACATTTCTGTTGCTAAATTAGACATTCGTTAAATGAGTTTTGCCCCATTTCATGACCTTTCTTGCGACAGTTGTTAAGTGAATCACTGCAGTTAAGTTAGTGACATGGTTGTTAAGTGAATCTGGCTTCCCCATCGACTTGGCTTGTCAGAACGTTGCAAAAGGTGAATACATGACCCAGGGACACTGCAACCATCATAACTATGAATCAGTTGCAAAGCATATGAATTTTGATCACATGACCAGGGGATGCTGCAATGGTGGTAAAAGTGAAAAAAAATCATGTTCCTTTTTTCAGCACTGTTGTAATTTTGAACGGTCACTAAATGAACTGTTGTAAATCGAGGACTACCTGTAGTGGTTTAAGGCACCAAACTAGAAAATAGAAGACTATGATTTCTAGTCCTGCCTTTAGGTACCAAGCCAGCTGGGTAACAATGGGCCAATCTCTCTCTTAGAGGAGTATTACTTATATTCGCAGCCTTAAGTTACTCATGCATTAATAAAGGTGGGATACAAATCAAATAATAAATTATAGATATAAAGTTATAGATGATATATAGATAAATTTAGGTATATATATTTAGGCATATGGTAAATTCATGTGTCATTGTATGTATATTCCTAAATTAGGGCTGGGGAATGCTTTGGGTTCTATTCCAAAAATTTCCTTTAGCAACACCAAGGGCATTAACCTAGCATCACTCTACAGCTCTTTAAAGTAACTGCATCTTTTCCGGGGCTTGTGGGCCAGCTCATCCAGGGAAGAGGCTCAGCTATTTTAAAGATCTGCAGGCAGATGCTACTTCCATCTCTCCAGTTGCAAAGCCAGTAATAGCTTGCGTCTGCCAGTAGACAATCAAGTGATGCATTATTTAAAAACAGAAAATAAAACAAAAAAAGCCGGCACAAACCCGAGATGAAAGACTACTAGACCAAGGAAGAATCCTAGCACTAAGAAAACAAGACTTCGTACCGACCGATTCCTGCAGACTGAAGAGGGCAGCTCCCCGAGGGAGGAAGGGAGGGAAGGTGTCCCAGGTGTATGTCCGCTGGAATCGGGTACTTCTCTCCGCTGGAGTTGCCACCGAAAGCCCTGCGCTTCTCTTCGGCTGACTCAGCTGCATTGCCTCTCCAGAACGGCTCGGCTCGCTTTCCTCGCAGCGAGCGCTATATACCTGCGATCAAAGGGACGCCCGCCTGCCACCCGCCTGGCAGTGGAAAGGACAGGAGGAGGAGCTGGAGCTCGGCCCGGGAAGCGGAACCGGAGGCGGGGAGGTTGCTGCTACTGCTGCCCGCCCCCCTCCAAAGCTCGCCCCGAAGGTCGGCAGGTGGCCTTGGCAGCCTTAGAGGGAGTGGGGGAGGCCGCGAGTCTCTGGGTCGTTTTGCAATGTACCTTTTAAAGGAGAATATTTGTAGCTCAGAGTTGACATGAAGGGGTCTCTGAGTGCTCTCTGAGCTTCATTGTTTTCTTGCAGAGGTTTCATTACCCAAACTACTACTGTAGGTAACATCATCACTGATGATCTTATCTCGTTTGAGTAATGAAACGTCTGCAAGAAAACAAGCATGTTCAGAGAGCACCCTGAAATTAACTTTTAGACATTGGTAAATTACATTCCCTTTTTGGATGGATCTACCCCTTTGCATGCCGCTGATATAGACCTGATTGTCATCTCGCTCTATATACAGGATTATCTATCTATCTATCTATCTATCTATCTATCTATCTATCTATCTAT
>WNWU01000017.1:25729215-25815124 GCA_012654045.1 Ptyas mucosa
TGTCTTGGCGACGTTTCAACAAAGTCTCATTTGTCATCTTCAGGCTGCTGTTTTCAGCTTCGTGCTTCTTCGTGCAATTTGCTCCTAAAAGCAAATTTGCTCCTAGAAGCACGAAGCCAAAAACACCAGCCTGAAGATGACGAATGAGACTTCGTCAAAAGGTCGCCAAGACACTTCCAATTTTACACGGGAGAAAACCCGAATAACCAAAGAGATATAGATTATAGATATAGATATAGATATAGATATATGAATTGAATATACCAGTAGGGGTGTGTGTGTGTGTGTGTGTGTGTGTGTGTGTGTGTGTGTGTATGTATGTATGTATGTATGTATAATCAATTGCATTGAATAGCATTTCTATGGATAATTTGACTTACTAAACAGTTACTTGTTTTGATGGTGTTTTTTTTAATACATTGACAATTTAGACTCACTAGCAATACCAACAATTTGGGATCTGGAATTTGCCAAAACTATTACATCCAACTTTTCACATCCACCACAGAATGGTTTTGAGGAGATGATACAGTGGACAAATGAGGGGAAACTTTGGGAGTTCCCAATTAACAATGAAGTTGGTGAGTATCCTAAAAGGGCTCTGAACTTGGTTCTGCCCCTCAGTGAAAATTGGGGATGGAGGTTTTGGGGGGTGGATTTGGAGGGAGCTGAAAAAATGTTCATATTATTATATATATTGTTTAGTCTAGTCTAGTATTATATAGTATATTGTACAAAAGATGGGTAAGTCATTTGCAGAATTTGCATATTGTTTTTGAGACTTATTTTTGACCGGTTTCAAACATAGTTGTTTTTTATTTTGTTTTGTTTTGTTTAAATACATTAACAAACAAACAATTCTGAATTGCCATCACTTTTTATCACTTTAAAAAGAAGAGATCCCTTTTACTTCATGTCCTCAAAATGAGAATGAAAGGTTACTTCAAATATTTGAATGAATAAAACAGGACATAATTTCATTTGATAAGTGAAAAAGATAATGTATGTGGTCCTGTCAGATACATCTTAATCAAGCGTTACCTTGAACCGCAAGATGGGCAATACAGTGGTACTTTGGTATTCAATTGCTTTGAAACTCATCGAATTTGGTACTCAATGCATTTTGACACAAAAATTTTGTCCCTGTACTCATCGTTCGTTTGGTACTCAATGCATGAGCTAGACCTTATCGCTGTCAGCTGCCTTGTGACACACTACATTATGGGAAAAATTTGTTTGGTACTCATTGTTTTTGATACTCATCATGCTTCCTGGAATCAATTAATAATGAGTACTGAGGTATCACTGTATATAGCTTTGATAACTATAAATAAATATTCTGCTCTTCTTCAGCTTTATCAATGTGACTTTTTAAAAATCCTTTTAAGTAAGTTGAGTGACAGATTCAAAAATGTAAATGTCTTTTTGGGAGATCCAGATAGCACAAGAGGATGTATAAAGCTTTTCATTCCACTTGGTCAGCTGAGCAATGTATTTAATTTATAAAAACTGTTTTAAAAACAAATAATTATCAAAGTGGCTTTTAAAAGCTCAAGATATCATTGGGAATATTGGTTTAGATGACCATAGGGATTAATGTTTGCAAATCATTTGCAAATTATAAGACAAGATACGACAATCTGCTCAGGGAGATTGTGAATTGAAATGTTTTGACAGTGATTGTATCTTTTCCTTTGTCAGGTCTTGAAATAGATGGTGAATTTTATGAACATATATTTCTGGATAAGCATTTGGCAGACTTTCCTAAAGAAGGACCAATTCGCCACTTCATGGAACTTGTAACATGCGGACTTTCCAAAAATCCCTACTTAAGTGTGAAACAAAAAGTAGAACACATTCAATGGTTCCGGGATTATTTCAAGGAAAAAGAACAGTTGCTTAAGGAAATTGAAGCCCACGAGAAGGAAGCTTTGGTTCAAATAGAGAATATATCGAAATGAAAACTCCAAAAGTCATGTTCTAATGTAAATAATCATTGAGAGGTTGCACATCATAATTGGGAAAGAACCTGATTCAGAAATATCAAAACTGGCAACAATGGTTTAATCTGGCTTGCAAATGGTTGAACAAAATGTATGTTTCTTTGTTTATTAATGGTCTTAAAATAGTGTTTACAATGTTTTGCTTTAAAAATATTGCAGTGAAATCAGTCTAAAGATTAAAGAGAAGCCATCAACTGATGTTCATTGGTAATGCTTACTAATAGTAAGGATTAAGATAAATCTTTCTGTATTTTTACAGTTTTATTTCCCCATTTTCAACAATGAAAATAGAAAATAGAATTAGATCACAGAATTTATTCAACTTGTTTATTGCTTGAGATTTATTCCAGAAAGAAATACCTTGCAAAAGGATATACTGTTTCTTTCCACATGGATCTATATATTGCACCAGCTTATGTTTTCTGTACCTTCATCTTTAACTTTATGTGTGTATGTATGTGTGTGTGTGTACATTTAATTAGATAATGCTAAAATAAGATTTTATTCAGACTCGCTGATTGCTTTGGAATTTGAAGATAAATAATACTAGATACTGCTTGAAATACTTATATTTTTAAAACAAATCCCATGTATTTATCAGTGTTGTCTGATTTTTCACCTCTCCCATTCTTTTCAATGTTTTTTAAAAATCATTTTAAAAAATCATTTTACCTGTATTGTAAATTCCACTTTTTGGCTAATTAAGCCACTTCAGTTAATGCTTCTATATCCAATACCTTTTCAACATTTCTCATGAGATCAATGTACATATATTTTAATCCCATCCAATAGGCAGTTTAAGTAACATTCCAGTTTTCTTAACAGTCTCAAGTAAGTTTACTGTTTTACAAGGACAAGATAATGGCATTAATTTATGCAAATGAGATATTTTCAGTTCAAAGAAAATGCTGGTTGTTGAGTACAATATTGTGGTTTATTTGCTTGGTTTTTAAGATTTCTATCCTACTTTTCATTCAGGAGTCCAAGGCAATGTGTGTGTGTTTGTGTGTATGTTGTCAACTCGCAAAGCTTCCCTAATCTGCTCCCAAGTTGCCATAGGCAGGGGGCATCGGTCAGAACCCTGACATATGTGTTTAGTTAATTTTTATCCCACCTTTATCAAAGTACCTCAAGGCATCAAACATACTTAATACTCCTTCCTCTTATTTTCCCCACAGCAACCCTGTGAGGTGGGTCAGCTGAAAGAAAGTAACTGGCCCAAAATCACCCAGATTGCTTTCATGTCTAAGGCAGGACTAAAACCCACAGCCTCCTGGTTTCTAGGCCAGCACCTTAACCACTAGATCTGCCTCCTCCCCCCTTTTCTGTACAATAAGATCCTAGTGAGTTACATTGAGTTAAGAATGATGGCGTTGCCCAGTCATAATTAAATACTACATAGATGATCAGGAATGATCCGGTAAAGCCAATCAAATTTTTATGATGGTGTTGGACCAGCATAAGGTAAAAATATCAGTGTTCTTGCAAAGAATTTTGCAACCTCACAGACAAAACATTGGGAGGGGTTTTTTTTTAAAGATAGAATTGAGTCGAATGACCAGGTATTCAGAAAATAAGAGCACTGCTAACATCACTATACAACTATAGTGCAGAAACATACTCAACAGTTCATCTTCACATGGGCATAAGCACCATAAGTTTTCTTATATTCCCTTTAATATAACTGAATATAACTTACTATAAATATCTTCTGTGGCTGGGACTGTTAGTTTTGTAAACTGCTTAGAAGGTGTTAATCTGCTTTTTGATTAGGGAAGGTTAGGAAATCTACTTAAGTCAGGCTCATTTTATATCCATAATGCATGATTTAAGAAATAGTATTGCCTGATCATAACTCTGTGGGAGTAGATAAGATGGTGTAAACTTAAGTTTGGGCAGTGCATGCCTAAAGGATAACTATCACTTGGATTGGAAACCATCTGTCAGTATTAAGGGCCAGGACCAGCAAAGAAAGCAGAATCTAAGCCAATAGTTAGATATAATTAATTACATAACAAAAACATGTAGAGAATGGGATCTAATATAGTTCAGACAGTTGAGGATTATATGCAAACATTTGTTTGATTTTTACAGCTAAAAGCTACCGATATACTGCACCACATTTTCTCTCCCACAAGATGTCAGTGTTGACCTACTTCACCTAACTAAAGTAAACATCTTCCCAGACTCCAATCCAGTAACCCTATAATAGCTAAACAATAGCTTGCAAAAAAACTTGCTACTAAAGCAAGATGCCATGAAAATATTTCTGATTTTTAAAAAATATCTTTTATCTCTGTTTCTAAATTTAGCCCTCCCCCCAAACTAGGTCGCAAACATTTGAATTTACCTTCTGGTAATCTAGTTTGGTGTAATAGTTAATGTGCTGGCTAAGAAACCATTATTTGATCCTGCTCTTTTTAAATACAACTAAACCTAATATTCTTGCCTCCCATTTTCCCCATGAGGTGGTTTCCCCTGTGAGCTAGTTGTGCTAAGAATGACTAGCCCAAAGTCACTCAGTCACTTTTTGTGTGTAAGGGAGGCCTCCCTTAGACACAAAAGGTATGCTTACCACCTTGAGTTGGTAAGGAGCAAGATAAAATAATATAATGACCAATTCAATCATACTGGATAGGTCTCATCAGAGGATCCAGATGAAAAGTGTCTCTCATAAACAATATGGCGAGACGTAAATTACAGAAACATACTAGATTGGTCATCATCCAAGTCAATATGGACCACGCTAAGTGTTGGAGTGCCTGAACATTTAGTGATGCATGGCAGTTACAAATCAAGTCCATTGAGATCTGGAGCACCACTGTACAACACAATCAGCATTGACAACATCACCATCAGTCAGTTGCAAAAGGCAGCTTCACTTGGAACAGCTTACATATTGTGACAATACCTTTAATAATATTAAACAGCATCTGCCTAACCCAGGTTGTTGAAAAGGACTTGATAGGTAGACAAAAATGCCAAATCCAGTTTAAACACCTGGCTGTCCTGCTATGCTCCATCGTGGTGGGGATGTTCCTGGCAGATATGAATAGAACACCAGAAATATACTCCAAGGAGAGTCACTCAAGATGTGAAAGTCATTCTGAGTGCCCAACTAAAGCAAGCAAGCTCCTATATCGGGCAGAGGGTGGTGATGGGTGGAAGATAATCTTAGTGACAATAGCAAATGCATTATTTCATTTTACACAAGAAAAGCAGTTTAAGCCACTCCTATATTTTTTTTCCTAAAAAAAACCCACATCAGTGGTGGGTTGCTCTAAAGGTCAAAACTGGAAAACTGTTATAAATCACATTTTTCAGGGCTGTTGAAACTGAATGGTCCTTAAATGAACTGTTGTAAGTGGAGGACTACCTGTATAGAAAGACCCTCAGTTGTGTTGATTATGTCAAGCTGTGGAATGTCTTTAGGAAAATTAGAATCCAAGAACATTTCATTGTGCTCACATGAAACCTAGGGGCAACATGGAGAAACAGACTGGTTTGAAGTCAGCAAGGAACTGAGACAAGGCTGTATACGCTCTCCTTATTTATTCAATTTATATGCTGAACATTAATTGAAGGAGGTTAGATTGGAAGAAGATAAGCATTGTTTTAAAACGGGAAGAACCTTGTACTGTACTGTGCTGATGACACAGCTTAAAATGCAAATGATCTCCAAATTTTGCAGGAGAAGACAAGGAGCCTAATGAAAAGAGCCTTGGTGGTGCAGCAGACTAAACTGCTGTTAAAGTAGCACTTAGCTGCCAGCTGCCTGCAATTACTGCAAGTTCAATTCTCACCAGGCTCAAGGTTGACTCAGCCTTCCATCCTTCTGAGGTAGGTAAAATGAGGACCCGGGTTTGTGGGTGCAATAAGCTGACTTTGTATAAAATAGAACACTACTTAGGAGGGGCCAAAAAGCCGTACTAAGCAGGTATATACAAAAGTATGAAGGCTATTGCTTAAAAGCATTGTAAGCCACCCTGAGTCTCCGGAGAAGGGCGGCACATAAATCAAACTAACTAACTAACTAACAAACAAACAAACAAACAAATAAAATAAAATAAGGGACTATAGTTAAATATAAAGCCCAAAGTAATGACAATGTAGCATCTATTGTAGCCTTAAAACTGATCCTGAAGGTACTGAAGTGGTAGATAGCTTCTGCCTTTCAGGATAAAGCATTATGCCTATTCAGCATAAAGAATAACCAAGAAAGATATATCCCACAGATTAAAGCTTGGCAGTCGCAATGAAACCTTGAAAAAGATATTCAGGTGCTGTGACCTATTGAAAAAAAAATCCCTGCACAATTCTCATCTTTGTAAAAAGAATTATGTAGGATTTTTAACACTCTATGGAGCAGCTGGAAAATTTCCAGCAACTGGAAATGTCCTGTTCTACATGGAAAGCAGAAAGGGATTGCAGAGTTTGTGAGTTTGGCATTTACTTATTTCATTAAGTAAAGCTTTAAAAATAAAGATAAAAGATGGCAAGCACAATGAAGCAAGGAGTCGGTTTCCTTTGCCAAAAACCTGGGTGATGAAGCAGGTCTTTACAGCTCTTCTAAACAACAGAGTGAGAACCATCCACATTTTACAGGGGGGAAGGTGCCTTAATAATTTAATCCCAGTAAGTAACCCAGAGTCGCTCTGGAGTTGGGCGGCCTAGAAATCTGTCCAACCAATCAATCCACCAGGAAAATGTAGGAGAATGGCTGTTAAAGCTACAACTCTAGCATCTTAAGCACGAAGGGATGCGATAGTGACCAGTGAAAGCCTAACTCTGATGCATCAATTGTACTAGTTTAGTTCTATTGCTCTGTCGAAGCCAGCAACCTGATTAGAAGTAAACAGTATTGCGAGAGGGTTGGTCAGCATAGCCTGGGTCAATGAACTCGTGTTATTCTTTCCTCCCATAAATGTGAGCATAAAGTTGCTGGATTCGGTGTCAGGTTTCTTCCATCTGATATTAGAAGCCTTACAGGCAGTGATTCAAGAACGTGGATCTTTGATAAGTTATGTTTATTGTGAGAACAATTAAAGCCCTTAAAGAAGAAATCCAGCAACTGCCAAGAGTGAAATACAAGCCCCGTTTATATTAGAAGCAAGGTTCAATTTGAATGCTGCTTTCTTTATTCTATGGGCATTACAGCCTGAGAGCCTTGTGTCTTTAGTTGAGAGGAACAGTTAACCTCTGGATATTGTTGCTGTAATAGTAGGCCAGTCTGATTTCAGGTTGTTTGCTTCTGACCTTTCATACTAGTAATTATCTCATCTTCATAGATTGATCATTTGCCTTCTGTGGGACATTCCCTGTGTTTTGGATAGGCTCAAAGCCAGATCCTGTATATTGTAATGAATGCAATACATAAAATCTTCATACCACCAACAATGGCAACATTTAACAAGAAACTGTTTATATTATTTATTAGTGACAGCACTGGCGTACAAGAGTTTATACAGAATACAGATTCTGTGACAATGACAATAATCTGCCAGGTACTGGAATCTTCAATTCAGTACTGAAATAACGTTCCATCTCATGGTTGCAGCTCCTGAAATAAGACTGTACTTCCAATAATACAGCACAGAATGCCACCCTTTATGTCCAGGAGGGAGAAGAGCTATGTAGTGTACAGGTAGTCCTCGACTTACATCCGGTCATTTAACAAATGCTCACCTTTATTTGCAGTGTTCTATCATGACCACGATTTGCAAAGTCTTTCACTGGTTTCCAGTGTTTACTTCAAGTTTCCGGCAAAAAAAATGCCCATTGGGCATTTTAACAACCATGTATTCACTTAAAGATAAAGGTTCCTGTTATGTCCTTATAAGGACATCCGGCCGGGGATTGGTTAATCCTCCGGGCGGGAAAGTTAAACCGCTGTCATTGGACGGCTGGTCTGCCGGAGCGCTATAAAAAGGGCTCCGGCAGCACAGCCGTTCGTCTGTTCTGACTTAGTTAAGAGCTGAATAAAACTTGTTGAACAGACCCCGCTGGTCTTGTCTTCTTTCCTGCGCCTGATCTAACACTGGCGACGAAGGATTTGAAAAGAACCGCCACGCGGAGCTAAGTCACTCATCGAGAATTTCTCACTGAGCTGAAGTCACTGAAGATGGAGGCGTCACAAGCCGCAATGGCTCCGATCTCCAAATTCGACCCCAGAGTCGAGAAATGGACCTCCTATCTGGTTCGTTTCCGCCAGTTTCTGCGGGGAAACAACTATCAAGACCTCTCCGATGAACGGAAACGAGCCCTGTTCCTAGCGCATTGCGGCTCCGAGGTGCTGGAGATGGCCATCGACCTCGTATCCCCAAGGAACATCGAGGAGATGTCTTGGGCTGATCTGCAAGACGTGCTGAAGGAGCACTACGCTCCCACTGGAACTCCCATTGCCAACAGATTCACCTTTCAGCAAAGGGATCAGTTGGAAGGGGAGCCCATCAAGGACTTTGTGGCAGCTCTGCGGCAACTCGCGTCAAACTGCGAGTTTGACAACGTTGAGAACGCCATCAGAGACCGCATTGTCTTCGGCATGAGGGACATGGGACTGCAACGTAAGTTCCTCAGCCGAAAGAAGATCGCGTTGAAAGACGTCGTTGAGGAGGCAATCGCAGCCGAAATCTCAGAAAAGGCGGCTGCCGCCATGAATAGGGCTAAAGGGGTGCACAAATTGCACCGCCAACCTAAGAGCTCGTCTGAGGAGTCGTCTGCCAGCTCCTGCTCCGACGACGAAATGGCCGTTCACAAGGTCTCCCGCCAAAACCGTCGCGAGCGCACACAAGATGGCGCCCGGATCGAGCCCTGCGGCAGCTGCAAAGGAAGCCATGCCAGGGCTAAGTGCCGTTGGAGAGACGCCGTCTGCCGACGCTGCAACAAGCGGGGGCACATCGCGGAAGCCTGCAGGGCCGAAGCACCTACCCCGGGTCCGTTTCCCCCCGGCTGGGGCGAGAAACGGCAAGACAACCAGAGACCATCCAAACGGTCCTCTACCAGGTCTCAGCAACGAGGCGGCGGCTACGCGGCGGTCAGAACTGAGCAGCTGTCATCCGGCATCCACACCATTGACGATGCGGCCGCAAAGTTCCATGCCACCGTGATCGTGGAGGGAACACCCTGCTCTATGGAGGTTGATTCGGGATCGAACTACTCCATCATGGACTGGCACCAGTTAAAGCGCCTGAAACCGGGCATCTCGAGGAAAGACCTCAAGCCCCTACGAGCCCGTCTTGTCGATTTCGGCGGCAACCCTGTTGAGATCCTGGGGAGGACTTCGCTCCGGGTCACCTACCACGATTTCCAGGGCGTCCTACCCATCACTGTCGTGGGGCGAAATCGCCCGAGCCTGCTGGGGATGGAGTGGTTCGAGCCATTGGGGCTGTCTATCAGCGGGATCCATCAAATTCGTAGGGACGAACTCGACGCCATCATCGAAGAGTTCAAGGAAGTCTTCGATGGTAAGCTGGGGAAATTTGTGGGGAAACCCATTTCCTTCAATTTGGACAAAAATGTCACCCCAATTAGGCTTAAGCCCCGCAGGGTTCCGTTCGCCCTGAGGCCCAAGGTCGACGCCCAGATAGATAAGCTTGTCGCCCAGGGGGTCCTGGAACCGATCGATCATGCTGCATGGGAGACCCCCATTGTGACCCCGATGAAGCATGATGGGTCTGTGCGCATCTGCGCCGACTATAAGTGTTCCATAAATAAGGCCCTCCAGCAGAGCGCATATCCGGTTCCAGTGGTGCAACATCTGCTGCACTCACTTGGGAGCGGATCAATATTCGCAAAATTGGACCTGGCCCAAGCTTACCAGCAATTGCCAGTGGATGAAAAAACTGCGGAGGCACAAACCATTGTCACGCATAGAGGGGCATTTAAATGCACGCGCCTCCAATTTGGGGTCAGCGCAGCCCCAGGTATTTTTCAATCATTTATGGAACGCCTTCTTCAAGGCATTCCAGGGGCGGTCCCTTACTTCGATGATGTCTTGATCTCCGGCCACTCCAAAACCCAACTACTTGAGCGACTGCGCATGGTTTTACAGCGGTTCAAGGAGAAGGGTTTGAGAGTCAGGAGAGACAAGTGCATCATCGGGGTCCAGGAAGTCGAGTTCCTGGGTTATCTCATTGATAAGAACGGCATTCACCCCACCAAATCTAAGGTTAGGGCTATCCATGAAGCTCCAGCCCCCCAAAACAAGACGGAGCTTCAGGCGTTTCTGGGACTACTGAATTTTTACAGTGTGTTCCTGAAACAGAAAGCCTCCGTGGCTGAACCGCTCCATCGCTTGCTGGGGAAGGCGGTTTCCTGGAGGTGGGGGAAGGAAGAGGACGCAGCATTCAGAGCTGTCAAGAACCTACTTTCTTCTGAGAGTGTCCTCATCCAATACCACGAGACGCTCCCCCTGCTATTGACTTGCGACGCATCCCCCTACGGCGTCGGAGCAGTCCTCAGCCATCAGTTCCCGGACGGGAAGGAAGCCCCCATCGCCTACTTCTCGAAGACGCTGTCCAGCGCCGAGAGAAATTACAGCCAATTGGACAAAGAGGCCCTGGCCATCGTTGCGGGCATCAAGCGCTTCCACGAGTACCTATACGGACGGAGGTTCACGGTCATCACAGACCACAAGCCCCTGTTAGGCCTTCTGTCGGGAAGCAAGCCCACACCTAACTATTCGTCGCCCAGGATGACACGCTGGGCAATTTTTTTGGCCGGGTACTCTTACGAACTTTGCCACAGGCCGGGCAGTAACATCTGCAATGCTGACGCCTTGAGCAGATGCCCGTCAAAGGAATTAGTGGAGGACCCAGCCCCCACCCTGGGACTGCATCACATCGATGGCGACCTGGCTTGCCCAGTCACATCCGCAGACGTCGCGGCAGTAACCCAGAAAGACCGGACTTTGAAGCAAGTGATGTCTTGGGTGCTGCGCGGCTGGCCTGCAGAACCGGTGACCGACGACTTCAAGCCGTTTGCAAAGAGGCAGCAGGAACTGTCAACCATGAAGGGCTGCCTACTGTGGGGTGACAGGGTTGTGGTTCCCCAGGCTTTGCGCCTAAAGACATTGGAGACTTTGCACAAGGGGCACCCTGGCATCGTGCGCATGAAGGGACTGGCGCGGAGCTACGTCTGGTGGCCATCACTGGACAAAGACATTGAGAACTGGGTCTCCAGATGTGATCCGTGCCAAGAAGTCCGCCCCGCCCCTCCGCAAACGCCTGTTGCGGAATGGGAAACACCAAGCAACCCGTGGGCGCGAATACATATAGACTTTGCGGGCCCGATGCAAGGGAAGTTCCTGCTAATAGTGGTGGATGCCTTTTCCAAGTGGCTTGAGGTCATTCCCCTGGCATCCATCACTACTGAAGTCACTATTAGAGCCCTCCGGCGACTATTCGCTACCCACGGGCTGCCGGACATCCTCGTTTCCGACAACGGCCCGCAGCTGACCTCGAAACCAATGGAGGAGTTCCTGGCCAGTTTGGGCATCCGCCATGCCCTCTCTGCCCCCTACAGACCGGCTGGCAACGGACAAGCTGAGAGGATGGTGAGGTTCACTAAAGAGGCCCTTGCCAGGATGGGGCCGGGCGATTGGCAAGAGAAGATCGACAACTTCCTCTTGATTCAGCATATTACGCCGCATGCCACCACTAGAAAGAGCCCGGCCGAAATGCTGATGGGCAGGAAGCTGAGGTCACCCCTGGACCGACTTCACCCCCTGTACCACTCCGAGGTCACCGCAACCGCGAGCCGCCCCCTCCGAGCCTTCTCCGCAGGAGATCCGGTTTTCGCGCTTAATTTCCACGGCCTGCCGAAATGGCTTAAAGGGAGAATCGAGAGCGCAACCGGCCCGAAGTCCTACACTGTCGAACTGCAAGACGGAGTGGTCTGTAGACGTCACATCGACCAACTCCGGAAGCGGTGGGAAGGGGATGGCGAAAACCACCCTGACGAGGTAGGACAGCAACATCCCTACAAGGCAGGCCAAAACCACCCCGACGAGGTAGGACAACAACACCCCTACAAGGCAGGCCGAAACCACCCCGACGAGGTAGGACAACAACACCCCTACAGGGCAGGCCAAGACCACCCCATCGAGGTAGGGCAACGCCACCCGGGCAGGGCAGGACAACACCACCCTTGTGAGGTAGCCCTGCAACACCCAGTCGAGGAAGGGCCGTACCACCCCAACATGACCGGCCAGCCAGCAGACCAGCTACCGTACTGCAACTGCCGAGTAGACAGGGGACTCCACGGCAACGAAAACTCACGCCTCCCCGGCAAGGCGACCCAACGCCACCCCGACGGCAGGGAACTCCAGGGAACGCCAGTAGACCGGGACATGCCCAACCGAGAGGGCCAACAACAACCCGGTAAGGGAGGCCTACGACACCCCGGCATGCAAGAACTACACCACCCGTCTGAAATCCTCCGCCCAGCTGACCCCCGTCCCAAGCAACAACGACCCGACCAGGTCGACCAGCACCACCCAGACAGGGTCGACCAACACAAGTCTAAAAAATACGGACAATTTGAAAAAAGTATAAAAAACCCAAGGGACTTACCGGTCCACGACGAGCGGCACCCAGGACAGGGAAGAGACCAACCGGACCAGCAGATATATTCCAACAGCGGGTCGGGAGGCGGCACGCCGGAGCCGGTACCTGCAACGACCACTTCGCAGCCCAGCAGCAAGGCCGGAGGCGCACGGACAGGGCCGGCACCTTCAACGACCCAGCGGCAGGCATCCCAGGGGCGAGGGTCGGAGGACACCGGAGCAGCCACCTTCCAGACGGACGACGGAGAACAGAATGAACTGCGCAGGTCGAGCAGGGCTTCCAGACGTCCCGCCTACCTGCGTGACTACGTCTGTTGATTGACACGAGCTGAACCATGTTTCATCTAGGGGGGGAGGAGTGTTATGTCCTTATAAGGACATCCGGCCGGGGATTGGTTAATCCTCCGGGCGGGAAAGTTAAACCGCTGTCATTGGACGGCTGGTCTGCCGGAGCGCTATAAAAAGGGCTCCGGCAGCACAGCCGTTCGTCTGTTCTGACTTAGTTAAGAGCTGAATAAAACTTGTTGAACAGACCCCGCTGGTCTTGTCTTCTTTCCTGCGCCTGATCTAACAGTTCCCCTCGCACATATGTGCTAGTCGTTCCCGACTCTAGGGAGCGGTGCTCATCTCCGTTTCAAAGCCGAAGAGCCAGCACTGTCCTAAGATGTCTCCGTGGTCATGTGGCCCGCATGACTAAACGCCAAAGGCGCATGGAACGCTGTTATCTTCCCACCAAAGGTGGTCCCTATTTCTCTACTTGCATTTTTTGCATGCTTTCAAACTGCTAGATTGGCAGAAACTGGGATAAGTAACGGGAGCTCACCCCATTATGCGGCACTAGGGATTCGAACCGCTGAACTGCCGACCTTTCGATCAACAAGCTTAGCATCTTAGCCACTGAGCCATCGCATCCCTTTTGCAGTGATCAAGTATTCACTTAACCACTGCAAAAAATGTTGAAAAATCGGGCCCAGTCACGTGATGCATCAACTTACAACTACACATTTTCCCCACAACATCCCTGACAGGTAGGTTGGGCTGAAAGTCAGAAACTGAACCACGTCACCTAAGGTGCTTCTAGGACTAAGGATGAATTAGAACCTGCTTCTCCTCAGGCCTAGCTCTATGCTCTATGCCATATGGACTTTTTGGGGAAATACATGATAGGCAAGAAAGCCATTTAAAAACATTTTTCCATCTATAAAAACTAAATTTGGGGGTAAAGTAAACATCATATTTTACTCTTCTGGCTGCTCTGACAAAAGAATGTGTTTTTTTCTTTTCTTTTTCTTTTTAAATTAATCAGTAGCTGCCAAATGGTTATATGTAGGTTTGGTTTACATATAACCGCAGGTGGCAGTTTTCCTGCTCCATGCTTGATAACATTGTTAAAACCAAAATACAGGGTTAATCCATTTACAGAAAAAGCCTGATACTGTACAATGATGCTTTGAATACTTAAAACAAATCTTAAATTTCATAGTTTTCATAGCAAAGGACTAAACATAGAGCCAAAGGCCCTGCACAAATGTTGTTTGGAGTTCATTCAAATATCATTTAACAGTAGTGGGAAGCTACAATCAATTCTGGATTCTTGATGGGTGGCAGTAATTATTCTGGGCAAGTACAAGGGGGTTCATCCATTCGTTGTTGTGAAGGAGTAATGGGATGAGTGAAGCTTGCGTAGCTCCAGGCAACAGTTGCCAAGGGACTGGGATTTTGAAGGGGAAAGCGGGTGGGGGTGGGAAGGACATCCAGTTACCACTTTGACAGTGTGCTTCTGACTGATTGCATGGGTTTAATTAAGTATTCTCATGCAGATATAAGCTTAGGAGATCAATTTTCACACTCACAATAACATTCAGGATGCATCATTCAAATGCCACTGTGGAAAGGCGATAATATCCCAAGATCTGTTGAAAGGAGTAAAAAAAAAAAGCCTAACATCTGGCATCAAAATTGAGATGACTTCACAACAGCTGCTCACCTAGATGTCCGAGAGCAGCCCACCTCATTAAAATGTCACTCTGCTAAACCTCAGAGGTTAACTTAATTTCACCCATTCTTGATATCAATGACAACAGGTAAACATGAATGTCTAAAACCTGATATAGTAGTTTAACTAACGTAATTGTTCTTTTGTCAATGTCTTCTCCCACATCTAGTGTGGTTCCGTTGTGCTCTGTTTTGGGTGAATTATTCTACCGAGAGATGCCTGGGCAAACGGGCAGCGCCCAGAGCCCTTTATTGTGCTTAGTTTCTTTTGAATGTTCTGTTGGGTTGCATTGGAACAAATTTAAAACTATGAGTGGATTTTATTCGGTGCTGTTTAAAGTGAAATTGGAGTAAAATACAAGAATTCAATATATAAATAAGTAAAATAAGATAAAATTATATTGTAGAGGTAGAAGACTTGGCTCATATACTAGTTGATGGTTGTCTGTATAAGAGGGTGAGAGACAGGTACCTTGGTTCATATATTAAACAAATAACCCATTGGGAACTCAGTATTAAAACAACATACCTTATGTGCAGCCATAATCCAAAAACAACATTTAATACGGCACAGTTCTTGCATAAAATGGTTCGGCTGAGATCAGCATATCTGGGACTGATCGTGGTAGGTTGTCGGGGTGATACTGAAATATAACTTACTGTTCTGCCCCAGCTACGGACCCCAAAGAATGCAGCAACACAAACTCTATACAAAGCTTATTTTACTCAAATAACTTAGTCTTTATCATTCAAAGGCTGTTAATGAACTGTCTTAACAGCCTATCAGAATTCTAAGATAAGGTAATCACAGTCTTACTAGAGTTGGCAGAAAGCCCAGAAGCAATTTTGCAGACACGAAGGGAAGTGAACTAAAGTTGTTCTCTACAGCTTGTTGCAAGGGTGTTCCTTCTTAAGTAGGCTAAGGGAGTGGCCAATTAGCCCCAAGCCTTACTCTCAAGGAGACCTCCTCCTGAGGAGCCACTCCTGCCTTTTGGCAGCTCTGCATGCCTGTGCATTGAGAAGAGGCTCCTCCTCTTCGTCCTCTTCACTTAAAGGAGCTTCTGGAGGTTCTGAAGGCCCTGGCTGAATCCCTGCCTCTGGCACCACATCTTCTCCAGCCTCCTCACTGTCCAACTCGAGCGCCAGCTGCACAGGCTGCTGGCACAGCATCACACCAGCCTCCTCGTTGTCGGAATCAGCTACAATCTGCACAGGCCACAGACGGGCCACAACACTTTATCTTATTTTACTTATTTATATATCAAATTATTGTATTTTTTACTCCAATTTAATTTTAAATTGTTTTATAGGGTTTTATTAATAATTTATGTTTGGAATTTTTGATATGGTCTATGGGCTAATAACTAAACTAAACTAAGCTAAACTAAACTAAACTAAACTAAACTAAACTGTGCTGTTTGGAACTGTGACAAGTAGCCCAGAAAAAATAAAAGTAACCTGGGATGGCAAAGAATATCACAAGGAGTCAGTTTTGTGACTGATCAAGCCTACTGCACCACCCATTTTGTGAGAATGCACATGACATGCTTTTAAAATTCCACATTAGTCTCCCAGGCCTTAAAGAAACATACCGTTTTATCATTGCTCTTCAAAGCTAAAATCTGCTAATGTTTAGGACCCTAGATGCAGAGCTGAAGCTTTTAGAAAATACAAAGAAAAAAAATGAAAACAACAGAAAATGGGTTACAATAAGCTGACCTTATTTCATCTCATTAAAAGTAACGTTCCAGATCCAATCAAATGGGGAAAAAATACGCATTTGACATGCAATACCAATAAAATTTCACAAACATCTGAAGCCTATTTGGTAAGCAGCTGAGGCACAGCGACTGCTTTAAAGGTTCTGGAATTTTAACTGGGTTTTCATTTATTTTTGAGCTATCGGCCTTTTAAAATATGTTATTCTTTTTACTTTTGTTATTACTTATTCCATTTAATTATGTTTGCATTACTGTAGTTAGTTGCTTTAAACACCATGTGGTTGAAAAGAGAATTTTGAATATTTTGAATATAGGTCTAAGGTTTTGTAAATTTCTCTCATTATATTATTTTTATAGCAAGATTTTAAAAATGCAG
Organism: Ptyas mucosa; assembly: GCA_012654045.1. Classification (NCBI taxonomy): domain Eukaryota; kingdom Metazoa; phylum Chordata; class Lepidosauria; order Squamata; family Colubridae; genus Ptyas; species Ptyas mucosa. The sequence goes on from WNWU01000017.1 coordinate 25,745,875, forward strand.
AGTACAAAAAATGCAAACGTTAAATAATGAAAGGAACAATGAAATATTAAAGAGAAATAAATGACCAACAAATGCTAAACAGAACATAGCATTTTTTCTCTTCTAAAGAAAAGAAAAAAGATACCCCTAAATTGAAAACCCACACACAAAAAATTAAAATACCTATCTAATCTATTTGTCTATCTATTTGTCTATCTGTATATCATCTATCATCTATCTATCATCTACATATTTATCATCTTATAATACTATATAATTATCAAATAGAAAGAAATACTGTTCTAGTGTAATAATTATAATGACATCTATACCAAGAAAAACACATTGCTTCATTTTCTGATTAGGTGAAAATATTGCCTTTCCCAAAATAGATAAATCACACATTTTCAAGACCCAGTCTGCCAGCCCGTATTTTCAAATATATATTCTTTGGGAAGTATGATAGATTTGAAATATAATGTTTTGCTGAATCATGTTATGGTAGTCTCAAGTCTATTGTTTTCTAATTAAGCATTTTTAAGGGTTTTCAAATACTGATGTGGCATTTTCAATTATTCTATATCTTTGGTTCATGGTTGATAAACCCCAATGATATCTACTCTATCTATCAATCAATTTTATATAGATGAGTATAGAACTACCATAACAATTGAGCTAAAATAAAATAAAAAGTATTGATAGAATAAAATAAGGTATTAACATAAAATTACAGAGTATATGAATTAAAATGCCAATTAAAATTTTTTTTTTACAATGAATAATCTAAACATTATAAATGACTGGGATCGATAAAAGGAAATAACAAGTAATGCTATGATTTATTGAACACTAAGAGGATGTAAAACTATGCTAACTTATATTAATTCTAATACTCCTGAAACCATGCTAGGGTTTGTTGGGATTAAGACAATTATGGTGAAACAAACTATAACAAAGAAATAGCAAAATGAAACAAAAAGGAGAAAATAAAAATGTGGACAGGAGGAGAACGAAGGAAAAACAAAAAGGCCAAGAAAATATTTTGAGTTATGGAAGCCTAGTTAAGGCTTGGTATCACCTCACTTGGAAGAGTTGTTCCTGTTTAATCATAGCTCCGACACAGATCAGGCTACATTGTCTGAGATCTCTGCCACCTGTACAGCTAGCAAGAATAATTAACCTCGGGCCTTCCCAGGTATTACGTTATAAAGTACATGGGAAAATATACATCACATGACCCATTGTTTCAACTTTCCCCTCATTGCAAGGACAAAGTTACAGCACATTTGGTATGTTAAAACAAGGGTCCCCAAACCCCAGTCTGTGGACAGGAATTGGGCCATGCAAACAAACGAAGCCCCATCCACAGGATGCAGGCAGCAGGCAAAACCACACCCTCTCCAGTCCACAGAAAAACCTCTCTCCTTGGAACCGGTCCTTGGTGCCCAAAAGGTTAGGGACCACTGTGTTAAAAGACCTTCCTCCAAAAGGGGAGAGGGGAGAAAATAACAGTGGGCAAGAGTAAAAGCTCTTCTGGTATTGGCAGGACAATATTGTAGAGGTAATGTGTAGGAGCCCCACTTTTTTGTGGATTTGTTGAATTAAGATATGGTGGAGATATAGCATCTTAGCCACTGAGCCACCATGTTCCATTGTACTCCAAAATAATTGCCAACCATCTTTTGAAAACAATTATTTTAAAATCCTGTGAATACTTTATAAAGATCTGAGTTTGGTGGTCAGGCCAGTTTCATAAGATACATTGTGGTGCAGCCTTCTTTGACTTAAGGATGGGCATTAGAAACTTATATAATTCTTTGTTGGCCAAGTGTGATTGGACACACAAGGAGTTTGTCTCTAGTGCATAAGCTTCCCAGTATACATACAAGCAACAATAAGTGCCTTAAAGAGCTACACCTTTGAAATAGTTACAACAGGAGATATTCCCCCGCAGTTGCTACAGCGGCAGTTTTTCTAACCAAATCATCAATTCTGAGTGGCAAATGTTGCTATCTTACTGAACTTCTGAACCATTAAAGTCTGATAGGATAAAATTGCAACATAAGCAATTATCTACTTGTCTTCCCTTCACATGCAAGGAAAACTGACAGTTAAAACGCAGAGAGAGCAAAGCTGACTAATTACAAAACTTGCTGGCTTTGTATATGTCACTCTGTATGTTAACAGACAAAAGCAGTGGCTAGAATGTGTACCTTTAAAAGCATATGTACAGGGGTGGCCGAGTGCTGGTGGAACAGGGACCAAGGTGAATGCAATGTAAGGATTCCAGAAGGGGAATTGGGGAGAAATTACAAAACAACTGCTTTAACATGAGCGGATGATACTTGAAGTGAAGGTAAAATGAGAAAACACAAGGGAAAAGCTTATTAGCCAAGATACAAATTGATGCTGAGTTTGCATGGATCTCTTGATCTTTTTTCAGCTTCATCCTTCATTTGTTGAAGTCAAGCATTTCATTGCTAGGCTGGAATGAGTGGAAATGCAGTAGCCCAGAGGTTCCCAATCGTTTTGGGTTCGCGGCTCCCATAGCAATCCGACTTGCAACTGCGCGGCTCCCATAAGCAATCCGACTTGCAACTGCGCATGCGCATTAGACGTTAGACCCAGCGGGCGGAATATTTCGCGGCGCCCTTATGACGATAGCGCGGCTCCCCAGGGAGCCGCGGCGCACAGTTTGGGAACCGCTGCAGTAGCCCATTACTGCTACATTGTTTGTGAGCTCATTGGAAAAAGTTGTGCATGAACATTTGCAGAGTAATTTAGGGTATACTTCTATACATTTCTTTCTATGTGTACCAGAGAATGCATGCACAAAATTGACATTTACTGTGTACATTCTCCTGTAGTATGTGATACACAAGGAGCACACAACAAATTACAAACTTTACTGCAAATTCTGAAAAAAATGTTAATTTTGGCTTATATGTATCCTATGCAAAAGGTTTGAAATATATTTATTCAAATATAAATTTTAATATAATGTATACTTCATCCATCTCTAATTCCATGTGGAAGGATCCCAGGACAGTTACAACAATGTGCTCACCAAAAGAGGTGAGCTCACCAACAGTCTCAAAAAATAAAATTTGGGGGGACTAGAGCCCCCTGCTTTGTTTATCCAGCAATATGGGTGTTCCAAAGCTGGCTACACCCATTTTTTTTCAGGCTGATGGCACCCCATGTGCCCACAAGCCTGAAAAGTGAGGCCCATCCTGAGGGAGCAGAGCTAAACTACATGTGTACAAGCTGATCTCTTTAGCCTGCATGTGAAATCTAAAACATTGCCTTCAACCTCTGGAAACCTTCCAAAGTCATTATAAATGTGTAATTTTTAATGTGCCAGAAGTATTGGCTACATGGCTGAAGATATTATATACATTTACACTTAATTTAAATATATAAGTCAAATTTAGTTTTTCTCTTCATCACCACAAGGAATCTGATCCTCAAAGGCCAAGGGTAGGCTTCAATCCAGAACAAACTGGTCATTCCTGGTCTAAATGAATAAAAGGCATCTTTGGCTATTACTATCAACTTAAGGTTCTCCTACAGTAAAAAGATGAAAAGACCCTTGAGTCAAGCATGTCTCTGGGCATTGCCTCGACATAAACATGTAATTTGATTTGCAGTAATTTTATAATGCTTGCTGTTAATGCTTAACTTCTAGAGTATTTCTGCAACTTTAAAATTCTGGAATTTCCTTGCAATCTTCATCTAAATACCATCCAGGTGTAGCTCTGCTTATGTCTTTTAGCTGTGCCAAGATTGGTTGGGGATTGCTATTGGCCATGACACAAGTAATAATAATTCATAGCCATATTTAAATAAAGAGTTGGTTATTACATTTCTGGAACCTCTCACACTGTTATAGACTTTAAAAGTGTGTCAAACCTGATTAATCTCTGCAAGCAGACTAAGAACAGTGTTTGGAAGGATAGTTGGGGACCGATTGCAGCAACTTCATGCTTCTTAAAAGTGATTAGCGCTGTGACATCATTACATCATGATTTGTTGGATTATATACTGCAGAAAATGACAAGAAGTCAAGGAAGTAAACAGGGTTGTAAAACATTGAAAATGAATTTTTTAAAATGCTAATCCTTTTGCAAATCTGACCTGAGACTTTAAAATTAAAAATGAATTGGGGTGTAATGTGTCAAATATATTATTTCCAGGTTATTATTCAAGCATTAAAATTATTCAATATACAAAGGTGCTGTGTACGATTAGACTCTTCCAGCATATTGCAATACAAAAATAAATAAAGGATGGCTCTCAGAGGTGGTATGTGGGCAATACTATAATAGCTGTCCAGCACATCAAAACAGCAACATGATACTGAGAAAAATACATAGCTCTTAGTGCTGCATTTATTCTCAGGTACATTGCCCTTTGCATATGGGTAGACCCACACCATACAACCAATACTGAAACATGATCTATATTTACGTCTTGTGACTAGTCCTGGCTTTTATTAAAACAGACGAGTTAGGGTATTGTTTTTCTTTTTTTGTTAAAAGAAGGTTTATTTCATTTATGTATAAAATGTTTTACTTCATTTTAACTCAGGGTGATGAACAATACATGGAAAATAATGAGCTCCAGCAATATTTCCAGAAACGTATTTTTAGGTGTTTTGATACTGCCAGATGGTAATGTCTTAATGATGGGGGAGTGAGGGTGATTGGATAACCAGGGGAATAGTAATAATTTAATATGCGCTTTGAATCCCTACAACCAGGCTGCAAATCTCTACAATGTTTAATTGAAACAACATTCATAAATTATGTATTTGTTACTGAAACGGATTATTCGGTTTAAGGTTGTATGCAAAATGTGGTCCTGAATAGTCAGCAGTGACTTGTTAATTGCATCACGCTATTGATGCTCCTTTCCAGTTGGACAACCAGCTGAACAATTCTGACATGAAATGTTCCATCCATTCATTCGTCCACAATATCAAACAGACCAAGGAAAGGCTAGGATTATAATACGGCTCCTTTATGGTCCTCCTCCTTTAAAGACCAGACCTGAAACAGAGTTGCCTAACCAACTTGCAGAAAAGGGTTATGTCAGAGTTTTGAATGTCAGAGAGAAGCTGGAACTGCCAATAGCCCCAAGACCAAGACCTGCGTGTACCCAAGAGCAGAGATACACAGGAACATGTTTCATTGAAATATAATTAAAGTGACACCCCTGCACCAAAGCCTGGAATTCAGCAGGTGTGACTGTTGCCTACATTTCTGCAGTTACCTTACAGGTAGACTTAGACTTGCAACCATAATTGAGCCCAAAATTTCTGTTGCCAAGCGAAACATTTGTTAAGTGGGTGTCACCCCATTTTACAACCTTTCTTGCCACAGCTGCTACTGTAAGTGAATCACTGCAGTTGTTAAGTTAATAACGCGGTTGTGGAGTGAATCAGGCTTTCCCATTGACTTTGCTTGTCAGAAAGGCATTCACATGACCCTGGGACATTGCAACCATCATAAATATCAGTAAGTTGCCAAGCATCTGAATTTTGATCATATGACCAGGGGGATCCTGCAACAGTTGTGCGAAAAATGGTCATAAGTCACTTTTTTCAGTGCTGTTGTAACTTCAGTGCTGTTGTAACTTCAAACAGTCACTAAATGAACTGTTGTAAGTTTATTTACAATGTTGTAATTTTAAGATATCTTTAATATGCCAGTGTTCCTAGTAATGCACCCATTGAAAGCAGAACTCCAAGGCAGGTGTCAGGGTTCCAAGTAACACCTGCAATGAAAGAAGACTCCGAGGCTAGAAGTTCCTCAAACTTCCATTTTATTAGAGATGTCATATTGGCACATCTGGAAAAACCCGAATCTGAAAGCTTCCAGGTTTTCCCCACCCAAAATAAAGTCCAAGTCCCTTCCCACATGTCCATCACATGCTCCAAGCAATGCACCATCCCAACTGGAGATGCCTCCCAGTCACGCCACTCCAGATGCAGGGCAGGATGTCCTTGACTCTCAAAGAAAAGAATGTTATTATGGCTAGATATCTCTCCAACTCCATACAATCCCTCCTCCCAGTTTCCCACAGCACTAAATGTGGCAGCCTTGGAGATCCAAAGTAAAAGATGGCTTCCAGGACTGACAACAGGTAGATTCCTCAAAGAATATATTTTTGTTTTGACGGATCAGCTGGTCTATCTACTTCCCTCCTCCCTTCCTCCTCTCAGGGCTTGTGGCAACTATGAGGCAGCAAAAGATGGCTTCAGCCAGGTTCGCTTCAGAGTTGATATAATAATAATGTCCATGCTGACCCTCTCATTGGTCAGTAAGGCAACTGCCTTACCCATTGGGGTAGGCACGGCAGTCTCCCAAGCTCCCTGGACATTCCGCTCTCCTGGACAGAATTGTGCTTCCCAGCAGCTCCTTGACTCCCTAACTAGCCTGATCTTAGTCAAGCCAGTCATAGGCCCTGAATATTTAATTGTTTGTCTACATCAGCTCCATCGTCTGTTTTATCTTGGGGAAGAAAAGGATATAGACATCTTTGCAAAACATGGCACACCTTTTGCCAAGTTTAGTTTGCCAATCATTGCTATTAAGAGATTTTAATGTCTTTTTCTATTGTTTTGGTTTTCTGGTGGGAAAAAGCTATGTTGGGGGAAGGGAAACAAAGCTTATCATAAGGATCAAGAGTCTATTCTTTAATATAGTAAGATAACATTGCAAAAAGGAATAGTTCTTCGTAGAACTATTCTTTTTTTTTTTTGCACTTCTTAATAATCAAAATGCTTTCATATGCATATTTTTTCTGAAGGAAATGAATCTGCGCTTTGTGTTGTGTATTTGGTGCACACCAGGAGTCTGCAAAGCAAGCAACTTGACCAGATGTATAGGTGCCTCTCTGGAAAAAAAAAAAGCACAGGAAGGAAGTGACAGCTTACTTCACCCTTAAGAAGCATCCTTTGGGGTTTTCTTTTCAGTCATTTCTATCAAGAAGGCAGACATTTCCCAATTTTGAAATGAATTTTTTAGCCAGGTTAACTAAAATTTGGTGAAAATTTGCTGCAGCTTGCAGCATGACGATGCACGTTTATAGTTATAGTTTTATAATTTCTTAGAAAATGGAAACAAAAGAGACTTTTCAACAAAACAATCATAAATATTTTATTCAATTAAAATATTGTAATGTTTGTTTCAGATATAATGCAAGCTGCCATGGCGAGATAGTATGTTATGAATAAAGCCAAGTTTTGTTGTTATTGTTCCCACCTATAGGGAAAATTCAAAATAAAAAGGAAAACAGGTGAAAGTGTGGAAGACCCCTGGACTGCATAGATGGGGTTCTATGAAACTGTGCATTCCCCAACTTCTGGGAGAAAGTTACGGTATTTTTTACTGTAAGGGCTTTCTCAGTCAGGGCTTCTGACTGGACCATAAAACAAATTTCTTTCTTCAATTACCACAGCTCTTTTGTTTCTTCTAAGTGTGAGACTTCCTGGGAATCAGGCTTGTTGTGGGGGCCTCTTCAGGTCACAACAGGCGGGTGTGTTCCTGCACATAACCAAGTCAGTTGTACCACACCAGCCTGTTTTAAATATTTGCTACTGACTTTTAAAAAAATAATTAAGCATGATAATGAAACGATTATAATACATGAGATTTTCATGAGGGCATATTCATGTTAATTAAATCTAACCCCATTTAAAGCTATTCCTTCTTTCAGCATATATGTACGTGTAGATATACACACACATGCTGTTTCTTGACATTGCTATTCGCTTCAAGCATGAAAACAAGGACTTAGTGTTCTTCTGGATAAACTTGTGTGTTTTCCTATATGGGAAATGGAACAATGGTTTAGACTTCTGGCAATACAACCTTTTGCACTTTTAATCTCTCCTGAGCTTGAGGAACTGACATCCTGCAGTGTATATAGCCTTCCAACTTTAGGGTTGAAATTAAATGCATTAGGCTCACTGTTCTAAACAAGCCGATATATAAATAAAGGAAACAAAGCATACAATTAACATTTCCACAAATCATAAACTCCTCGGATGGCTGTGTCAATACCTCTTTCTAAGCTTAATTGTTCCACAAGTTGTTGAGATACAGCTATGTTTGCTGCCAAAAGGTGGGTACCTTGAACCTTTTATTTATATTCTAGTGTACAATAAATTAAAATGCTGAATCTGGGGGGAGTGGGGGGGAAGTAGCCCCTGTATTTATGAGACAATGCTAGGAATAAAAAAAAAGTCAGCCTATGAAGGCAGTGTAGAAAATTCAGCAGGGAGCTCATCTACTAACATTAGACAATCTCTTAGGAAGACCTTGGATTCAAGCTGGCTCTGCTACATGGTAGGTCTGTTTGTTATAAGCTTCTCTACAGGTAGTCCTCATTTAGTGACTGCCTTGGACAGAAACATTTGAGGTTATGACGATGATGAAAAATAAGTAACTTTGCAACCAGCCTTTGCATTTATGACATTTTCAGATCTTTAAAGCAAAGGAAAGCTGAAATAAGATTGTAAGCACAGCAGCAGTTGCACTTAGCAATCTCTTACTTAATGATTGAGTTGCCGGTCCAAATTGTGGTCACTAAATGAGGACTACCAGGAATGGAGAAGAGAGTAGAGCTAGAATGTATTACAGAGCCTTGGCTCAACAAGCTCTGGGAGACAGATTTCAAGTTGTACACCAGCCACTACACCAAGGTCAGGAAATGGAGGAGGGATATACTGTGAGAATAAGATGTACAGTATTTTTCCTCTGAATCTGAAGTCACTATAAGTGATTTTGGTTAACAGCCATAAGATAGGAGTACTACTAATATATTAGTCTATGTAATATCCTGTAGGTTCCCTCCCTAAGAACTTTGATTTCATTGCCAGGCTGGTGGTCCCCCAAAATTTGTTTACTGGGACCTAGATGAGTGTAGTGTACTTCTACTATTATTGCATCTCTAAATGATATTCATCCAATGCTCTTGACCATGGTATTATTTTGGACTATTTATTAAAGACTGGAGTTAGGAGGTCACTGTTCTTTCTGAGTAGGTGGTGCCATTCGATGTTGGTGGGAGAGAGGAGTCTTCTGTTATATATCAGCACCTCCAGGCTGAGTAGAAGAGATGGTGAAAGTCTTGACCTGGAGCATGGATTTTGTGGCGACTTCTAGTTTCTATTGATATAGAACAGGTACTATGGATGATCCATTTGTAGGTCTTGATGGAGTTGCACTTCATTTGGAGGATCAACTCTATAATATGTGGATTCTTCTGGACTTCTGGCTCCTGCTAGAGCAGCAGATAGAAATGGTAGCTAGGGAAGTCTTTGGCCAGTTTTGTGTGGTGCACCATTTGCTATCTTTTCTAGATGAGAAGGTTCCGAACACAGGGAACCATGCTATTATCAACTCCCGATTAGGCTACTGCAATTTGTTGTACATGAAGTTGCCCTTGATGTTGTCCTGGAAGCTACAAAAGGCACTGAATGTGGCTGCCTAGTTTGTAACTAGCATTAACAGGCTTAGCAGCAGAATCATCTCTATCCTGTAGGAGCAGCACAGTTCACCAGTAAGCTTCTTGGCTCAACTCATGGTGGTGATGTCACCTATAGCTCCTTTTATGGATTAGCTTCTTGCTACCTTTGAGGTGGTCTGCTTCAGGAAAAAAACAATACATATACAATATACATCATAATGGGAAGCAGCATCTAAGAGATTATGTGACAGATCATGGTCTTTTTGATGCAGCCTCATCTTGGAAGAGTTTTTCTTACTCCAGTCAGAAAGCCACCTACCCTTAATAATACCCTGGTTGTATTAACCGCCCAGTTAATACTCTGGTTGCAAACAATGCTCTTCTGCAGGGAAAACTCCCATTACAGGGAGAGTATGAAATTTATTTATAGATTTTAGTTGATTATTGCATTACTGTTTTAAAATTATTATTATTATTATTATTATTATTATTATTATTATATTAATATCATAGGGCACTTTGAGTATTATAAGTAGGTGGCATGCCAATGACCCGATCATTCATTAAAAAAAATTATCTGGAACTTCATCCCCCCCCCCGCCTCCACCCCACATTTTTAGGAAATTAAATTGCCAAAGAAAGAGCGACTGGATTGAGAGGAAGGTGAATACTGAGGAAGGAATAGTTGGAAGCAATTGATGAGATCCTCCATAAGGCAGGAAGGCCTGGACTCTTGGTTTGTACTGCGCATGTGATGGAGTTAAGTACTGTTTGTAAGCATAGATGAGTTTGGAGAAACATGGTGAATGGGATTGCTGTAAAGTTGGTTTAAGAGGGTTTTTTTAAAGTCTTGTCCTTTTTAATATCTTTGCTTTACCACACTTTATTATTTTTGCTTTCCATGAGTTTATTCTGAGAGAGAACAGTGTGCTTAGTATATACTTTTTTTGGAAAAAAAAATTGGTCTTACATGGCCCTAGTCTTCGCATACATTAGTCTTATTGTGCCTGAAGGTCTCTGCTGCACCCAAAGGCCTTCTTATGAGATCCTACCCCAGATCGTGTGTGCTGTAAGGATCTTACTTAACCTGCTCAGCAGATTAATAAAGGGTCTCTCCTCCTCTTAGCCTCCGTCTATCGCAGCCGATCTGAACAGTCTCCATTCTGCGAGTAAACAACCCACTTTTAAACCGGTCTTTAAATTTCTTTAAACGGTCTTTATGCTTTGCGTTGTGCTTCTTTCAGATAATAATATTATCTTATTATTTTCGTGTTCCCCTTTCATGCCAAAGCCCCGCCAAAGTCTACTGATGATCGGAACGCGTTTCTGGAGTTTTTAAACCGATCTAAAACGCGGCTTTCGATCTCTCTCACGGCGTTCGCCGCTCACACCCTCCACCCGCACATCCTGCCTGGCTCACCGCAGCCGCACCCCTCGCCCCCCCTACGGCCTCTCCCGCGGGCACATGCCGTCGCTCCACGCGCGGGGGTGGCTCCATCCGAAAGGGAGCGGGGTCCCGAGGCGGGCCACACTGGGAAGGAACACGAGACGCTGGGTTGGCCCTGAGCGGCCGGAGTGCGGGCACTTCAAGAAGCCCCCACCACAACTCGCCGCGGGCAGCGCTTCCCCACCCCCTTTTAGCTTGGACTGCGAAAATCCAGCTGTGTTGTGTGTGGTGGGGAGGCTTGGACTGCGAAAGTCCAGCTGTGTTGTGGGGGGGCTTGGACTGCAAAAGTCCAGCTGTGTTGTGTGTGGGGGGGCTTGGACTGCGAAAGTCCAGCTGTGTTGTGTGTGGGGGGGGCTTGGACTGCAAAAGTCCAGCTGTGGGGCTTGGACTGCGAAACTCCAGCTGTGTGGCGGGGGGGGGCTTGGACTGCGAAAGGCGAGAGGCCAGCGGTGTGGGGGGGCTTGGACGGCGAAAGTCCAGCTGTGCTGTGTGTGGTGGTGGTGGGGGCTTGGACGGCGAAAGTCCAGCTGTGTGTGCATGGGACTTGCACTGCAAAAGTTCGTGTGTGCGCGCGCGCGCGTGTGTAGGGTGGGTGAGTGGGAAATGCCCCGACGCTTCCCTCCCCAGGGCAGAGAAGAGCGCCTCTCGCCTCCCTCCACCCAGGCGGGCAAAGCCTTAAGGGGCGTTTCTTTCGGCCCTTTGGGCCGCCCCCTCGCGCTCGTCCCTTAGGCCCGGGCGGAGTGGGCGGCGCTGATGCTCGTTCCTCAGCCAGGACGTCGAGCTAACTGCGTGAGCCCTGCCCGCCTGTCGCCCAGCCAGCCAGCGAACGAGCGGCCGCCGCGGGACGGAGTTGGAGTTTGTCAAGTGGCGTCTGGCGCTCAACAGGAGGCCGCTGCCAGACGAGGAAGCCGCCCGCCCGGCTCAAGAAAGCTCGCTCTTCTCTCTCTCTCCCCCCCCCCCCCACCGCCCCGCTCCGCTCCTCCTTCGCCATGGCCGAGGCGCCTCACCCCGTGGAGACCGACCCTGATTTCCAGCCGCTCGCTCGCCCGAGGTCCTGCACTTGGCCTCTGCCCCGTCCGGAGCTCGCCCCGTCCAGTCCGGGACAGACGCCCACTGCAACTCCGGCGAGGGCCGCGTCTCCGTCCCGCTGCGGGCTGGTTACGGCCCTCGGCGCCTCCTCCTCTTCCTCCGCCGGCGGTGACCTGCTGAGTTTGCTGGAAGCGGGCGGAGGCGAAGGCTTCGAGGCGGGCAACTCCGGAGCTGGAGACCTCGGAGTTTCAAGCGGTTGCCTTTGCGGGGAGTTCCCGTGCCTTCAGCACCCGCAGCAGCAGCAGCAGCAGCATGCAGGGCCCGCCGCCTTGGCCTCGGTGACGGGCCCTCGCAAGAGCAGCTCTTCCCGCCGCAATGCTTGGGGCAACTTGTCCTACGCGGACCTCATCACGAAGGCGATCGAAAGCGCCCCGGAGAAGCGGCTCACTCTCTCCCAGATCTACGAGTGGATGGTCAAGAACGTGCCGTACTTCAAGGACAAGGGAGACAGCAACAGTTCCGCCGGATGGAAGGTTAGCAGGCTCAGGGGTTTGGGGGTTTTTGGGGTCGGTGGCATCGCTCCCCCGCCCGGCCAACTCCGGCCAACTTTGCTTTCGGCGTAGAGGAAATGTGGAAAGGCACAGACTCTGCCTCGCCGAGAGGTAACGTGAGGCCGGCGGAGGAGAGGAGGAGGGAAGTGGAAAGAGCCGAGCAATGTAGCTGCTCAAGACCCTTGTCGTTTCCTCCGCTTCCTGCCCCTCCAAATCTGCAGAGAGCCAGCGGGATAATCTCTACAGGTAGCCCTCGATTTACGATCACAACTGAGCCCAAAATGTATGTTGCTGAGACATCGGTTAAGTGAGTTTTGCCCCATTTTACGACCACAGTCGTTAAGTGAATTACTGCAGTTGTTAAAAGTTAGAAACAGGGTTGTTAAGTGAATCTGGTTTCCCCATTGACTTGACTTGTCAGAAGGTCGCAAAAGGGGAATCACATGACCCCCCAGGACACCGCAACCGTCATAAATATGAACCAGTTGACAAGCGCCCAAATTTTGATCACGTGACCTTGGGGATGCTGCAGTGGTCGTGAAAAATGGTCGTAAGTTGCTTTTTTCAGTGCCGTTGTACCTTTGAATGGTCACCAAATGAACTAGTGTAAGTCGAGGACTACCTCTAGTTGGCTCGTATGCAGTCGCTTTTTTCCCTTCCTATTGATGCTGGGGTGTCTAGGGGTGGGTTTTCGTGGACTTTTAGTTTCCCACTGTGTCCTCTTTCTTCTTGGCGTTCGCAGATGAAGAGCCGCTTGGGCAGTGTTAGGTTGAAGAAGGGTCCCCAGATCCTTTGGTCCTTTCCTGTCTTTGTCTCAGTTGCTATACATAACTTGCTAGACAGCTGGTTTCAAGCACAGCTGTGTCATTTCCTCTGGTATTTTTGAGAGGCCCCTGAGTGATCCAGGGACTTGAGCAGTTTTGCTTGACTAATGCAGGCTTTCTGAACTTGATGCTCTTCGGGTCTTTCACGCTCCCACACAATAGTCCAGAACATCTGGAGGGTGTCATGTTGGCTAAGGTTGGATTGAGGAGTAATTGGATATTACAGGTCTAACTGTATTGCAAAGTTGACTTCTTTCTATATTGTTTCCACATTATACCAAGGCAGATTTTATTCCTTCTCTGAAATCTACCAGAATTCATAGACAGTTAATTCACATTAAGCATCTATATCTGATAGCTTTGGGAAAGTACAAATTAGGAGAAACAAATACTGTATCTCAACAGCATAGTTTGGTGTTTTTTTTTTAAAAGAAAAGGTACTGCTACACTAGTATTTTACTAATGTATCTTGGTGCAGATGTTACCTAATGGAGGGAAATGACTAGTTGAAATGCTTGAGCTTTTGGGGGTTCCTTCCAGTGGGTAAGATATTACAGCTTACTAACATTTGAAAATTTCTCATGGGAGTGGATATGTTTTCTTGGCTCCTGAATTCTCACTAGCTATTTAAATTCAGTAAAGTAGCGTACAAATATTATCTGCACACTTTCCAAAGGAAAAAATTGGAGTTGGCATTTTTTGGTAGAAGGAAAAGAACTAAATTATTAATATATTAAGGAGACATACTGTTAATTATAACAAATTCCCAATGTTGTAATGTGATAATTACTGGTAGAAAAAAGGACAAATGTATTGAGGGAGAATGGTGGCAGTCTTCATCAAAGTTAGTCTTTTGGTGGTGCCCAGTATTGTCAATCCCAGAAGAACATTATGGAAATATATGAGCAGTGGAACTTGGTAGCAGGTCATTTAAGAAAAGAAATAGTTTGTTGGCTTTCCCATCTCCATTTCTGGGAAAAAACTAGTTAACATTTGCTTAGCTAACATATTATTAAACAAAACATAACCCATAGATTTAAAGTTTAGTTTCATATTGTTAGCTTTAATTAATTCAATATTTGCAATTCTAATAAATAGATCCCATAAATACAATGAACAGACCAATAGTTTTCATTTTCAGGAAAGGAAAATAGGAAACACACTTCAATGAAGTCATGGGCAATCCAGTAAAGTGCTCAAATGTTTACGGATTGTTGAGATTGAATGTTCAGTAAGACACTATTTCCAGTTTCCTTTTGTATAGACGTAATTTCAAATATAATTGATCTCTGTTGTTTATGTAGACAGCTATAATTTGAGTATGTCACAAATACTGAATTTCTCTACAGAAATCTGCTATGTAGTAATACAGTATGAAGGCAGGAAGTGTTCCTGCCTTTAACTAGTTTAAAGAAAAAAAATGTTTTTCTTGGTGAAGCTTTTTTACCCAGGAAAATGTATGCTGATATATTTTTACATAGCATGGCGCTGCAAGGTTCTAGCTGCTGATGCCTACTGAATAGGCTAGTATAGGGTAAAAATATGTACAATATAAAGTATTCTGTAACATGCATCTGTTGTGTCTTATTCTCAGTGTCTGAATTGCTTAAAAAGTCAATACAAATATTTGTGTGTGCCTCAATATTTGCATTATTTGACAAGTACTTTTCCTTGAAATGCCCTTTTTATACAATTCTCTGGAGAGTACATTTGATAGTATATACATTTTTAAAAATTGGAAATCAAGGACTACTGTGTTCCGGTTTATACTAGGAAAGTTCAGCTTAATTTGGTTAAAACAAATATATCCTCTTCCTAGACACAAATAATTGTCTTGCATTTGATTGATTCAAAAGTAAATGGTACTTACATGATTTCCGTTACATTTCTATTCAGCAATTTTTAACATTCAAGTAAAATCTAGTTTCTATAAATCTTGGAAATATATCTACTTTAAAATAATTATACATGATAATAAAAAACAACTGTCTTTCTTGAGTGCTGGTATAATGAGTGAGCCAGGCATTCCTGGCTGTCCATGCTTTTAACCTCTTAAAGATGAAAAATGCTCTTACAAAATATTACATTCTTTAGTTTTAAAACTTAAGATATTGCAAAAACAACTAATCAGACTGCAGTTTGGCTTAGCAAAAGCTGCACCTTTCATCAGTTTGTTCATGTGCTGTCTGTATCCCTTGAATCATATAACAAAGTATAATAATTTGTATGGATAAAATTAGAGAAATTGGATCTGGACTGTAAGATTCCCAGTGATCGCTAGATGGCAGGAAAGAGACACAGAAAACTCCATTTTGTTTGCTCCCATCTAGTAATTGTCCTGGGTTTTGCAGGCCAGATCTGGTGACCCTAGAAAAAATAAACAGAAACAGAGTTGGAAGGGAACTTGGAGGTCATCTAGTCCAACCCCTGCTCACAGAGGAGACCTATACTAGGAATTCGAACCGCCGAACTGCCAACCTTTCTGATCGACAAGCTCAGTGTCTTAGCCACTAAGCCACCAGCAACCTCTGTTGTAAAATCTGCATATAGATCACAGCCTACTGCTCACTGTGCTGCAGAAATGCTCTTTGAGTCATCTGAGATTTCTGTCAGTAGAAGCAGCCAGAAGTAGTTTTCAGTGATTTGCCCTTTTTTTTTTTTTTTTGCATTTCCAATCTGCTCTGAAGGCTTCAAAATAACATGGAAAATGGTATGGTGAATTGTACAGAGAAGAGGAATCGCCAAAAATGCTATATATTTTTTTGCTTGTGGCGGCCTCTGTACAAAAATGGATAAAAAATGCATAAAAACTTAAAATTCTATATTTCCTTCAGTGTTTTTGGCGATATAACCTAATAAATCTAATCTCAACAATCTGTAATTGTTACCGTAATTCTGGAAAAAAATATACAATTTTGGCCTTTGAGCGCCAAGAAATATGTGTGAATCAGTTTATTTGAATCTTAAAAAATGGACTGTAATCTGCCCAAGTTAAATGTCAGCAACAATTTGTTCCATTTTATAGAGAAACTGGTGTGGAAAGATGGTTCGCTATGATAGGATTAAAAGGAGATTCCTAGTATAGGATGTGGGTTTTTTGTCAGTGTTTTAGCTCTGCAAACAAGCTTGGAGATGTAGCTATTCACACCCCTCAGTGCCCTCTGTTTAAACTGATGGATTTGTCAATTTGATTTTTGAATGTAAGTTTTACTCAAAAAGTAAATCAAGTAAAATAGATTTACTCATCCATATGTCGAAGTGATAATGCAGATTGCATTGTGCTCCATATTCATAAGTCAGTACAGACTGTTGATGACAAAATTACCTGTTACTGCTGGTGAAAATTATGTGAAATCTGTGTATTTGACTCAGTTTACTTGTTTCCTGGACTCAAAATTGAGGAGAATGTTATAACCAATAAAATAGGAGCTTCAGCATATCCATGTGAATTTGATATTCCATATTAGAAAGAAATATACAAACAAAGCAGCAATTCTTCTCAGTTTTAAGAAAAGAGATCATCTGTTTCCTGAGTATTTTTACTTTTTCATTACTTAAAATACTACATTTGTTGCTAATGAAAACTGTGACTCTTCCACTCTTAAATGTTCCTTAAACTTTTGGGTAAAAGTTAGCAACTGGCTGTTTGGAGCTATAATCTCTGTAAAGCCAAGCCAGGATAGTCAGTGGTCAGAGATAACCTGAAGTTTAGAAATATCCAGGAATTAGAATTGTATCCTTAGGGGTCATCTTAGTAATTCTGAAAAGTGAAAAAGTATAGAAGTCGCTCTACTTCTGAAGCACAGGAATTAGTCTCCACACCAAAACCCAAAAGGATGAAGTAATACAGTTCTACTCCACACCAGAGTAGATTTTTTAAAAGGAAGTTTTTAAAGAGATATGACTGGTATAACAATATACCATTATATAAAATATTTTCAAACAGTATACTAATTTTTGTTTGAAAACAACAAGAGTTTAATTGCACCTGCTTTCTGAAATACTAGGGTTGCCTCAAGAAAATTTTTAAAAAATTACTCTCATCTGGTTGTGACTTACTGTTCCAAGTTGTACCACGTGAACTAAAAAAGCCTATTCTGTTTTCTGATATTTCCATATTTTTACAGTATTTAGGTTGTTGTAAGGCTCTTTTGCATAGGCTGGGCAGGAGAGAAAAGTCCCACTTTTTTCCAATTTTTTTGCAACTTGGAGTATTTTGGTGAAAAGGAAAATCAAGTTCAGTTGGACAGTGGAATTATTGTGAAGCTCGGATGTGCCTTTCAAGTGAAGTGAGAAATGAATTCTGAATTATCTGTATTTGTCTGAGGCACAGACATAAGAAAGTATACAACTGATAATTTCTTTGTCTGCAGCTCGGATTTCCTGGTTTCATTTGACACTTTGATGATCTCTCATTAGAGTGGAAAAAATGACAGCCTCTGATAGGAAACAGTGTAGAAACTCAGGACCTCTCAGTGATGTGCTAACAATGTTTCCTCCTCATTCTGTTTTCAAAAAGTAAAAAACAGCTTGTATTTCTTTAAATCCCAGTCATCCTATGTTGCAAAATTATATTTTTCCTTTAAACAGCCTTGTATATGCTTCCTATGTTGGAAAAATGGAAATCACTGGTCCAGTATTATAATATTGAAGACACTATTTTTGCATTATTGGTTCATACATGCAACACAAGTTTATCAGACTGTCTGTGTATTACACTTGCATGGATGTATGCTGGTGTTTCAGGTGGAGCTCACAGTCAAGTTTTTCCGTTCAGGTGGAAGCTGAAATTCTTAATGTCTCGCAACAACTCTTCATTAATAAAATATTAATGAAATATTAAATAAAATATTTAAGGATCTATTTACCTGTTTAATCTGCAGGATCATTGCAATGCTAAACATAAGTTTTATAATGAAATGGTGACAATGTGCTTACTCCTGAATAGACTTCGCTGCAGAAAAAAATGCTGGTTTGTGATGTTAATTCAAAGCCCATTAATAGGAAGGCTCACAGAAGAAGAAAAAATGTGCTATATTTAGAGCATCTTAAATTCTTATTTGTAAATAAATCATTGGATGTTACTTGTTTATTTAAGTGATTTATGTGGCCGCCTATCTTGGGACTGTGACTCTGCACTTTTACTTATTAAATTAAATGAGAAAAATATGTCAGTTTTACCCATATAAGTCATTCACATGAAAAATGCTGAGTTTCAGACTTTCCTCTTTGGCAAATTGATTTATGCTGCCACCATCTCCTCCTCCCCCCCCCCCCCAATAGGAGTAACAAAACATCTGGCATGCTTTACCTGCATACTATGCCTTGCTATCCACTTTGCAAGCTTACAAAAGACACATGAATTTCCAGCACTTCATATCTGGGAAACTGCTTTTAATATCAAAAATAGCATTGCTTTTTTTTTTTACTTTGAATACACTATTTGCATTGTTTTAATTATATTATTATAGTGTATTGTACTCTACTCTACTCTATTCTACTGTACTCTACTACTATACTTAGTAATCATACTAATGCTATATTATATTTTAAAATTTTTATGTTGCCCATCTCACTGATGCAGTGACTCTGGTGGCTTGCAGTTTATTATGACTTTATATATGTAATCTAATACCTTTCTAATGTTATTTTAATGATATTTCTTTGCCCAATAAGATACTGTTGCTTGGGATAACACAATTAACTATAAAATAATAAAATATTTATTCAGTAGAAACTGTTTTGAACTTTTTCAGGGTAATTCAGGCACTTTTTTCTACATATATTTTCTTAAAAATGGACTGTTAAAGATTTGTATTTCTGCATATGAAATCACTTTTTACCTGGAAATCAGTGGACCTTGGCTGATGTAAAAAAAAATGTAAGTTGGACTCCATTTGATTAGTACTTGATTGGGAGGTCACTACAAAAGAACAGGCCTATAAGAGGCTGGGAAATTAAAAAAATAAAATAAAGCAGTGACAACCACTTCTGTAATGCTGCCAAGAAAACTATAGGGATGTGCCACACAGATCATGAGCAATTGAGCTCAACTTGACTTCACTTACAAGTTTAAGAATGAGGATGTGGATTTGATTTTGAAACCTGTCTATTGTCTAATTTTACAATTATATTGTTAACACTAGCTTTATTATACTTTTTATATAATAATAATAATAATAATAATAATAATAAATAAAAATAAACCACTACAACAACATTAATGACACTAGTACTAATAAAACTAATGCTAGGGTGGGAATTTGTCTGCAATTCATTTTTTCTCCTTTGTTTCCAATGTAAGTAATAATCATTTATTAAATTCATATGCCACCCAACTCTCAGTGACCCTTTATTTCCCAGCTTTCATTACTTTTTCTGCATGTATTGTTTCTTGCCCCAATGGTAGAAAAAAATCTTGAGCAATGCTTTTCTACTCTGTAGTCCTATTCGTTACATTTTCCCACATTTTACTAGAGAAGTGGCAAGAAAACTGTACTTGCATGTCTAAATGCTAATTGAAGACACGTGTAATTTTGACACCTGCCCAATGTACAGCTTAAAGAGCTGCAATGTTAAAAGCAGACCCCAAAGGGAATTTATTAATACTAAATAGCTTGAAAAGGACAGCTTGCTGCCATCCAATAATTGACTGCCAAGAGGCATGTTTAAAAATATTTTTTTCAGGATGTGCTTTCCCATGTTTTACTGCCTCAACATTTCCTCTTACTGATTACTGTAATGGTTCTTCTTTTATATGCTTTGCCCAGGAATTTAAAGCCAGTCAGGTTAGATGGAAATTACAAGAAGAATTACTGGTTGTGCTTTCTTTATAATTTTCTCTTTCTCCCTCCCTCCCTCCCTCTCTCTCTCTCTCTCTCCCTTTCCCTCCCTTCCTCTTCCTCTCTCTCCTTCCTTAAAAATGCAATTGAGTGTAAATTTTAACTAAACACAGAAGTAAAGATGGGGGCTGCAGCCATGTAATCAAAATCTCTTATTGGGTTTAATATGTAATGTGTTTTTGATTTATATAGATTCAAATGATGTCATTTTGGCCATTTGCATTTTAAAGTTTTTAAAAATAAACTTCCTGTATTTTGTATAGCTTTTATGCACAAGTAAGTTCTGGCAGTGTTGTGAATGGCCTCTATATCTTTTAAAAAAAATATTTTTTAAATTACCGCTCTTAATTTATACCCCTCTTTTCTACCCAGTCAGGGTGATCAGACTGACTCACATAAAGAGATACAAAACAATGTTCAAAGGTGGGATTATATTTTTTAAAATTACATCATAAAAAGCCTGATTGAAGAACCAAAATTTAATTTATTTTCCAAAAGTTATGAGCCTGGGGAACAGACACACCTGTAAGAAAGAACACGTAAGTGATTCAGAAGAAGCATTCTTTTGCATGCCAAAAAAAAAAAAAAAAAAAAATCCCCCACCTCCAAAAGGAGAGGTATTTTCAGGATAAATTTTACTTCTGTGACTCAGTACATTTTGGAAAAAGAATATCATAAATTCCAAATGAGTCATGTTTAGTCATTCTTTCATATAATATATGTTTCATTGATTAAGACCAATAATAATATTTCAAGAATGATGTATATCTGCTTTATTTCAAAAGCAAGATAATCTCAGTGTTTAATGTAATCTTAAACTCAGATATATGTTAAAACAAATATCCTTCTGAACAGAAATACTCAGTATGAATTCTTGAAAAGTTTGTATTAAATTCACAAGTGTACATTTCATAACCTACAGTACTTTACCAGTTTTATTTTTTAAAGTTCCTCTTGTTTTTAATTGATTTATTAGATTTTTATTCTACCTTCATTAGTTGTGAATGAAATGAAGCTCACGCCTACTGCTTCAGTGACTCCATCCAATCATCTCATTCTCTGTCATCCCCTTCTTCTTTTGCCCTCAATATTTCCCAGCATTAGGTTCTTCTCCAGTGAGTCCTTCCTTTTCCTTAGGTGGCCAAAGTATTGGAGTTTCATCTTCAGGATCTGGCCTTCTAAAGAGCAGTCAGGGTTGATCTCCTCTAGGACTGACCGGTTTGATCACCTTGCAGTCCAAGGGACTCGCAGGAGTCTTAAATAGGCAGGGTGACAGTATACAGCCTTGCCAGACTCCTTTCCCAATTTTGAACCAATCAGTGGTTCCGTATCCAGTTCTCACTGTTGCTTCTTGACCCACATATAGGTTTCTCAAAAGACAAATAAGATGGTCTGGTACTCCCATCTCTTTAAGAACTTGGCACAATTTGTTGTGATCCACACAAGCAAAGGCTTTAGCATAGTCAATGAAGCAGCAGATGTTTTTCTGGAACTCCCTAGCTTTCTCCATGATCCAGTGTATGTTGGCAATTTGATCTCTAGTTCCTCTGCCTCTTCGAAATTCTACCTGTACTTCTGGTAGTTCTTGATCCACATACTGCTAGAGCCTAGCTTGTAGGATTTTAAGCATAACCTTACTAGCATTTGAAATGAGTGCAATGGTGCAATGGTGAACATAGAACATAGAAAACAATTTAAAAAATCTTAGGGGTATAATCTGAATATAACAAAATCCAGTAGTTAGGTTGCTTGTTAATACAAGGGTATGCAATGTATTTTTGGATAAGAAAAGCAGTCTTTTCTATTTTACAGGCACAGTTGATCGATGCAACTGAATCCAAGGTGTGTGCATTCAATTAAAAAAAAACTGATTTTCTTATTTATTTAATTTATTAGATTTTTTTAAACTCCAGCTTCATTACTTTATAAACAACTCAAAGCATTGAACATACATAATACTCCTTCTTCCTCTTATTTTCCCCATAACAACAACAACCCTGAGATGTGGGTTAGGCTGAGAAAGAGAGAGTGACTAGCCCAGTCACATCATCATCATCATCATCATCATCATTTTATTTCTATACCGCCCTTCTCCTGAAGGACTCAGGGCGGTGTACAGCCTATTAAAAGCAGCCAGCTTTCATATCTAAGGTGGGATTAGAACTCACGGTTTCTTGTTTTCTAGCCCGGCACCTTTCTTTATGAATTTTTTCAGAGATTATTTTTGTGCAACAAACAAATAAATAATGTTTTTCTGCAAATACTAGGACCCAAGGAAGAGGAAATCTCACTTGATAGGTCTTGAGCAGATGTTAGAAAATTACCCTTTGAAGAGTTCCTAAACAGTGCCCTTTTTTCCAATCTCTCAATAAAGAGATGATAAGTGGCTCAATACTGTATATCAATTAGCAGCCTAACCACTACATTTTTTTTCCAGTGGAACTTCTGGATGCTTCTGCATAGATCACACCGCCATGATATAATCATGATTGTGTAAAAACTGTTGCTAGACCAATAAAGAAGAATATTTCTAAGTTCAGGGTTGAAATAAAGAGTCCCTGGGGCTCTCTGAGCTTAATTGTTTCCTTGCAGACGTTTCATTACCCAAACTAGGTAACATCATCAGTGTAAGTAGGGAGTAGGATTTGCTCTCAGTTTATTCTACTTCTATATAAAGTGAGAGCAAACCCCATTCCTTACTACTTACTACTGTAGCACTAATGATGTTACCTACTCCTCACTGTTGCTAGATCAGACTCACTCAGAAATATTTGTAGCTTCTATATTAGGTGTAGTGAAACATTTCTACCACCACCGATAGTAGTAAATTTATATGCAGCTGAAAATCAAGGAGTCCTTGCAGACCCGATCTTTTAATCGGAGGACAACTGATTGCAAAATAGGCTGAACTCTGCCCAAAACTAAATACTGCTTTTCTGCTTGCAGTTCACATTCTGGTGATTTTCTTTCTTTCTCTTTTTTCTTTTTTCAGTTCATTATTACAAATGAATAATAATTCTGATGTGATTCTTAAAACAGAATCCCTACATTGTTCAGATGTAACTTTCTCTTCCTATTTGGGATGGGGTGGGGAATCTTACTGAACTCTCATTTTTTTAACGGCATTGTTATTTTTAGTAGGCTTATTTGTCACTTTAAGAAAAAATAAAGGAAATAATTAAAGTGTCCCGCTACAGTTATACCCCTAGGAATATATAAAAATGAGGAGGGAGATAGGGCTGAAAAAAGTTCTGAGATTTTCCTCAAGAATTGTTCTGGCCTTCCTTCTATATAACTCTAGAACAGAGACCTATATGGCTCAATCTTAGTGAGACTGTTCAAGAAACAAATCAATAGTGATTTGATAATAGCTTAACTTGGACTAGCAAGAAATCATAAAATAGGGTGAGCCTGCAAACAAGCATTTAGAAGCATTAGGAGAACAGAAATGATTTAGTTTATTAAAATACATTTCTGTGGGTATTAAAAATATAATAGCCTAAGAGAGTAAAACCATGAGAACAGATGCGTATTCACTTAATAAACATAGCGATTGGGCCAACTGCATTTAAAAATTGAGGGATCAATCAGTAAAGAATGAATTATGAATAAATTACATAGAGTTGTGATGGAAGAGCATTGATTGGTAATACAGTTCTATATTAAAAAAAATAGTTCTAATTTTAGTAGCTTCTAGTTGATTGAAAAAAGCTATTATACATTTTATGTTAAAAGACTCAAGAATGGAAAGCTGAAGCCAAGTTTTTCAAAGTATTTTACCAGTACCATAAATATATGCTGCCTACTAATGAATAAATATATAAATTCTCACACTTTCTTTTGCTGCCTTTAGTGTGATGGATTAAACTGAAAACATGTGATTTTAATTGTTGGTAACCAAGTATATAGAATGCTAAGGGCAGTAGCCCTTGCAGAGTTTGGTTGAAACAATGGATGACGTCCCATGGCAGGGCCAAGAGAGCAATAGAAAACAGGGTGACATAAACTAAAATATAGAATAGCTAATTTCAAGCCAGAGCCCAAGGTAGGAAGTCAGAGAAGTTGAAAAAGCCGTTTCGGAGAAACAAATCAAGGAGAAAGCTGGAAAATAAAAAAATAGGGAAAGTGGAAAAGTAAAGTAGGTAGTGGAGCTGACTAGTCCTTCAAGTAGAGAATTGGGAGTGACACACACAAAATATTTTTGGCGCTTTGTAAAGATCTGGTCTGAATAGCAAATATAATGAAACCTTGATTTAAACCACAAATTGGAAAGAAAGGGTTTATTAAATTGAAGAGTATATCATCTGTAGTTACATGCAAATGACATTATTAGGCAAATTGGCACCATGGAAATTTTGTCTGTTGCATCTCAAGCCCATTGCATTGAGGCTTCACTGTATTATCACTAATCCAAGTTAAAGAGGATCATTGGCTTATGGCAGGGAGCACATTCAAATTCTTTTTCTTCCATTGAAAGGAATTGAAAACTGAATAGCATTTTATATGGCATATATAAAGTGACAGATTCCTATTTGAGATTATAGCACATTCAGGTGTTTGGTAATTAGCAACATTGAAACATTGGCAATCAGAGGTAAGATACCAAATCTTATATTTAAACAATTTATAAATTGCTTTTCAAAATGTAACATATCAGAACTGTGTATAGCAGGAGAATATATATAGGGAGAATATATATGAGGTGTTATACACTTATATATACTTTACAATTTGGAGACATATAATATTTTATTGCTGCATAAAATCAGTTTTAAGTAATAGGATAGACAAGAAGAGCACTTGTCCAACCTAGCCAGTGAGCCAATAACTTCTGTAATCTCAAGTAAATATATAAGACTATTGCTGTAACTTCTGATCAGCAGTAAATCAAAGGAAAGCAATTTTGTTTACAATTTTGTCTAAATACCAAAAATGAAAAATCAGGAGCATTCCCATTCTTTAGAGAAAGAGGTTGCTTCCTCCACTGAACCAGGGACCAACAGCAATAGCAACAGCACTTATATACCGCTTCACAGTGCTTTACAGCCTTCTCTAAGTGGTTTACAGAGTCAGCATATTGCCCCCAACAATTTGGGCCCTCATTTTACCGACCTTGGAAGGATGGAAGGCTGAGTCAACCTTGAGCCGATGAAAATTTAACTGCTGAACTGCTGGCAGTCAGCAGAATTGGCCTGCAGATCAGTCACTCCTTGTCTCTATCATATTTATTTATTTATTTATTTGTATCGAGTCTTTCTTGTTTTAGAAATAGCTCAAGGCAGAGAACATGTTCAGCACAGCTTCCTCTCCTATTTTCCCCGTAATAAAAGCCCTATGAGGTGCGGTGAGCTGAGAGGGGGGGGGGGGAAAGAGGGAGAGGGAGGGAGTGACTGGCCCAAGATCATCCAGCTGATTTTCATGCCTAAGGCTTTCACACTCTCCTGTTTCTAGCCTGGTGCCTTAACTACTAGACCAAACTGTCTCTCACGAGAAGAAGTTCCACTCTTTGATTTCGGATTGTTCTGCACTGTGGGCAGTCCCAGTGCAAGCTTGACCTACTAACCATTTTTCAAGGGCAGGAACTCACATTGTCATCAGATTGATTGGGTTTGTACTATCAGATTGTTGTTAACCCTTAGTGGCGACATAGATATATGGTCATTATTATATACCCAGTTCCAGCTCACTGGGAGGGCAACTTCCATTTGACTTTTGCCTCAAAAATAGTGCTTTCTGATTTCTTCTGGGGCAAAGAATGTTGTCGGGTTAGGGTTAAGGTGCTGTCTTACGTTTTGTGTTGACGAATATCTCCACTACAATTGGTGGAGGAAAGGACACCACAGAGTGCTTCCTAAGCTTGGTTGTTTGGATATTTCATTACCAGACTAGGTAGCAACTTCAGTACTAGGTACAATGTTAGTGAAGGATATCCCTTTCCTTCTAGTCACTGATCAATCTCCTGGCTGCATTCCCCCTTCCAAAGAGATCTTAACCAGTGAACCATTTTTTGCTTTTCTAGTGGTCCAATTAAATGATGGATCATTTTCATTTCTTTTACAAGTTCACTGGTAGAATGATTAACATGTGTTTCTTTTTTCGTGTGTGTGTGTGTGTGTGTGTGTGTGTGTGTGTGTGAGAGAGAGAGAGAGGGGGGGGGGTTCAGCTGAGGATGGGCCTTTTGTTAATCAGATGAAATTGACAACAGTTCTGCCAGCTTCCCCTTTTAGACTAAGTGACAAGAAGAATAGTAAAACTAATTATCTGGGGAAAATAAAACATAATACTGTTATCTTAGAAATCACCTTTCTTAGGGAAGCAGGGACATGATTGATGTTTAATGAAATTGCATGTCAAAATGCAATTGAGTGTACATTTTAATTAAACACATTGGTAAGATGATTTTCTGGTACTTCTGTATCTGATATTGCTACTCTTGGGCATCCAGGAGGGAGTCAAAGAAGTAAAGATAGCAGCTGCAACCATGTAATCGAAGTCAATCCTTCCTTCCTTCCTTCCTTCCTTCCTTCCTTCCTTCCTTCCTTCCTTCCTTCCTTCCTTCCTTCCTTCCCTCCCCCCCTCCCTCCCTCCCTCCCTCCCTCCCTCTCTATTAGACCACTGGGTGTAAAGGGATTCTTACACGGTGTCCCTCAGTAGAAGCCACATCCTTTAAGATCTGTCCAGCTTCCTTTCCCAGCATGAATGGGTGGAGCAAAGAAATGATCACAGTCAAGTCCTTTAATCCAAAGACAATAGTAGGTCATCCCCTTGGCCAAGTGGAGGAAGCTGAAATCAGAAAAGGGATTTCTTGAATGAACTTAGCTTCTATCTGGTTTATGCATGGGAGTCATTCACGCAACTTAAAGCTGTGGTGTGGAAGAGCTTTCAGTCTGGTCCAGCAAGTTTAGGAGGAGACGATAGAGCCCTTGGGCCAGGTTATGTTCTCCATTCCTTTAGTTAATGCAAGACAACTTAATTTCCAGAACGTCTGGCAAATGAGTTTTAAGATAGGGTGGATGCCCATTCATCCAGAAGGCCTCAGTGATATTTACAGACAACACCACAAAAATAAATTTGACGGTGATGGGTTTTTTTTCCAGTAAGAAGAGAACATTCAAAGTTACTGGACGTATATTTCATGTAAATATAATAGCTCTGGTGGCAAACCATGAAATGTCAACAAATGGAAAAATGTTACCTGGATCCTCTGTCATAGTAAATAAATGATAATAATATTTTTGTTCTGAGACTTCAGATATACCAGACTTTCTTATTTGATAAAATTTCTTATCTGATAGAAAGAAGTGGCATAACTGGCCCACTCACAGACCCAACTTTGCAAGGCACCTGATGTTTTAAAGGCTGTTGTTCTCAACAACAAAAATGGAAATATCCCTTATGGTCAAGTATCTGGGTTTGTTTGTTTGTTTGTTTTTCAGTTCTGACTCAGTTTTCATCACCCTTCCCTGTTATTCCAGTGTTTAATAGAAATTTTAGGCGGAAAGAATGGAATTAACTTTTGTTCCAGAGGTAAATAATAAGATTAGGCTGTTTTTTTAGATGGTTGAATCTTGAGATTCAGATTTCCAAGAGTAGTACCATGTTTCCCCAAAAATAAGACCTCGAATTAGGTTGAAGGTGATGCAGAAACTGAAAGAACAAGGTCGGTTAGGGGTCCCAAATTGGAAATACTATTATAATTCGGTGATTTTTGTTTGGATCGGTGAATGGATTACACTGCAAAGGAGACGTCTGCTAGCAATCGAAGGTCATGATCTTCAACAGGGGTAGCATGCCCACCTTTGGTGGGAGAGAGGCAAACCCCCAGCATATTTTGTAAAACATCACGTGCGAGGAGTCCTGATTGAAAGCTGGATGGAAATTAGGAAAACATATTATAATAAGGTACCACTGTGGGTTTCACCTGTGGAAGCTGTGACCTACCCAACTTTGTATAATCCAGAGAAAAAATTGACCTATAAAGAAATATTAGATACGACTGGGAAGCTAAAAACAAAAATGGCACTTCAGGAACAAGGGGTGAACCTAGACTGGTGGACATATATGCAAATTAGTAGTAAATACACGAGAGACAAACGAGAAGATTCGTCAAGAGATGCAGATTTTAGATAAGATACTAACGGGGGTAGACGAAAAGGTGCTATCTAGATGCTATAAATTCTTTATGGCTATGGAGGTAGGAGAGGAAGGTGCGAAGACCTCGATTCATGCCTGGGAGAAGAATTTAGGTCATTTAATAGAGCCTGAGAGGTGGAATGAAATCTGGACTAAGAATCTGAAATTAACCCGGTCAACAGGATATAAAGAAAATATATACAAAATGGCGTATCGATGGCATTTGCCATCGGCCAGACTTGCCAAAATGCTCCTGGGAACATCTTCAACCTGTTGGAAATGTGGCTTTAAAGAAGGCACATATTTCCACCAATAGTGGACCTGTCGAGAGGCAAGGAAATTCTGGAAGAATATTCAGAAGTGGCTCAATGAGATGTTGGGGCAATATATACAACTGTGTCCTGAAGTATTTTTATTAGGGATAAGACCCGTAAATATTAATAAAACGGCATGGTACCTGTTGTTACATATAACAATAGCTTCAAGACTGCATGGGCCCAATATTGGAAGATGGATGTTAGCCCACCCGAACAAGTAATAATCCAGAAAATAAGGAACTGTGCGGAATCGGATCGGCTTACTATGATTCTGAAAGGACAAGGGGACACAGACTATTATATATCCTGGTGCAATTGGATTTCAGATAGTGTTGTAAATAGAGATATTAGATAGACATGTTATTTAGTATATGTAAGAGACTCTTGCAGGTTACTTTATATATGTAATGGGACAACCTTATTTCCTTCTCACGTTATGATGTAGACCGTGATAGAGCTAACATTTGTTGGATGTATAAGATAAAATAATTTTTTTTTAAAAAAAAGACCCTGTCTTATATTTTTTTGAACCCCAAAATAAGCGATTGGCCTTATTTTCAGGGAGGTCTTATTATTTTGGGGCACATGGACGAAACCAGAGGAAATGATGGGGACCAGCTGCGCATGTGGTCAAATATTTTCAGGGGGGCTTATTTTAGTACATGGCCTCAAAAGCCCAATTGGGCTTATTATCAGGGGATGTCTTATTTTAGGGGAAACAGGGTAGTAGTTATAGACAGACGTAATGCAGGTTGCTTAGGCTCATTACAGGTTTCTTCAGAAGACTTTCAAACATTGGTCAATAATATATTGCTACGGTACTGCCACAGTAATCTTTTTCTCTGGAATTGCTATCATTTACCTCTTCCAAATAATACAGGATGGCATTACCACCTAAAATGATTATATTCCAGAGCTTTCTCTGTTGCTCTTTTCTGTTTTGTAGTAATATGCAAAAACCGCAACAAAGGAAAAAAATATATTATAGAAGCTTTGGAGAGTAGCTATATCAGCTCTCCAAATACAATGAAGTGGCAGCCAGATTGATGAGCAAGGAAAGACAATTGGAATTATGTTACAACTACATAATTAAGACACAGATTCTCTACTCTTGAATTAAAAGTTTACGATATGGATTTTGCCAATCTTATTGCCTCCTGACTAGTGATTAATGCTTGTTAATTAGTTGGCTTAAATCTTTATATATGCATATACTGGGGGAGGGGGGGGGTGTTTGTTAATTACTGTCTGTACCGTGCATAATCTTTTCATTTCTTCATGGCAGTGATATTTCACTGTAAAAGGAGGCCATGATACTAGGAAGCCAGTAACTAAAAAAAAATCTCCTACAGGAAAGAAACACCAATTAAAGGAATATTAAATACTAATCATACTTAATCTGCAATTATGGATAACTGGCCAGGATGAATGAGTAGAACTTGCAATAAGGACAAGTTCAATTCGTCTTGCAGGAAATCTTGCTGGATATAATGTTTTTAAAGATCATAGAAGAACCTTGTCTTATGTATGTCTCAGTAGCCCCATTCAATCTAGCAGTGTTCATTTCCACCCCTTGGAGTTTAGATGTTCATCTTGAAGTGTGCGCTCATTGATTTTTGGAAAACTTTCTCAGGAGAACCAAGAAGAATTCTGTATAAAGACAACCTAAATGTATGCCTTTTTTCTAGAGTTAAAGAACAGTGGCCTATAAGAGGAGTTGGTTTGTTCAGCCTTGTCAGGTTATGTTTTTCCAAAAAAAAATTTCCTTTCTTAAAATTAATTAGGGGTTCTGTTGTTTCTCCACTTGAGATGCAGTTTCCTTCTAAATTCACTCAGTGTATTGAAAACATGTCTTTTCTTTCCCAATGAATTGTGGGAAGGTGCTTTTTTTTTTACTGTTAGTAGCAAGGCAGATTGATTCAGTTATTTTTAAACTTTCCTGTGAAAACAGCATCTGTGAGTGTATCACAATGGGTCATGATGTATTTCCTTTACCAGGATGAAAAATAAGTCATTTATTATTTCAGCTATGACTTTTTGACTCTTGGGTCTTTTAAATCAAAATAATGCAGGATGCTAGAAGAGTAACCTGGGTACCAAATTGCACCTTTTTATTATATTGAACTATAAGCAAGATGCTTGTGACTTAAGAAAAATATAATATACAGTGTCTTCTTTCAGGTACAGTATAATGCATGTAGGATAAAGCAAAGTAATTTCTTTTGGCCTTTCATTATAGGAGCTTCACTTTCCTGATTTCTAGAGATGGCAAACCCCCTCTAAATCTCTGGATTCCAGGACTCTGTAACTTTAGACGCTGGTCTCCTTCATATCTAGCTTCAGTTTGCTCTCTTTGTTAATTGTCAGGGTTGACATCAGAAGAAGATGAAAATTCCCTAGCTATCATGGTAGGAATTGAAGTCCACGCATTGTTAAATTGCTTTAAATTTAAGAAACACTGGTTTAGGCTCTAAGAGGAAGGTATAACAGTAATGGATGGTCTAGTGTTGAATTGGTCTAACTCTTCTGTGCCTCCTTTCTTTTGGCACTGATAAGCAAAATCATACAAATGAAGAAATTAATGGCTAAAAAAGATCTTCATAACGCTGAAGTAACCAAGATACTTATAGTTTCCAATTCTTGTTTTCTACTGAATCAATTGATTCCATCCCCTGATGGAAATATCTACTAAGCCAGGCTTGTCAAAACCAGAAATGAGAATTCCTAAATATAAATGTCTGGAGGTTGACCAAGGGACTGTTGGAGAATCAAAACTATTTATTTTTTAAAACGTTTCAATTCTCAGAAGGTCCCCAACAGATGGAACAATGAATACATATGCTAGAATTGAGGATATCCCTATACTGTAGAATAGAATAGAATAGAACAGAACAGAACAGAACAGAACAGAACAGAACAGAACAGAACAGAACAGAACAGAACAGAACAGAACAGGAGTCTGGAGGTCTTCTAGTCCAACCCTCTGCTTAGGCAGGAAACCCTACACCACTTCAGACAAACAGTTATCCAATCTCTTCTTTAAAACTTCCAGTGTTGGAGCATTCACAACTTCTGGAGATAAGTTGTTCCACTGATAAATTGTTCTAAATTTCTCCTTAGTTCTAAGTTGCTTCTCTCCTTAATTCATTTCCACCTATTGCTTTTTCTCTTACCCTCAGGTTCTTTGGAGCATAGCTTTACTCCCTCTTCTTTGTGGCAACCCCTGAGATACTGGAACACTGCTATCATGTCTCTCCTAGTCCTTCTTTTCATCAAACTAGACATACCCGGTTCCTGCAACCGTTCTTCATATGTTTTAGCCTCCAGTCCCCTAATCATCTTTGTTGCTCTTCTTTGCGCTCTTTCTAGAGTCTCTACATCTTTTTTACATCGTGGTGACCAAAACTGGATGCAGTATGCCAAGTGTGGCCTTACCAGGGCATTATAAAGTGGTACTAACACTTCACGTGATCTTGATTCTATCCCTCTGTTTATGCAGCCTAGAACTGTGTTGGCTTTTTTGGCAGCTGCTGCACGCTCTGGCTCATATTTAAACGGTTGTCCACTAGGATTTCAAGATCCCTCTCACAGTTACTACTGTTGAACAAGGTACCACATATACTGTACCTGTGCATTTTGGTTTTCTTGCCTAAATGTAGAACCTTACTTTTTTCACCACTGAATTTCATTTTGTTAGATAGCACCCAATGTTCAAGTCTGTCAAGATCCTTCTGTATCGTAAGCCTATCTTCTGGAGTGTTGGCTATTCCTGTTGCTTGGTGTTGACTGCAAATTTGATGAGTTCTCCATCTATCCCCTCATCCAAATCATTGATGAAGATGTTGAAGAGTACTGGGCCTAAAACAGAGCCTTGGGCACCCCACTGCATACTTCCCTCCATGTAGATGTAGTTCCATTGAGGACTACATGTTGAGTGTGGTTGGTCAACCAGTTACGAATTCATCTGGTGGTGATGTTGTCTAACCCACATTTTTCGATTTTATCAAGTAGTAGGCTATGGTCTACTTTGTCAAATGCCCTACTGAAATCCAAGTAAATTATCTACAAAGGCTTTTATTTCCAGTCAGAAAAAGACTTTCAGCAGATCTTAACTGAAGAACTTCAAGCATCTCTTATCAACATGTTGGAAGGATTATCAATGGAGTTTTCAAACTTTAGAAGATGCACAAAGGTCTACTATGTTCAAAAATCCCATGTTAGGAAGTTCTTCAAATTGGCTGCCAAGTTAGCTTTCATACCCCCAGATTTGTTTTTTTATGGGGAGGAGTATCATGATCTTCATTCACTAGATTTATTTGAATGTATGTTAGTATGCTGCTTATATCTTTTAGCCAGTGGGATTTAGTACATTTAGTAGACTAGAGATCCTAGCTTGCATGGAATAGCATAGGATACAACTTGTAGTATAATTGAGATTTCTTTATGCTTGTGGGATATTGATAAAGTATATCAAACTGACCAGCACTGTTTTTAACATTAGTAGTTAATGCAACGTGTGTTGCATTATCATAAGTTAAGATGGTTTACATCTTTTATGTTACTAAAATGTGTTACATGAAAACTTTGATTGATTAAAGTGACAATGATCACTGGTGGTCAATATTTGTGGGCCCATCTGATGACAAGCAAATCATAATAATACAGAAGATTATGATTTGACGTGTAGAATAAGTAATGTAGGTAAAGAAGAAGGGGAGGGGAGGGGAGGGAAGGAGGGAGGGAGGGAGGGAGGGAGGGAGGGAGGGAGGAAGGAAGGAAGGAAGGAAGGAAGGAAGGAAGGAAGGAAGGAAGGAAGGGCATCTGAAAGTAAGATACCGTGGAAAGTTTTGTGATGAATAGAGGGAATTAGTACATGCAGAAAAGTTAAGGCTGTATTTAAGAGAAAAAGCGTATATCAAAAGTACTAATTGTTATCTTCTAGGTTCTTATGATATGTATGAAAATAGGAAATCTATAGGTTTTTGCACTGTTCTCCAGTAAATGGAGATAATAGAAGAAACAGAAATACTGTATGTAGATGATGATTGGTTCAGAATATAGAATATGTTTGGTAATATCAAGAGTAGATCTTAAGAAAAACGAACAGGAAAAACTCTAAAATACTAGAATAAGAATAAAACATCTGAAGGAAGAGACATGATTCTTTTATACAAAATATTAATTTCCCATCAGAATGAGTGAAAAGTGGATATAACGAAGGTCAAGATGGAAATGAATTGTAATAGAGTGAAAAGAAATACATGCTTCAGAATTGTTATTAATATTATTAATATTAATAAATATTAATGATAAAAATAAGAGAAGATCCTTGGTGGAATTATATATTTAAAAAGGGTATGGATGAAAATGAACTGAATTTTAGATGAATAGTCCATCGTTGAGCAGAAAATAAGATAAAGTTACATTTTAATACAATATCTTCAAGTACATTTGAATGTACTTGAAGTACATTCTGTCTGAAGAAATGTACCAGAATGACAAGAGTTTGTTTGTTTGTTTGTTTACTTACTTTATTTATTAAAACAAATATCAATTTATTTATCAGAAGACAGTGCCAGTGAAGATTATTACAGTATCCTTTGAAAAATATTGTAAGAATTTTATGACCAAGTAATCTAGCCAAATTTCAGTTGCATAATTGCTGCCTGCATTCTAAAATAAATCTAAGTTATAGCCAAAGAAAATGCAGCTTTGTTTTTATTGTCATGATATGCCTAATCTAGATCTACTTAGCAATGTCTGCCAGCTTTCATTATGAAAGTTAGGGAATTTCTTGGGAAGTCTTGGGAAGAAGCATCTCATGTTCTTTCCTTTATATTTTTATAAGAAAGCATACAAATCCTATCATTTTCTTGGCTGCAATACGGTAAATTAGCAGTGTTAAGTTTTATTCTATTAGCCTTGCTGCTAAAGTCAAATCGATACTTCAAGCAAATTTCTACTTCTTATTCTAATCTATGCACACTATCTCTAAGGTCAAAATAATGTGTGATACAGCCTAAGAATCAAAAATGGAATGGAAGGAAGTTTTAAAAGGATGTCTCCCTTTAAATTCTGATTACATAATTACACATAAAATACAATCCACTTTGTTTTTGTCTCATCCTTGATTTTCAGAGATGGCCCTTTGAAAATGTATTTAATAACAACTTGGCAAGGTCTACTTTTGCTTTCTATCCCACTCGTTTCCTGTTTTACTTACCAGATAGGAAGGTAAAAGAGAATTCACAAATTACTACACAGTCTTTTTAAAATAATCATTTCAAAATAGCTTCAACAGTGCTGCCCACTAGGGTACTTTGTGCCATTCCCTTAGCCTGGCATTCCCACCTAAAAATACAATTCTGATCTCTTCAGTTGGGGTTAATTACTTCAAAAATCATACAGAAAGTTACAATTTATAATGGAAAAGAGATATTTATTGTACCCAGTTTCCACGAAAATAAAACATCCTCTGATAATAAGCCCAATCGGGCTTTTGAGCGCATGCATTAAAATAAGCCTTCCCCGAAAATAAGCCCTCCCTGAAAATATTTAAACGCATGCGTAGCCAGTCCCACCATTTCCTCTGGTTAGAGTTAGGGAGACAGAGCTGGAAATCAAGTAAGACCGCAAAAGGAGCCCCGTCTTGCTCCACGTGCCCCCCCAAAATAAGACCTCCCCGAAAATAAGGCCAAGCGCTTATTTCGGGGATCAAAGAAATATAAGACGGTCTTATTTTTGGGAAAACACGGTGATTGATCCCTTCCCCAGAAAATCTGAGATTCTGTAATTGCATAGGGGGAATTACATATGTATCCTCTATATATGTCTCTGATAACTTTACAACTGCAACAGCCTTTTAAGGAGGTTTAATTCGAAGCAGCTCTATCTCTTTTTGACAGACACTTTCCCCACCCTAACACAGTGCTGATTCATCCAATATTGTTGTCCCAATTTCATTCTGTGACTACCATAATTATGAAATCAAAACAGCAGCAGCCCTATGCAAGCAGGAGGTATCCACTGACATGGGAAAGCCAAGTGTATTCTAGAACCCTGCCCCCCAAAAGAAGTTTTAGAGGAAAAAAGCTTAAAGAGGGGAAAGCAAAAATAACCCAGTGGGGGCTGAGCATGGTTTATTGTCTGAGAAATTCTGCCCTCCAGTTAAAAAAAATAATGAAACAGGGTGGAAGCAAATTCTTGAACGGAAGGAATTCCTCCTACAAGCTTGCTGGTCAGTAACATGTCCAATTTTCATTATTGTCTCAGCTTTTCTTTTAAAAGGAAAAAGGCCTTTTGAATTTTCTTTCCCCGGATGTCTGAGGAATCATGTGGGGTCCAAAGGAAAATTCTAAGGAGGCATTCTATTGGGAAAAGAATGATAACTGATAATGAAAAGCCATACATTGACAGAACTGTGTATTTATGAAGTGTATGTGTGTCAAAGGAGCATAATTCAAAATGGGAAAAGTCTGGTTTTGACATAGTCTTCTTTTGAGGATTGTTCTGTTTCAAAAGCACTATGAAATAAGCAAATTTCATGCTGACTGTGGACTCTGTGAATATCTGTAGGGAAGAAAGCAAAAAGTAAAGAACAAGAGAAAACTAACAAGGAGAGGTTTATAGAGGTATGATTCAGAGGTGGGTTTCAGCAGGTTCTGATCAGTTCTGGAGAACCGGTAGTGGAAATTTTGAGTAGTTCGGAGAACTGGTAGTAAAAATTCTGACTGGCCCCGCCCCCATCTATTCTCTGCCTCCCAAGTCCCAGCTGATCGGGGGAAATGGGGATTTTGCAGTAACTTTCCCCTGGAGTGGAGTGGGAATGGAGATTTTACATAATCCTTCCCCTGCCACACCCACCAAACCACGCCCACCAAGCCACACCCGTAGAACCGGTAGTAAAAAATTTTGAAACCCATCATTAATATGATTGTATCTTCTAAGAGGCATTATGGAGTGAATAACATTTGCTTATATGGCTGCCCTGCCCTGTTTCTGATCATTGATAGGAGTGAATAAGATGAGTCTTACTTTCCTTTAAAAAATCTGTTAATGATGTTCTCTTTTGATATAATCATACTTTTATCGCTTCCCTTTTTCCTTCTTTGCTTCTGCTGAAGTCTGAAGTTATCATGCAATTTGTGTATGATAACCTAACACCTCACCTAACCATCTGAATTATGCATTAGACTGAACTTTGATGATGATAATTTAAAATTTTTACTATGAAGTTATCCACCTCAATCATAGCTTCGTGCAGGGATCTTTCCCATATTTTTTCTCCTCTGTCAGCATGGACAAGATGAAATAGCTGCAGGACATTTTTTGAATGAATAACATTTATGGACTTTCTATCTGGAACTAGCCTGAATTGTTCAAGATGCTGTGATGATGTTCCTTATTTTCTACATTTTGCACCCAGATGTTTGAGAAAAGTTCAGTATTAACAAAGACACAAATCTTCTAGCACAGACTTGGGCATTTTACAGCCCTTTGGCTGTTCCCGTCTAGCCTGCATGAGGTCAATTGGAAATTAGAAATCAAATGTAAATAAGTGCATACAATACAATTGCATTAATTTTTTTTTTTGAAGGTGACTGCTATTTTTTAAATTTTACATATGTGCATGCATCAGTGCCTACGCCCCTTGTTGTGCCCTCCACAACAGCCCCAGTTTCATATGTGGCCCCTTGGAAAAATTAATTGCCCACCCCTGTTGTAGCACCACCAAGCTTGTTCTAGAACAGGGGTATCAAACTCAAGGCCCAGGGGCCAGATCTGGCCTGCTGGGTGCTTAGGTCTGGCCCCTTGGGGCCACCCTGGAAACAGCAGGACTGGCCTGCAGTGCCTCTGCCAGTGAACACCGAGCTCATGAGGGCCAAGCACTTTCTCTGGCAGAGGATTGCAGGAAGCCATCCAGCCAAAAACAGAGCTCTTAAGGGCTGCATGTGGCCCTCCCCGAGAACCGTTTTCATTGGCAGAGGGTTTCAGGAGGTTGTCGAGCTTGGGAGAGTGCAGCCGAAAATGGAGCTCGGGAGAGTGCTTGGGCCACCAGAGGCACTCCCTTTGACACGAGTGACATGCTGGCCACGCCTACCCCAGCCCCCTGAGGTCAAACACACCCCGGTGTGGCCCTCAATGAAATTGCGTTTGACACCCCTGTTCTAGAATATTTCCATATAATACAAGAGAGCATATATTAGACATCAGAACTAGTAGCTGTTGATAATCTTAATATTTAAACTCCATTTTAAAAAGGCTTTTATATGCAGATAGTCATTAATTAAGATGAATATATACATTATTCATTATTAGGTACAAATAAATAAATAATACATTCCTCATTATTTATAGTACACCAAGGTATGCTTTATGGAATAAGTAATGTGCTCACGTACTGCAGTCTTCCTCATAAAATCATGATGTCAGCTCAAAGAGCAGGCGAGCAAATTATAACAGACAACAAGTAATTTTAAATGATTAAGAGTTCTGTACAAGTAGGAGATAGTAAGATCATATTGGAAAAAGATTGGGGGTTGAACGTTGCAGTCTCTTGCTTGCTTTCCATCTATCTATATAGAATATATGGTTGACTGAGGATAGTGAACGTTATTTTTTTACACATTGCAGGAAGCAGATGGGTGATAATTGATGGCCTGTTTAAAGGATGAATGAATTTGGGGCCCCTGGTTTCCTAATTTTAAATGTTGTGGGTTTGGGGTTTTTTTTTTCATTTGTCACAGATTTTATTCTTGCTTTACTGCTGTAAGATATGTGTCTGTGTGGGCAGGTGGCACTGGCATAGCTGTATTGTGGAAGTTTAAGGATTTTTTTCCTTCCATTCTCTTTAATTATATAATAATTTTATTTAGATAAAACAAGGGTTCTCATAATATTTCTGAATTCTTACAAGACGCTGGATCTCTCAGGAAAAGTAGATAATAGATAGATTGAGGCAGATACTGTTGTCTTCTTAATTTATACAGTTTAAATTGTATTTCCATCCCTAGCACAAACTTTTAGAAAACCCACCAGTGATGGGGAAGGGAATAGGAAAGTTTGTATAACCAAACGGGCTAAGAGAAGGAACTGTATTTATTTTTAATATACTGTAGGCAGCTGTGTCATACTGTACAGCTAATTGTCAGTGAAAGTGACAGTCTCATCAGGTTCATGCAGGTTCTTGCAAGAACCTCAAAATGGTTGTTGTGACTCTTCCTTTTGCTTTTATTTTTACTCAGCTGTAACTAACAGGTGGCTGAATTTTGTGTGGTGAGCATTCTAGATTTTTCATCTTGACATAAAACTAGTTATCATAATAATAATCACCTATTACATAGCTGATAACTCAGATTTTTTATTATTTTATTATTATTTTTATATAGAGTATGGTAGTCCTTATCTTAAGAGTACAGTAGGGACCAGAATGGCCATCGATGCAGTTGCAGAGCACAATGTAATGTGACTACATCGCATAGCAACGGCAATCCAGGCAATCCTAGTTGTTGTTGTAACTTCAGACACAGCAAGAAGTGGAGGGAGTCCCAGGTAAAGTATACGGGGAGGAGAGGGGGGCTCAGGTAAGGGAGTCACTGGGAAGCCCAATTCAGGCTGTGCACAAGTTGGAAGAGGGGTTGCTGTGGTGCGGCACGAGGTCAGGAAGGCTGGGGAAAGAATATGCTATGGTTCAGGGGCTCCTTGGCGCACTGTGGCTGTGCTGCAAGAATCCTCAAAGCAGTTGAAGCAGTAGCCACCCTAGAAGTCTCAGCTGCCACAGCCTGGCCCAGCAGCGTGGCACAGAGGGGCTTTTTGGTATGCCCCCAGCTCTGAAGGTATCACTCTCAGCCATCCCATCCCAGCAGCCCTTGCTGTCCAGTACTCCAGGCCCCCTGCCACCCTGCATCCCACCATCCTAGATGACCTTCGCTGTCTTGTTCCTGTTTCTCCTGCTGAGGCTTCCTCGGGTCTCATGAAAACGGGTCACCATTTGGAGAATGGCAAATGCACCATTGTCACAAAGCTTTGGAAAACCTCTGAAGCTTTCCAAAGGTTTTCTGAAGCGAGGGGTCCTTGGTGCTCTCTGAGCTTGGTTGCTTTCTTGCAGATGTTTCATTACCCAAAGTAAGTAACATCACCAGTTGCTAGAGCACACAGCGTCTGCAAGAAAACAGCCAAGCTCAGAGAGTACTAAATACCCTCTCATTTCAACCTTGAGCTACAAATATTCTCCTTTGTTGGTTTTCTGAAGCATCACAAGAATGGAAAAAGACATGTGCCCCATTCTCAGGATGTTTCGGAGAAGTTTTTTGAAGGCTTTTTAGAGAATGGCACAGTTTAGAGAATGGCACTTGCGACTTGGTGAATGGAGCAAGCAACCTAGGGGAGAAGGCCTGGTATGGCTAGTAAATGCCTCACATAGGGTTCTGCTAGCCATGTCTGATCAACGGGGGGGGGGGGGGAGGGGGAGAAAGTCAGCTGGGCATGGCAGGGCCTATGGAAGGGGGCGGGATTTAGGGGAGGTGGCAGCTGGTTGAGACTGCTGAAGACCCTGGGCCTCTACTTCAACCCCAGACCTCCCTCTGTTCTTGGTAAGTGCTGCTCTGCAGGGCAGCCAAAATGGCATGATTGGGAGAGGGGGGGCAGGTGAGGGAAGTTGAAGCTTCTCTGTGATCATAAATGTGGGCAGATTGTCAAGCGCCTAAATTTTGATTATGTGATCAATAGTCACTGCAGTTTTTGATCAATAGTCACTGCAATGGCTATGGCTTCAAGTCACTTTTTCAGCACCATCATAATTTTGAATGGTCACTGACTGAATGGTGTAAATTGTAGACTTCTTGTAAGCATTTTCTGATTATTTTGGCTTCGACTTATAGTGTTTGAAATCATTATGCAACTGAAGGACCACACACAGATTGTAGTACTATTGAAAGCAATTGGGAATGACAAGCATGAACCCTTGTTGGATTACATGTTAAGGGAGAAAACTTGCAGAATGTACAGAATAAGGAAGATGATCTTGACAGAAATATGCAAAAATCCTTACCCAAATAAGGAGGGCTCAATTTTTTCCCCCTAATTCAGTACAAATATACAGGTGCCAGAGAGGGGTGTGGGGAATTTACAGCACAATCAGACTTGTAATATTCTGATATTATAACCAATCTCAATAAAATTAATTTTAACCTTCACATGGAGTTGATTCTTCATCTGCTATACCTAATTGCACTGACACAGAAGCACCAGTTTTAATAGATCCCATTTTACACAGGTTTCAGACTCACTATGATTTTAATCTGGATTAAAGAAGTTCCCAGATAGTATTTGCTTTGAATTCAACAGTAGACGGTCTGAAATCTCTGAGAATTAAAATGCCTTGATTGTGCTTTTACTACCCAAAATTTCTCCCCACAGTATGCAGTATGTTCAGAGTTGTTGTGTGAGTGAATAGGAGGAGACATTCTTTTCTTTTTTCCTTTTACTTATTGGGTAGCAGGACTAATGGATGACATCAGTTGTTTTGTATATCATGTTGAGGATGTGGTAACTTTTCCAATGAGATTTAAGGATGAGGAGAAACAATTACTGCCTGTATCATTTAGAAAACATGAAGTTTCTTTTGGGCATAATAATTTCATCAATCCAATTTTTTAATCAGCAGTTCCTTATGACTGTACAGAGTCCATGAAAAGGAAAGAAAGGGAGATATTGTATTATTACGTTGACTGTGATAACAATAGCATGACAAAAGCACTTCTACTAAAGTCCATCTATTAATTTGATAATTAGCAACTTCCAAGTCATTATTTCCATTCCAAGACGGCCAATACAAAATCCATCACTCAGTGGCTAAATATGAAATTAGAGAACAGAGAGATTTATTCTTGACTCCAAGGCCATAAATAGTTGCCAGATACTATGAATTTGTTAGTGATTTCCTCATGTGACTCAGTCACTGCAGAAGGCTGTAAGACTGGCAAAGATACCGTAGAAGGAAAGAGGAGAATGACCACCAGCAAGATAGATGGACTTAGTTACAATGGTAATAAGTACCCTATTGTCAGTGTCCAAATAATGTCAGTGATAGCGTAAGTCCGGATGATCCTTCATATTTGAAGTTGCAGCTTATGTTTGTGCACTGTCATTTTACAAGAAGGCCCTGCCAGATCAAAAGTTTTATAAACATTTCAGCAAACAACATCTCCTGGCATTTCAGGGACTGAGTCCAAACTTTCCTTGTTCCCTAGACAAAAAGTGATACCTCAAAACACCTGCATCAGTAGCTGAATTGGTATGGGGATACTGGACTGATGGTCTATGTTTTCCTTACATTCCCTCCTGCGAAGGTAGATAAATAGTAACTAGCCAGTCATATACATTTATTTCATACGCCATCATATTTTCTACAGTAAAACAATATTAGTTCCCAAGTAAATGTATCTATCAGATAACTGTTTTAAAAATTTCAGTTAAATTTTCTGGGGAAGGGTGTTGGGGGAAATTTGTGGTTAGAGAAATAGTGTTAATATCTTAGATTATCTGATTTTCAATTAAAGAATGTCTGTGCGGCTAGAAGAACAATTTGCTCTATCTAAAAGCATGGAATGGCAGAGTACATAATTAAAATATTGCTTAATTATACAGTTTGGACTTGCACCAGCAGCATACAAAACACTTATTGTAAATAGTTTTGGAAAATTTTAAGACCAACTTTTCTTAAATAGACCAATAAAGAAAAAATTTCAGGTAGGTATTAGTAATTTGCCACAACAGTGGAACAGGAATTGGAACATTCATTCTTAATTAATCAACAGAGTTGGCTTTTAAACAATGTTAACGTTAAACAATGTTATCTATGTATCTTTTGATCTAAAGGCATTCAAGAAAAATCTATTTTTTTTTCAAGTGTATTGAATCTGTTGTATAAAAACAGTTATTTTCTTATATATGAACCATAGTGTGTGTATGTGTTTGTGTGTGTATAGAGGGGAGAGGGAGGGAGAGAGAGGGAGGCACATTTATTTCTATTTTTTTTAATGTGAATACTTTTTTAAAAAAAAGTATGGATGTTTAGCATTGGCAGAAGGAAGGT
The DNA here is from genome assembly GCA_012654045.1 of Ptyas mucosa. Classification (NCBI taxonomy): domain Eukaryota; kingdom Metazoa; phylum Chordata; class Lepidosauria; order Squamata; family Colubridae; genus Ptyas; species Ptyas mucosa. The sequence continues at coordinate 25,788,569 of WNWU01000017.1, forward strand.
TTTAATTCCTGTAGCTATAGTGTAACTATGAGAATGGAGCTACAATGATGTAAGTACTGTAAGTTTAAAATGTGAAACTGCATATGCTCAGGGTATTTCCTTTTGTTCTCTTTGGTTTTAAGTCTTGTATTGGCAAACCTTTTGGGGCTGTGTTCTCTATTTCAGGGATTATTAAAAAAAATTAAATCAGAGCGTAATAAAGAGAATAGAGAAGAGAAATATTTGTTGAGTGCTTCACAGTTGAAAAATTTTGGAAGGGGAGAATTCCGTAAGATAATTAAATTCAGCATGTAAAAGTGCTTAAATGAACCACAAGGCAGTCTATTGATGAATTGCATTTCGTCATCTGTGTGTCCTTGTGGAAAAAAGAAACCCCTACACAAATGTTGATTATTTCTTTTTAACTGTTCAAATTGGTCTGGAAAGAAACTATGACAAGATTGACAGTAACTTGAAGAAAAACAAACGTTCTGAAACAGAAAACACATTACATACCTAATATGTTTACGTGTAAACAAATAAATACTAGGAACCGGGACAAACCTCTCTTTAAAAGAAAAAGTCATGCAGAAATGTTAAAAAGTAGAATTGTTCTGAGTAGCAGAATAAAAGTTGGGATATTGGACTGTTTTGCCAGCAGTGAAATAAATTCTTTGTGTAGGATAACACCATGCCCATGCAGTTAGAAACTACTTATGCTAAACAGAACTTTATAGTCTGGTGCATGTTGCTTTGATAAATCCCTCTGGGCCGTTTGCGTGTCTTTTGATCTCAGTTGCTGCCTGCCCCATTCATAAACTTGAAGCTAGTGTTTGTGGCACTGCAGGAAACTTTCAAAGGCTGCACTGAGTTCCTTGGAGGTTGGGTGGAATACAAATGTAACAGGCTATTTGTCTTTCTCATTATATAGTGTGTATGGCGTGTTTTTCCCCTTGGTGTTTGTAATACAGTACTGGAATTTCTGAGCAAAACTCATCCTGTGAGGGGAAGGGGAGACAAAGAGCGGGTGAAGGCAGTGTGAATGGATGCCTGGCCAGTTCTACTTCCATTGTCATTTCCAGCCTGTTATGCCAATTCTTGAGTGCCTCCATTGAAAACAATAGAGGTTCTTGGCTTAGGGCCCTGTCATTCCAGTTTTATGATTCTGAAGTTGCAGGAAATACTAAATAGGAACAAAATATAAGCTAAAGAAGTTGGTGGGGTTTTATAGTCAGCTCAGATGGCTTTTAAACAGTGACCTTTCAAAAGTGTTTAGGTGGCCTAGGTGGACAATTAAATGACAGCTTTCATTACCGATTCTAACAACTGTTTCCTTTGATACCTAAATATCTGTAATTCTAATGAATGGTTCACTGTAGGCATAAATTAAAAATATATGGGCCAAGTTTTAATGTTTATGATATGTACTGATAAAAGAAGTTTGACTCACAATGAAAGCGTATGTATGTATGTATGTAATTTATTTGCTTCCTATCTCGCCATAGGATTACTTTAGGTCAGTGATGGCGAACCTTTTCAGCACCGAGTGCCCAAACCGGAACACATGTGCATGCACATGCATGTGAGCGTGCCAGAGCTCCAGAAACCCGCACACTGGCCAGCTGGTCTTCAGCTTTTCAGCGCGTGCATGCGCACCAGTCAACTGGTCTTCGCGTGCACCAGAGCACCAGAAACCCAAAGACCAGTTGGCCGGTGTGCGCATGCCTGTTTTTTGGCCGTTTTTTGGCCTGTTTTCAGGGCTGTTTTTGGCTGTTTCCGAGCCGTTTTCAGGCCATTTTTGGCTGTTTCCAGGCCGTTTCCAGGCCATTTTTGCCCATTTTTTGGGCCATTTTCTGGCGCTCCAGCACCCATGATGACCAGCTGGGGGCTGGAAACTTAGAAGAGCAGCTGGCCATGGCGCATGTGCCCACAGAGAGAGCTCTGCGTGCCACCTCTGGTATGCATGCTATAGGTTCGCCATCACGGCTCTAAGCAATTTACAACAATAAAAAGCAAGAAATGAAAAAAAAATGAAACAGAAGTAAAATAAAAGAACAATGAAATAAACAATGAAAAAGAAAACAATACAAATGAGAATACATTGGTTTTTCCTTTCCTCTCCCAAAAATTACCTATGAATAATCTGTAATTTCATACCGGCAAAAATAAGGCATTTCACGTATGGCCAATGGTGCTTTATTTTACAGATAATTTTAATTATTAATCATTAATTTAATCAATTTTCATTTGTATGTGTGGTGTTTTCATTCATTCATATTCATGATTCACAAGGTGGGTTACAAGCATGCATTTATTGGATTGGGAAATCTCCAGGATTGATTTTAATGGCCATTGGCAACTCTGGTTGACAAGATAGGAATTTTTTTTAAAAAAATTATATCCCTTTTTCTATTTAATCTTCCTTTCCAATCACACAAGACGCTTTATGACTTTATGGAAACGTCCATGTAGTTTTGTTGGAGAAGCCTCACTTTGGGATATATTTTGGCTTTCTAATAATCTAGTTTACAGTATTCTGGTATTCCAGAAAGGGAGCATCTTGAATTTAGAGGTTCCTGTCTTTGGGGTTAAACAGACTAGTTATTTCCCCAACTATGCTGGCTTTTCATTACTTTCCAGGAAATGCATGATGATTCTACTTTTGACTTATCAAATCCATCATTTTGTCTATATTTGTTCTGGAGATTTCCCAATTCAAAGGATTTTCCTGAGTCCACCTATAAGACAGATTCCAAGAGACCATCTTAATGGACAATTCTGATCTGTATTTAAAGAAGAACTACTCATAATAGCAATAAATACAGGTAGTCCTTGACTTACAACCATTCATTTAGTGACAGTTGAAAGTTGCAGTGGCACTGAAAAAAAATGACTTATGAGCATTTTTCACACTTACTACCGTTGCAGCATCCTTATGGTCACGTGATCAGAGTTCAAATGCTTTGCAAGTGGCATGTACTTATGATGGTTGTAGCATCCAGGGGTCATGAATTCACCTTTGGCAATCTTCTGACAAGCAAAGTCAATGGGGAAAGCCAGATTGACTTAACAGCTATGTTATTAATTTAACAACTAGTGATTCACTTAACAATTGTGGCAAGAAAAATCATAAAATGGGGCAAAATTTACTTAACAATTACCTTGCTTAGCAACATAAATTTTGGGCTCAATTGTGGTCATACATCAAGAACTACCTGTATTTGAAAAGCATTATAAAAATGTAGTAAAATACCAGGATCCAGAGGCTGAAATACCATGAGGGCATGAATGTGAAAAATGCCCATGATTGAGGCAATACAATTCAACTGAGTTTTCCACTCACACCAGGTAAAGAACCTGGCAGTTACACTATAGAGTTGGCCAAGCGCTCTTTCCTCATATCTTTGAGTTGGGAAGAAAGTATGTCAGTATGAAAACGGCTGCTTCTGCTGCCCTGTTTTATTGTACCTCAGGAATAACTGCTGCCCTCTCACCCAGGGTGTATCCTTGAGCAGTGATAGCTGGATTCCCAGCTACCTTTCTCCTTCCTGCCAGCTTCACTCACTGGGTAGGAAAATAAACTACCAATAATTATTCATACGTGTTCTGGGATAGGTTTCAGGTTTGAGCTTTCATTTTTATTAAGTCACCAAAGTCATGGTTTCTACCTTCAACATTAGCTCTTGAAGCCCCAGATTTCCCCCATCTTTGCTTTCTTTGCTCTCCTAATCCCACAGAGGACCAAAGCAGCTTGATAAATTATAGAGTCTACTCGGAGGAAACTACTTGTGTCCTCGTTTGAGTCTTTATGGTAGAGGTTAAGTCACTGCTTCTGGCCAATGCTAGTTCATGTGCCAATTGTGGCTGGAATGATTTTGTCTGACTCAGGTAGGTCTACATAGTGAACAAGCATAGGCTGTTCAGCTGTTTCCTGAGGAACCCTAGTGCCAGCAGCCAAAATCAGCACAATATTATCCACGCTGCAACATTAGCGCTCACAGGCCTGCCACAAGCTGAGGTTTTCTTGAAGTCTCTCCCAGCCTTCTGATTGTGTCAGTATTTGGGATGGTGCAACCTACCCGGTTGTCCCCTCCTAAATTCAGCAGTCCTTTAGGACAATACTTCTGAGGTTTACTTTTCTTTCTCAAAACCTTCGTCCTGGCTTTATTTTTATTTTGCTTACCAAATAAAGAAGACTGTATATGGTCCTCCATGAAATCAATATTCTCATATCCACACCTCCTAAAAGAAGAGGAATTAGGCTACTCACGGGAAGTATCCTGTCTCTCTTGTAGCCAAAGCAAAAATGTCCATGAAGATGCCGAAACCAGCAACCATATAGGAGGGGATTGTGTCACAATTGATCTTCCTGGTCAATTGGAACCATGTCTCCCAAAGCTGCTTCTCTGTGTGCTTTAGAATGGTGGTTTAGTTAGCATGTTATAAAAATAATGTGCTTGATTGTATATGGTACAGTGCATTCTATCACGCTCAGAAAGTATTTTAATTAAATAATCAGGTAAAATATGTTGTTTGAATGCAGTGATTGAGTTCTTTTAAGAACACTTATATGATTTGACTTTTTACTAAGTAAGATTTTGTACCGCTTCTTGCTACCTTGAGTTTAAATTTCTTCTTTTTCAAATTATGTTTGATGTTTTTAAAAATCCATTTTACACTGTACATTTCACTTTCATTTAAAGTACGTATTCCCTAAAACCAAACCCAAAAAACAGAATGTAAACAATATATTGAAACATATAGAAAATTAAGAAATAAGCAGCTAAGGTTTTATTTCATTGATTCATAGACACATACACAAACACACTTTCTGAGATGCTTTGTAATTTCTGTGTAATCTCAATTCTGCTATAAATAGGGTGCACAATAGCTAATGAAACAGATGTTCAATTCCCCAGCGATGTAGTTCGTAACTGATTTCAAAAAATATTAGTGTATTAAAGACATCACCTGAAATTTTGACACAGTGAACTGTCCTCTCAAAAAAGCAGTACAACAGATCACCAATATAACTTTCTAATTTTAAATATCCTCTGAAAACTCTTTTCTATGTATCAGGATGGAAAATAGTTATCAAATCCTGAAATACTAGATAAAATCAGAACATTTTACTACCATTATATCAGCGGTGGGTTTCTACCGGTTCAGGCGAACTGGTAGCGGTGGTGCTCCGCCCACCCACCCAGACATCATCATGGACGCTCTCCGTGTGCACAGAAGGTTCTGTGCATGCACAGAAGCTCCGCACACGAGCACACTCACAGTTCCGAAACGGTAGCGAAGGTAAGTGAAACCCACTACTGCATTATATGCATATCAATATATCCATGATTTTTTGGCTAAATAATTTTGATAAGCCTCTAACTAAATCCTTCAATATGAGAAACTTTTCAAAACTAACATTTACATAAGCTTTCCCATAGTTTGATGATACATATAATTTTTAAAATTCTTGATAAAACAGTCATGTCTTAAAGGTGATGGCCTAATTTGGTTATATAGTTATTGTAAGTGATTGGATTCAAGCTTGTTTATTTTAAAATGCCTCAAAAAGATTTTAAATGTTAAATGTTTCAAATGTTAAAAGATTTAACAAGTAAGTGATAATGTAATATCATTATAAAAAAACTACTACATTCATGCCTAAGCAGATATTCCTTACTTCTTTTTAATGGAATAGCAATGCCTTTCCTCATAGATGGTATTATTGCTAGAAATGGAGAAGATTTTCAGGTTTAACTGAAACTTTGAAATGCCAGTATATTATGGATGGACAAGCTATGGTCTAGGGTCATAGACAGTTCTAAACCACCAAAAGTGTGACCTCCTGGAATCTTAGGAACTTGGTTTGCTTTTCCTGCCGGCCAACTAATCAGCACGATCAGCTGGTCGGCAGGAAATGGATCATTGGTTTCCTGCTGCTGTTAAGGCAGGAAGACCAACAATCTGGTGTCCCAACTGCTTGCTGATTACTTATTCAAAAGATTGGTGAGGATCAGACCACTGGTTTCCGGTTGCTAATAGTCATTGAAAATCAACAACCTGTATTAAGCCATAGGGACCTCACTGGGTCAGATTTATCTCTGTAGAGCTCTCTGCTTCCAAATTTCAGAGCATCTCTCCTGTACACATATTTTAGGTAATAGGAAGCAGATGCTAGCTTTGCTGTGGATGGGCATAAGTGGGCTTCTGAATGAACAGTAGATAGAAAATTAACATATCTGATTTAGTGATCTGGGAACGTTGATCAGGATATAATGTGCTTCAAGTTGCACAAACATTTGGTAGCAAATTGATAACAGCAAAACAATAAATATTACTCAAACGAACAGCAATAGCACTTAGATTTATATACCATTTCACAATGTTTTAACAGCCCTCTGTAAGTGGTTTACAGAGTCAGCCTATAGCCCCCAACGATCTGGATCCTCATTTTACTGACCTCGGAAGGATGGAAGGCTGAGTCAAACTTGAGCCGCTCAGGATCGAACTAGAGTGAGCAGTGAGTTAGCCCTTCAGTACTGCATTCTAACCAGTGTGCCACCACAGAATAATATTTGAAAAGGATGGAAATAGTGAGAAGTCTTGTCTCTCATTCCCCGATTCAGTTGCACTTTGTGACATTGGAACTGTACAAGGATTAGACAGGGGCATTTTCCCATTCAGGAAAACAGTTGCCTGAACAGTTCCATCATTTAAACTCAGCACTTTCTAGCAGATTTGACAGGCAAAGTTATAGGGTTCACATTTCCTGAAAAAAACTGTGCAGCTTGATTTGCAAAGTGGAGCCTTGAACTCAATTTAATCCTTCTTGTCCATTTCACAATCTCAATAAAGAGATTGGCATGGTTCCAATAAATCTCAATAAAAAACTGGCATGGTTTTTTGGGGGGCGGGGGGGGCGCCTTGCATCAAATTCTTCTATATCACATATCCAAATGTCTGGATTCAAGCAAGTCATTGCTTTCTCTCTGGGATCTAGGACAACTCGCCATGGCCAATTCGCCATGGGACAATTCAACGCTGTATTAATCGTTTCATTCAGCTACTTTTTATTATTGATGATCCCATTTTCGTTGAAATTATTGTGACTCTTGTATTTCTGGATTGACTTTATTATTATTGGCCACGGTTCTGTTGAAATTAATTTAACTTTTGTATTAGTTGAATTGATTGTGGCAAGTTGGCTGCAGCGAGTTAGCCGTGGTGAGTTAGCTGTGACAAATTGTCCCATTATGTTCTCTCTGCTTCCATATACTGTTCTACAGTGTGACTTATAAGTGTTGGGAAAGAGACCATAATTCTGTAATGCCTTCATCACAGGATTCAATGGAGATTTATTTGCAGAAAGTTTTGATTTCTGCAAGTAAACAATTTTTCATTACACCAAAAGCTTAAATTTGTCTTTCTGTGTATCACAAGTAGCAAGATACACATAGCATGGACTTGAAATGTGGGCTAAAAAATTAAATTTCCCCTTTTTCTGTGCAGAGGGGCACAAGGGGAGTTTTATTACTGCAGGAATTGCCGTAAGTTGAGGGAGGGATACAGGTTGCTAGTAGTCTTGATTTTCTACTTGGTAGACTGGAAAGGACACTGGTTTGCCTAAATTATATCCTGCCTGTTGCTTGCTTTCTAAGATGGGCAGGAGGAAAAAGGGTCACACAGAATCATCTTCCAAATGTAATGGGGGGGGGGATCAGGGAATAGAAACATAGATGTATGAAAGTGGCAATAGAATAATTATGCCCACATGCAGAAATATTTCCAGAGTGAAGTTTGCAAAGTTAGAGAGAAACTTGGTGACTCCACTGAAGATTTATCGTGGATGAAGTTGCAATGAATCCTGCCAAGAAATAGAGCAATAAAATTTGACACACTGAGTTCATGCATGTACTTTGAAGTGAAACCCCTGCTTAGTTTAGAAAAAAATTCCACCTTTCATTTTCAGTGTCGCTCAAGTTCTTTTTAGGCATAAGGGACAGACTCCAAATTCAGTCACTGCACTTGCTGTCCCAGTTGCCAAGTTCCAGTGTTTAAAATTGTACCATTATCAAGTCATGTCTGTGTTTGGCAAAGATTTGTAGACACAACATCAATAACTATGCTAAATATTTTTGCAATACTTATTTCTCTTCCACACTTTTTTCCAAGTAGTAAATCATACTGTAGTTTCTTTAATCTGCCCCGGTTTGTGAAAAACAGGAATTTATGTAACAGGCACTCTGTTGCAAACTTTTTCCTGTTTGGAACTTCTGTTGTTGTTGGCAAAATTTGGAGATGGCTTAGCTACTCCAAAAGTGACCTTGCATGTCCTTTGTATAAGAATACTAGATTGTAACTTTTTGATGACTAAGGAGGCCTCTGCAGTTTCTGCAAAATACTAGATGATTCTTTTGTGGATGGAGTAAATAATTTGCACAGATAGATCTGCACACAGAATTACATTTTCAGTATAAACATATTTTAAGCTTTCATAAGATGGGATATATGATGGCCACAAAGCATCTCTGGTATCAAATTCTTTTTGGAATGTGTTAATGGATTTTAGTCGGAACAATTCAGAGTGTTGTGTTTTTTGTAAAGTATTCCAGACTCATGTTCTTCTCACACTGAATTATCTAAAGTTGCTTCAAAAGTTCTTAGCTGCCTGTGTTGCCATGGAAAAGATGTAGCACTATTATTCTGTCTGACCCTCTTGAAGTTATTTTCAGTAGGAATACTGTATACTGGAGTAGGAAGTAGGAATATACTTTTGCTCAGTAGAGGAGCAAAACTTGATGTTTTGAATTAGAAAGTGATAATCTCTGGATTTGACATTGGGTGAATGAAGCAAGTTCACAGAAGCCTTGGCTAGAAACATCATACAAGATAAAACAGACATGTAGAACAGTGGTGTATTTCTCTCATTCAATTATGAAATGGAGGAATGGTCATACTTCTCACCTGAAAAAGTTCATGCAAAGGAGGAATGTAAAAGTTGACACCACACACCCTCCATTTCTCACTAGCTGCTTTAAACATTTTACCTGTCTGTCTAACTGCATTATCAAAACTGAACCAGACAAGGAAGGTGAAGTGCAAGAAAGTGGGAAAAGAGGTCAGGTGTCTGCTCCCTTGACACAAAGCCACAAAAGCCCCCCCACACACACACACAATACAAAACACCCACACCAATTTGGCCTTTAACCTGTATCTTATGCACACACACATACACACACACACACACACACACACACACACACCCTGCATTTTGCAAAAAGGGGGATTCATAGCAAATTATGAAATTGATAACCTAATGTTCCCCTAATATTTCTAATGGGCTTGTCATACTTGTTCAAATGAAATCTGAATATTTTTATTCTGGTACATACACATACGTACTTTTTAAACAAAAAGGTAAAAACTGACACAAGCTAATATAAAGTAAAAAAAAAAGATAAAAAAGCAAAAAATGCAAGAAAAGAAAAAAATGACAAAAGTTATAATGAAGTGGCTTCTAATATTCTTCACAGCATTTATAAGTGTGTGTATGTGTGTGTGTGTGCGCACACACACACACATATACATATTAATATATATAAATAACCTGTAATCTTAACTGTCAGGTTGTCCTTGAGTTATGACCATGGTGGAGCCTGCCCATTACGCTCATAACTCTTGTATTTTATGACAGTTTTTCAAGAGGTTGTTAAGTAACTGCCAGTTTTTGGCAAAAGCTTTGTAAATGCAGTACAGTGAGTGCGTTATCCACCTGTTTCCATGCTGGATAAATCCATTCTCTGGAAACTTTAACAACTTGTTCGGCCAATGTGAAAGCTATCTGTGCCTTTGCTGCCAACCCACCTGATTCCAGTCCCTTCTAAGACTAATACTAATAGAAAGACATGCCCAGAAGTGCTGGGACAAGATTTGTGTACTTTCCGCGGTCCTGAGCCCATTCCCTGTTTCTCAAAGGCCAGGAGATGAATGGCTTAGTGGGAATGGACTGTTGACTTTCCGCTCCCTTAGCAGAGGTAAAATAGCTCCTCTGTTCAGACCAATTAGCTCGTCCATTGGCAAGTGAAGAAATTGTAGTGGGTTTAACCCTTTTGAAGCCAGGTGCCATCTGCACTGTTCTGTGTGCTTTGATTCCTTTAGGCAGCCTCTCCTCCTCCTCCTTTCTCTGCATTTGCATTAGTCTAGTCTGCTTCCTGAGAAGTTTGTCTTTGAGCCGACGGGATGGAATTATTGACAAATCCAGACTTTCCAGTTCCTCTTTGGGAAAAAAAAAACCACAACACTAACTTAGCAGGTCCTGAATTTTTTTCTCTGGCTATGCTCCCGTGAGGAGGGCTTTTTACATAGCAATCTGGCTGAAAGTCTAGTGTCCAGACATTTGATAATCTATGGTGCTAATTTTCAGATGGAGCAGGTGTGGCTTCCTGCATGTGTGTAGTGCTTAACAACAACTACTGAGAATCCTGTTGATTCTAACAATGAAGAGTGTTGTTATTTGGTGTGGCAACCACTGTGATCTGTGATGTTGATTCACCCTCCTTGCATCCTATCAGTATGATAGGTTTTGTTGCTGATAGAAATAACAATTTAAAAGTGACTCTGCATGCGAAGGTGGAGATACTATTTTATATTGATATTGTTATATTTCTCATTTGAGGGACTTGATGGATTTGTGGGGTTTTTTTGTTTTTGTTTTTTTAAAAATTTGATTTATATGCCGCCCTTCTCCGGAGACTCAGGGCAGTTTACAAGGCGTTAAGCAATAGCCTTCATACTTTTGTATATTTATACAAAGTCAGCTTATTGCCCCCACAATCTGGGTCCTCATTTTACCTACCTTAGAAAGGATGGAAGGCTGAGTCAACCTCGAGCGTGGTGAGATTTGAACTTGCAGTAATTGCAGGCAGCTGAATGTTAATTACAGTGCTTAGTCTGCCACGCCACCAGGCTCTGGGTGGGGGGAATCCAGGGAATCTGCCACGTCACCAGGCTTTGGGTGGGGGGAATCCAGGGTATATTACCTTGGCAGAGGAATTCAATATCTTTCTTACATTTTCCTTTTTTAGAACTCAATCCGTCACAACCTCTCTTTGCACAGCAAGTTCATTAGAGTACAGAATGAAGGAACGGGAAAAAGCTCTTGGTGGATGCTTAATCCCGAAGGAGGCAAAAGTGGCAAGTCGCCTAGGAGAAGGGCTGCCTCCATGGATAACAGCAGCAAGTTTGCAAAAAGTAGAGGGAGAGCTGCAAAGAAAAAATCAGCTCTTCAGGCAGGTCAAGATGGAAATGGCGACAGTCCAGGAGCACAGTTCTCGAAATGGCCAGCAAGCCCCAGCAACCATAGCAATGATGACTTTGATAATAACTGGAGTACTTTTCGACCTCGAGCCAGTTCGAATGCTAGTACCATTAGTGGAAGACTTTCCCCAATTCTGCCAGAACAAGATGACCTTGGGGAAGGGGACGTGCATTCCATGGTCTATCCTTCATCAGCAACCAAAATGGCCTCAACTCTGCCGAGTCTTTCTGAAATGAGTAGTTCCGAAAATATGGAAAACCTACTGGATAATCTCAATCTTTTGTCTCCAAATACATCATTGACTGGGTCTACCCAATCACCACCTACTACCATGATGCAACAATCTACTGGTTATTCATATACATCTTCCAATACAAATATAGGTTCAACCAATGCAGACTACAGGAAGTACAGTTATGCTCAGCCTAGCATAAATTCTTTGTCCCAGATGCCAATGCCGACAATTCAGGACAATAAATCGAGCTATGGGACCATTAACCAATCGAGCTATGGGACCATTAACTGTCCAGGACTCCTTAAGGAGTTGCTTACTTCTGATTCACCGCCACATAATGACGTCTTGGCCTCGGTAGATACTCATGTTTCCCAGCCTAGTAGCCGAGTGCTGGGACAAAATATATTAATGGTCTCTAACTCTGCAATATCACCATATGGCAACCAGCAGCCCCACAACAAAATCATTGCCCCCAGTGCTCACTCGCACCAAGGACACGTCCAACCCACAGCCGTAATAAACAGCCATACTTTGTCTCTCACCCTTAGCACTCTATCTCATGCTTCAAATGTGACTCATTCAACCTCAGCAAAAACCTCAGTCCAGGGGCTCATGAGCCACCCGATGCAAGTGAATAGCATAAGCCCCTTCACCACAGTGAACAGCTGCAATGGGTATGGAAGAGTGGGAATTGTTTCTTTCCATCAGGAGAAGCTGCCTAGTGACTTAGATGACATGTTCATTGAACGATTGGACTGCGATATGGAATCAATAATCCGTAATGATCTGATGGATGGGGAAACGTTAGATTTTAACTTTGACAGTGTGTTACCTAACCAAAGTTTGCCGCACGGTGTTAAAACGACAACACACAGCTGGGTGTCAGGATAAGACTGGAAGGTTAGTTCTCTTTTTGTTATTTTATGACTATGTTGCAATACATTCATTATTTTAAAGCAATAATATAAGGGCAAAATTGAGCTTGGGGTAGTCTCTTCCATTAGAATGAAAATCTGCACATAAATTCTCTTATTTTCATGAAGTTATCATGTACAGAACTGTTCCAAGCATGTTAAAGGAACTTCTGCCCTAGAAGGAAATTAGACAAAGGAAAAAGGTGCGGTAGATATTTCACGTAAAATGTCATTAGCAAATGCCATTATATAATTTGGTTATATGATCAAAACATGTATTCTAGATCAGAAAGTTTATAAACATATACTTTGCCTTGTTGATGAAGGATGATTTATAAATATATAGAGATAATCCTTGACTTACAATCTTTCATTTACTGACCATTCGAAGTTACAACAATAAAAAAAAGTGACTTGGGCCTTTTTCACACTTACAACCGGTGCAATATCTCCATGTTCACATGATTAAAATTGGGATGCTTGGCAACTGACCCATATTTATAATGGTTGCAGTGTCCCGGGATCATGTGATCACTTTTTGTGACCTTCTGACGAGCAAAGTCAATGGGGAAGTTAGATTCACTTTACAATTCTGTTACTAATTTAACAATTGCAGTGATTTACATAACAAGGGTGACAAGAAAGGTTGAAAGATGGGGAAAACAATTGTCTCCCTTAGCAACAGAAATTTTGGGCTCAATTGTGGTCGTAAGTCAAGGACTACCTGTACTTCAAAAATCATTAGAGAAGTTATAAAAGTAATAAAATGTTATGATAAAGGTTTAGTAGTGTAGAATAAATTTAGGTGCAATTTGGCCAATAAATAATCAGTGGAAAGGGCAACAAAAAAAATGGAAGAGAAAGGAATACTTATTTTACTATTAATCTAGGCATTTTAATGACTTCATTTTGAAATTACTATCATGCTTTTCATTCTCAAGGTTAATGGTTTTGGTAGGACATTCTTGCATATTTGCTTTTGTTTTGTTGTATGACGAAAGGATGGGGTGGAATTACATTTTGTAAGTATCTAGATGATGAATCGCACTATGTAATCTTAGGCAAAGTGTCACAGAAGGGCAGCTCATCAAAAGGCAACAACAGACATCAAAGAGCAAGCTACCATGTGAAGTCAAATATAGCTTTATCTTTTACTTATTTTGAGTAAAACCATGGGAAAGTCATCACCACCAGTTTTTAAGGCATGGGTACCTCAGTATCCTCCCTGACAGAGGATATGTCAAAGTGGCATAGTTTGCTGATGAAAAAGTCATTCATAAATGCATTTTTATATAGGGATCTGATCAATCAAGAATGCCTTTTATCATTGTATATTTTCTTTCTATTATCCTAGGCTACAGTTTAAACTGCTTCAAACATCTCTGACTACAAGAACTGCATATGCATAAAGAAGTCCAAAGATGTTCTTCATCTTCTTTGCAATTTCTTGTATAATTTTTTTCTCTTGTCAGTCTTGGCTGCAGATCTCTCTTTTTTTTTCTCTCTCTCTCTTTTTTTGTACAAAATGTTTGCTGCCAGATACTTGCAGGTTATTCGCTGCTGTAAGTAAGGAATGTGCCATTGGAAGTGTCTTTATTTGGAAGTGCCAAACTCACTACTATGTCATAGAAAAGCAGAAGATACTTGACTTTATGCTGCAGCTTTCTCCAAACAGATGGCTTCCAGATGTATTAAATTTCAAATCCCATAATCCCTGCCAGCAATATGGGCAAAGTGGTGTATAGAATAAGCTGTAGAAGTAAACTTCATTTCTGTAAGAACATATTAGATTTAATTAAAATCATGGAACATGGTGAACAGCTTGATTAATTTTCTTTTGGTGTGTTAAAGTTGCTGTAAATTTTATATGCAACAAACCATTGAATAATACCCAACCAAAGTTTTGGTATTCAGATTTCTACATTAGAGAGTATATTGAGAAGCTTTGTTTGCATATGGAGTAGATTTATTGTAGAGCTCATTTCCAGATTGATTAATTTTATTAATAAAACATAAAATTTGTAATACATCTATAACTATTTTCTTACATTTGCTGTTTTACAAGCTTCTTAAAAATATGCAGAATCCAATACTTTAAAAACATTCAGCATATTTTATACACAGTATTTTAACAATATAAGAGGAGAGAATTTTTATTAGCACTCTGTAAGATTTATTTTTACATATATAAAATTTCTGGTTTTTATCTGGCATGAAGATGATCTGTATTCTTAGTACTATATTGACTGTCCAAAAGTCTTAAATGTTGTTAAATACTTTGTACATACAGATCATATTTGTATTTATTTTATGAAGTTTTATAAAGATTGTTAGGCATTTGTGTTAATATTTTCATTAATAATCCATTTTAATTTACCTTTTTTAATTGCATGGTCCCTCATTTCTTTTTTATTACTGCCTCCTATTTTGATTTGAAGAGATCATACAGCTAGAAACCGGTTTACGCTAAATATGATGTACTAATGTAGTCTGTAGAAATAAATCTTGCTCATAATAATGTAACAATAATTTTGCTGGGATTTACCGACCATTGGCTTCAACATCTTACAATGATCAAGAAAAGTTCCAATAATTTACTCTTAGATTGATAAGAGCAGGCTTGCAATATATAAATAAATATAAATATCATTGAAATTGTGAGCTATATGTTATGTCTCTTTGATATAATAGCCGTGTTGTGCATCTTTCTTTTATATGATATTGAACCTCCTCCCTCCAAAATCCAAGCAAAGAAAATATTTATTCAAAAAAGTCTTTAAATCCTACCAAATTGAATTTTCAATTCTCTGAAGTAGATTTCAGGGGCACCTGAGGAAAAGGCAGGGGGACTGGCCCCTCAAAATTGCCAAATCATTTTGTTTCAATGTTTTGGAGAGTGAGGTCATGAGGAATAGCCATGGATGATTTAGTGGCCATTAGGTGAGATACAGCCCCTGAGGGACATTTAAGCTTCAACCCTCCTCCAATGATTTAATATATCATATGGTTCAACTGCACATCTCATGGAAGACACATACAAGGTATTCTTTGAAAACCTTATTTTCATATAATACCACATGGTGTACAGCTGCAGGCATATATGTTAACTACCACCAGAATACCCCTAAGAGGAAAATGTCTCCATGAGCATATTATAACTTAAGAATATTGTAATAATGCTGGCAAAGAATCCTGGGAAAGACTGTTAAATATTTTCGTGTCTCTGTGTATGTTTCAATTCAGTATGAATATTAGTTGAATATTGCTTGCCCAGATAAGGAACACCTCTGCTCATTTTAAACAACTGACAATTAGCGTTACCTGGACCCAATGCTCAGTAATGCTATTATAGGGCAGGAGGACAAGGAAATTAAAAATGTAATGGAGTGTGGTGTTATAAAAATCAATGTGAAGATTGATCATGTATGATCATGTTTTTACATATATCTTTATATTCTGTAATTTTAAATAATAGCAAATGATGGCTTTGTGAATTGTGTCAGTTGCTTTTCCAAGCAGCCAGGCTATATTCTCTGTCTCAGTCTGTAAAAGAAATATGTAATAGAACTGTTCCAATTTAATGTATTGTTTTCTAATTATGTATTAATAACTGCATTAATGAGATCTCTGCTTTGATAAACTGACAAGTTCTATGAAATGATAAGCTAATGTTACAATGTTGAATGGTGACAACTCAACAGAGCATCTGTTAAAAAAAGAGATGATTATTAATATGGACCAGTTCCTTAAAAGTCTTACAGTGCAATTCTGCACATGCTTGCTGTGATATAATCCTGACCATTCAGTGGGTCTGACATCCTAGCAAGCATGTCTCAGGATTGCAATCTTAAATTTGCACTTGTTCCAATGAATTAGATGTTGCTACGACTTTTAAACAATGTTAAGATCATGAGATGAAAAGTTCAGGCTTATTAATTTATAATTAATATTTCAAGAAAATGATTTTGTGTTTTATATCGTCTGAAATTAATGATGTGGTTTAAGATAACAGAAAAATGTAACTGCATTATAACTAGATCTTTTAAGAAAAGAATCATCCTCCATTTTGGTTTCCCTTGTATCCCCCTCACCAACATGTTGACATCCAAATATTTCAGATCATTTTTGTGATTTGTAAAAAAAAGGCAGTTTGATTGCTGAACACCTTTTGGATATTTGTGGAAAAGTGCCTGATGTTTTTCCAAACAGAAAATAATCCTTTGTATAAACCCGTACATGTATATGCATTACTTTAATGATCTTGTCCTTCATATGGCTATCTGTATGCTGATAAAGGATTCTGTTTATTTGTTATTGTTTGTACTCATTCAGAAATGCAAAGGCATTTAAAATCTTTCTAATCTGTCTTTACAATATTATCATGAGAAGAGGCTTTTTTAAACAACTTCTTGGGCATTTTTTATTGGAAAGATAATATATTTTATAAATAAATAAATGAATACCATTTTCCTTTTTAATATGTGGGGATCTGAGATTGAGGGGGTATGATTTGCTTCAGGAAGTCATTGCACCCAAATCCCCTGGCTCTGATTTCCAATTCTGCATTCACTCAGTTATTTGTGTTCCTTATCTGCTAATTTTCTCAACACACACTTATTTCAGGCTGTAACATTTACCATCCACAACCAAAAGTCAGCAATAAAATGAGGCCGCTGTAGATTTTATTTTAACTGCTGTACCAACTTCTACAGCCGGAATCTTGGTTTATGTTAATTTGGTGTGCTTATTCCAAAAGTGTCACTGCTGTAGCTGCACTTGGAAAAAAAAAGAAGTTTGAGATGCCTAAATAGAGGTAGCAAGTTGTTCCCATGAACATTGAGTTAAGTTGACTTAAAGTTTGTTGACTTCTCCTCTGGAATATTCTGCAGCAGAACAGACTTCCTTTTTCTAAATTATCCTTCCCATGACATTTAAACCAGGAAATTGGGTTTAGTGCCACTATAAAGCAAGATATACTTAAACTGAGATTTCAGAAACCATTCTCCTTTGCAGTTAAAGGGAAAAAATGGTAATATGCTAATGAGTTTTTTAAAAACCACTGAGAAAAGGCACTAACAGTAATTAGTGGAATGGGAAAGTACCACTTACTACTAATGAAAACACCTCATCTCCCAAAGCCAATGGCTAACATAGGACTTCTTTTAAAACTTCTGTATATATGTCTCTGCAGTATTCATATCATAATAGCAAATCACCATGAAAAATAACCACTCTCTTTTTGGCAGCTCATTTACCTCCCTTTCTGTTGGGGTGCATCAGTACTGCCCTTTCATTGTCACAGAAGATAACACGAGTATGGTTTAGCCCAGGGGTCGGCAACCTTAAACACTCAAAAAGCCACAAAGGTCCTAACCGGAAGCCCCCCATTCAATTCTGAAGCTGACTGGAAGTCCAGTTCCCCCACCATAGAGACTCCTCCTAGCACAGCGTCCTTTTTTCCTCTGCCGACTGGAAGTCCGGTTCCCCCACCATAGAGCCACCTCCTAGCGCGACATCCTTTTTCCTCTACCTGTCCTAACCGAAAGCCCAATCAATTGTGGAGCTGACCAGCAACAGGGAGCCGCAGCAGAGGGATGAAAGAGCCACATGTGGCTCCAGAGCCCTGGTTTAGCCAGTATAATGTAGTACTTGCAATAGTATTTTATATTGCTGCTTCTGCTGTTGAGGAAAGTTGTGAGGACTTCGACATAGCTTCCACATGCAGTCTTAAGAAGAGAGAGCTCTGCTAATAGAATTTGGGGATTACATGGACTATTTCTATTCTGGTTCCAAGAAGCATAGATATAACTGAAGAAAGAGATTCAAACTTAACACTTGTTTTTGTTTGAATTCATCTTTAAATGTAAACATTTTATAACAAGGTATAAGTCTAAAACTGACCCAACAAAAACGGTAAGTTCAATAAAAAGGTGTCTCTCCAAAGGATTTTTTCACAATAAATAAAACATCACTTGGTACGCCTGAAAATGCAGAATGAAACACAAAATTATGCTTCCATTATCTACTATAATGGAATAACAGTTTCAGTTTTGTCACAATATACCATATCTTCACATAAAACAATGGAGCCACCCACTTCTGGGGCATTAATCTGTCCCATTCTTCGACATTTTACTTAGGAATTTTTCCAGTTTTTATTATCAACTATCTTCAGTTTTAGCTATCTTATTTAAAGCCTTTGAAACATATGTGGCCCTAAGAATACTTCCACTATCTAACACCAAATTGTATTTTTTATATAAATAAAATATTAAATACATGTGAATCAATGTGATGTAATTTTAATTTAACTTATTTCTGGCCCCATTCACTTTGCTTTGGTACCAGGTATTCTGTGGAGTGTGGCTCCAACAGACTAGTTAAAATCACAAGCCTTATCTCCTCACCAGAGTTAGATATCTAATTGCGAGGAATTCAAAAACTCATGTTAAAGAAAATATAACAGATATGACTTTGTGCCTGCTGTTTTGCAACCCAGAAATGTTTATCATGGTTAATGGGAGATTCCATATTATAGAGTTGGGTTTCCCAACCTTTGCTACTTGGATAGTTCCCCAACCAACATAGCATTGCTGAGAATTCTGTGAATTGATGGCTATTCAATTTGAAAGTTGTCAAGAAGATTGAGAATCACTGATTCACAGGAAAATATAATTAGTGTTTATGACACCTTTCTAATAAGTATACTACAGACTACAAAAACAGTACAATATATACAACAAGCATTGACTATAATATGGTGATATTGTCTACTTACTCATCTGGTAGCCTGGGTTACTGAGAATATTTTATTACATATTTAATAAATATGTATTTAACATAATTATTTTATATGTATAATTGTACATGTACATTTTTAGGAAAAAGAAACACATAGAGTCAAGAGTTTAATGATTTCATCAAAAGTAAAGGCATATGGCCAGTTATTAATTTATTTTTTTTATTTTTTTTTATTTGATTTATATGCCGCTCTTCTCCGGAGACTCAGGGCAGCTTACAATGCGCTAAGCAATAGCCTTCATACTTTTGTATATTTATACAAAGTCAGCTTATTGCCCCCACAAACTGGGTCCTCAATTTACCTACCTTAGAAAGGATGGAAGGCTGAGTCAACCTTGAGCCTTGGTGAGATTCGAACCTGCAATAATTGCAGGCAGCTGATGTTAATAACAGGGCTTTAGACCACTGTACTATCCAAGGCTCTTATCTGATTGCTTAATTCAAGTCAGTGTGCAACGTGAACCTCCACTCCATTGCATTCCAGGTCAGAGAACAGCCATGGCACAAAATGAAAAATTTGACAGAAGGAATGAATATAAATATGTTCCCAATTTCCTGATTTTAGATTTTAAAAGTATATATTATTTAGTTCAGTTGACCAGTCATGGTTTGTATGACAATAATACACATCCAGATTGCAGTAGATTTTTGCTGAAATTCACATTCCTCCCTGATGCTTTGCCCTAAAGTTAGTTTTTGGACACCTTTGGAGGTGAGAAGCAGCCCACGAGGGAGTTCTAGCAGGAAGCTGCTGAGACTTCTCCTTGGTTGAGTTTGGAGCACTTTCTACCTATTTAAAACAAAAGTGGCCTGCTGAAACACCTAGAAAGTAAAAATGTTTTTAATTACTGTTTAAAATATACTTTTCGGAGTGGAGCTTAAGGAACCAGAAGGAAGGCAGATGGAAAGATGGAATAGAGACAGAAGGCTAAAGGGAAAAAAAGGACTTCCAGTTGGCAAGCATGCCACACATATGGTTCTACTCTTCTGCTGCCTGGTACTATCTTTTCTGCCCAAACAATTTCATTAAATGGTGTATGCTTGCATAAGTTGCAGCTCTGAAGAAGTAAATGGCAACTCACAAAAGCTTATGCCTTTTAATAAAATAGGTTAGTTGGAAAAGATGCACCAGATTCCTGATTTTTTGGGGGAAGATGAGAATGGCTAGCATATCTGACACTTGGAAATAGACACTCCCTAACAAAGCACATCTGCTCTAAGGAAGGTCAGAGGGAGAAAGGTGTGATGAAGGCATTGGGCTCTGGACACAGTTGCCTATTTGAAGTGCACATACAACATCAGTTAACCCTTGCTTCTCCAGTCAGCTTTACAGCATATACCCATGTTGGTGAACCTATGGCACGCGTGCCTGAAGTGGCACATGGAGCCATGTCGCCTGGCATGTACTGCATTGCCCATTTCTCTTCCAGGTTTCAGGCACATATGCGCATGCAATGATCAACTGGCCTTTGTGCATGCGGCAGTGCCAGAAAACCGGAAGAGCTGGTTTTCCATTTTCTGGTGTGAGCATGAGCACCAGCCAGCTGATTGGCGTGTGCACATGCACGGCAGTAACCAGAAGACTTGCTTGCTGGCATGCATGCGTGCACCAGAAACCAGAAGTACCTTATCCAGTATGCACATGCCCCCTGGGCAGCTCCTGGTCACGGCTGGTGCGAAGTGCTCCCTTTTCAGCACTTGGTGCCCCGCGCACATGCTCTCTTTTCGGCACGGAGTGATATACAATTACTGGCATATACAATCACATGCACTGTTCTGTATAATTTACTTGATCAAGTGTTTCAGGGCATTTTACTCCCTGCTTCCACAAGGAGAACAGATTCATAGTTTGGGGTTACTCCTTGACCCCTAGGTGTGGTTAGGCTCATGTTTGCATAGTTATGGGGTGAGTACTGTGACTTAGCCCTGACTATCTCAGAGACCAAATCTACCACTCAAGCCTACTTGATTTTTTTTTAGTAGGAGGGGTAGCTCTTTGGAAGATGTCCCTGCTACCTGAAGTTCAGCTCATGACTATATAGCAGAGGATCTTCTCCTAAACGGACCATCCAAACATGGAATATGTTCCTCAAGGAGATGTATCTGATCCTGACTATCTCGTCTCCACAGTATTTGGGGATATGGTGACAAGCTTTCAAAAAAAAAAGAATCGAAGAATTTTCTGAATTTATTTTCCATTTAATGATACTCATGGCAATTTTGCCTTTTATTGTATTGCCTTTTTAATTTATGTTTTGCCATGAGTGCTGTATAACAGGACAAACATGATATAAATTATATGCATAGATACGTGCATGTTGAGCGAAAAGAAAACCATCATTCAGTATGATTTACATCTTATGAATACTTTTAAACACAGCAGAACATGAGCTGCTACTACAGTACTACCAATCACAAGCAATGCCCCGGGGGTAGTATCTAAATGAGAAGATTTGCTTTGGCAAGGAGCTAGGGATTTATATACGTAAATAGACAGCAGCAACTTATTTTAAAAACTAGATCTGCAGATTATGGAAATTGATTCCACTTATTTGGCTTAATACTGCCTTCGGCATTGCTTTATACTGGCTTGCCTTGCTTGGAATACCTCCTACTTCTCATCATTCCCAAAATGATGAGGACTACAACAGTTAGGATTTATTTAGTCATGAAAACTTTTCTCTCAACTGCCTGCATCAAAAGGATGGACAAAACTATCCATTCCTCCATATGCCTATTAAAATGACAAATAATTAGAGCTAGCTGGAAGGAGAAGGAACAGGGGTGAAATCCAGCAGGTTCTGACAGGTTCTGGAAAACTGGTAGCGGAAATTTTGACTAGTTCGGAGAACCGGAAAATACCACCTCTGACTGGCCCCAGAAGTGGGGAAGGAATGGGGATTTTGCAGTATCCTTCCCCTGGAGTGGGTTGGGAATGGAGATTTTGCAATATCTTTCCCCCAGGAGTGGGGAGGGAATGGGGATTTTGCAGTATCCTTCCCCTGCCATGCCCACCAAGCCACACCACACCCATCAAGCCATGCCCACAGAACCGGTAGTAAAAGAATTTGGATTTCACCACTGAGAAGAAATATTGGCAAAAGGAAGAGCAAAGGTATTTGTAGAATAAAACAGTTAAGATGGTGGCCATGACTGCATGATCCAAGTCCCGCTGTGCCCCCTTTTCAGGTGCATCTTGTCTATAACCTGTGTAAATGGGAGCAGGGCTTTGATCACCTGATTGAAGGACTCCATCTTGAGCTGTTTGTTCTTTTCTCACAGATGCCCCTGAGTTGAAAGAGAAAGAAGAATTGAAAGGCAAAATCAGAAATAGGGTAAACAGGAAAAAGAAGCAGCAACCCACAACAGTGACTACAGAATAAGGCCTCAGCAGAGAACCAACATTAATTTAACTAGGCTTCCCTCAGATTGAACCCTTATGTGCTTGTTCATTTAGTCTTATTTCAGAAATGTGCTGAGAATATCCTATATTTTATGAAGTATACCTTTATGACAGTTAATCTGTCATGTTAAAATTGCTTTAACCATTGTCATAATAAACATTCAGCATTCTTCCAAATAAGTGACAGGAGGAAAACTCAGTGGTTAAGAGAAATTACATTTCATAAAAATGATTGAACAATAATAGAATATGAAACCAATTAAATAAAAACCAAAGAATGATTTTGTTGTTGTTGTTAGTTGCGAAGTCCTGTCATCATGACCCTATGGACAATGTTCCTCCAGACCTTCCTGTCCTCTACCATCCTCTGAAGTCCATTTAAGCTCATGCCTACTGCTTCAGTGATTTCATCCAGCCACCTCATTCTCTGTCATCCCATTCTTCTTTTGCCCTCAATCTTTCCCAGCATTAGGCTCTTCTCCAGTGAGTCCTTCCTTCTCATTAGGTGGCCAAAGTATTTGAGTTTCATCTTCAGGATCTGGCCTTCTAAAGAGGCGCCTGGGTTGATCTCCTCTAGGACTGACCGGTTTGATTGCCTTGCAGTCCAAGGGACTCGCAGAAGTCTTCTCCAATACCATAGTTCAAAGGCCTCAATTCTTTGGCGCTCAGCTTTCCTTATGGTCCAACTTTCACAGCCATATATTGCAACTGGGAAAACCATAGCCTTGACTATACACACTTTTGTTGGCAGGGTGAGTTCTCTGCTTTTTAGTAGGCTGTCTAGATTTGCCATAGCTTTCCTCCCCAAGAGCAAGCGTCTTTTAAGTTCTTGGCTGCAGTCCCCAACTGTGGTGATGTTGGAGCCCAGGAAAATAAAATCTGTCATTACCTCTATTTCTTCCCCGTCTATTTGCCAGGAATTGATAGGGCCGGATGCCATGATCTTAGTTTTCTTAATGTTGAGTTTCAAGCCAACTTTTGCACTCTCTTCCTTCACCTGCATCAAGAGGCTCTTTAGTTCCTCTTTGCTTTCTGCCATTAGAGTGGTATCATCTGCATTTCTGAGTTTGTTGATATTTCTCCCAGCAATCTTAATTACAACTTGTGATTCATCTAGCCCCGCCTTGTTATGATGTGCTCTGCATATAAGTTAAACAGGCAGGGCAACAGTATACAGCCTTGCTGGACTCCTTTCCCAATTTTGAACCAATCAGTGGTTCCATTCCCAGTTCTCACTGTTGCTTCTTGACCCGCATATAGGTTTCTCAAGAGACAAATAAGATGGTTTGGTACTCCCATCTCTTTGAGAACTTGCTGCAATTTGTTGTGATCCACACAATCAAAGGCTTTAGCATAGTCAATGAAATAGAAGTAGATGTTTTTCTGAAACTCCCTAGCTTTTTCCATGATCCAGCGTAAGTTGGCAATTTGATCTCTAGTTCCTCTGCCTCTTCGAAATCATCCCTGTACTTCTGGTAGTTCTCGGTCCACATACTGCTGGAGCCTAGCTTCTAGGATTTTGAGCAAAGAATGATACAGACCAAAAAAACCCCTTCAGTGATTCTTTAATCACTTTTCCATGTCTTATTAATTAGCAGCTTGAGTAATTAGAGACTCGGCCAAGGAGGACAGATCCAATTTTCCCTTGTTTCCAGAAGGGTTTATAGTCAGTAATGAGACTGCACAATTATTTATAATGTCAGATTTGTAAGCCTCATTTGACAAATGCTTTACTTGGGGAAAAGAACCCCCTGAAAACCAAAAACCACTGACAAAACGCTGATCAGAATGAAGATGTACTTGGGCATTCTGCTCTCAAGTTAAATCCCTTAATGCTAATTAAAGCCATGATCTTAGACTGGGAATTTTCCCCTTGCAATTAAGCAGGCTGATTGCAGCAGGTAATCACCATGTGATTAAGATGGGGGAAAGAACGCTAACATCATCCTGAGTGAGCAGCTGAAATCATTTCTGTGGGTCTAAGTTTTATGTCTTTCCACATAAAGCCCTCTCTTCTCAGCATCAGTACCAAAGTACAAGTGATTAGTCTTCTGCTTTCTCTCTTCATGCCTTGAATTATGTGCCATCAAGTCAATGTCAGCTCTTGGTGACCATGTAGATAGGCCACTTCTAGGATGACTTGATGCATTGCAGATAACTTATAAATCAAGATGAGAAAAGATGCATGAAAATGTGCTTTTGCCCTACAGCCAGAAAACTAGGACTGGCATATGTTTATATCTAATGCTGTAGCCCCTATATTTTGTAAACGTTGTGCAAAGAAAAGCCAACTTAAGCCCTCTCTGCCATTGAGGCAGCTCTTGGGGGGGGGGGGGACATACATGCTGTGGGAATTTGAAGGTTATATTTATTCTGATTTTATGGAAGGAGCAACCTAGAATTATCACATATACTGTAAAACAGATAACTGCCTTCTCTTGACCCTTGAATTCAACTCATCCTCCCAATAAGCTCTTTGTCCTGCCTTTCCAACAGGTCTTTCACACAAGTGTGACTTATGCTCTTGGGTATGGTGTGACCCTCTCACTTTTTCTAGTTCAGTGTTCCTAAAGCTGCATGCTACTTATATAAGCAGGACAGTCTAGCTTGGCATTCTGTCATTATCTAAGTGATAAAGACACTTGCTCTATTGGGTCCAGTGTTAATACTGGAATGTGCATGCCTAATAAAGTGGCAAAATCCAAAGCTATGACTCCTCCCCCCCCCCCCCAAGGAATTGTGGATAGGTAGAATCTCTTATTGATTTCTTGAAGGAAACAGTGCACGTATGCAAATAAATAAAAGGATTGTGTCTGAATATGTTCACCACCTGAAAAATAGACCATCCCCCTTCCCCTAATTATAACTGCTATTGCTTTTCAAAAAACATTTGACTTTGCACCTTGTTATTTATCTGGTGACACCAGCCTGAGCACAAAAAAACTAAAAAAAAAAATAGTGCAAGTTCAGAAGATGTGGAGAGACCTGGCCCATAGAATCGCCAAGAGTTGGACTCGACTGAATGGATAACATCATCATGAAGAATTGCTTCAGAGGTGGGTTTCAGCAGGTTCTGACCAGTTCTGGAGAACTGGTAGTGGAAATTTTGAGTAGTTCAGAGAACTGGTAGTAAAAATTCTGACTGGCCCTGCCCACATCTATTTTCTGCCTCCCAAGTCCCAGCTGATCAGGAGGAAATAGGGATTTTGCAGTAACCTTCCCCTGGATTGGGGAGGGAATGGAGATTTTACAGTATCCTTCCCCTGCCACACCCACCAAGCCATGCCACACCCACCAAGCCACACCTACAGAACCGGTAGTAAAAAAGTTTGAAACTGACACTGCTTTGCTTCCATGGCAGTCTTTATCACGTGCCTATTAACATTCATTGCATTTTGGAACACTGTTCCAGCTGCAGTATCTCCTCTCTATAAGAAGCACTTGTATAGTTCCTGTCTTTAAGAAAAGAACAAAGGATGGGGGAGAATGAAGAAAAAAAGCAACTTAAATGGTAGATATCTATGGAGATTCTCAGTCATCCAGGTCATGGTTGTCCCAAAGGCAACTGGACTTCCTTTGTTTTTTCTGAAGATGTTTCACTTCTCCTCCAAGAAGCTTCTTCGGTTATGACTGAATTATTTTACATAATTATTTTTTATTTTAAATTCTTGGACGAGAAGCGAAACATCTTCAAGCAAAACAAAGAAAATCCCGTTGCCTTTTGTAAAAGCACCTTTGAGTTAAACAGTAGGCAAGACCATCAGTGTTAATTATGATCATGTACAGGCTCACCTAACTTCCCAACCTCCATGCCTTTTCTACCATGCCCCCAATATGTTGCCTTCATCTAATTTCCCTGTCAGATATATATACTGATGGTCGTGCTCATTCAGTCTATGCGGAA
>WNWU01000017.1:25815134-25878829 GCA_012654045.1 Ptyas mucosa
TAACCCCTTCTGGTGCCTGGGGCATCATACGTAGGCAATATCTGACATTCCCAGCCTATACTTGAGGCACCATTAAGCTCCTTTAGTTAATCTGGTCTCAAAGTCATGTTTTCTCCTTTAAGCCAAATCAGTTTCAAGATGTGCAAAATAATAATAATAATAATAATAATAATAATAATAATAATACCCCTATTACTGCAGACATGCAAATGACTGTGGGGGCTGGGATCAGCCTGGCTCCTACTCAGTGGTGGGTTGCCCCTGGTTCGCACCGATTCTATAGAACCAGTAGTCAAACTGGCAGAAGGCTCCGCCCACCGACCCCGACATCATCAAAATGCTTCTGCACATGCACAGAAGAGTGCGCGCACGCCTGTGGCCCCATTGCGAACCGGTAGTAAAGGTAAGTAGAACCCACCCCTGCTCCTACTGGTTATGTCAGGCTGGAGTGTCACACCCTTCAGTGCCCCGACCCTCTCCCTTAGGGTCATTCCAATTTAAATATATGAAGAATCTGTTTCTTTCCAACTGTGTCTCCCTACACTTTTACACTGGAGCCTGCAGATTTGAGAGGTGGTAGATTTGAAACAGCCATATCCTCCTGCAGTACCCACTACCTTCCCAGTCTGTAAATCAGCTTTCCTGCAGATCCAGGAGGAAGGAGAGCTAAACCCACACTTACAATAAGATTGTAAAGCAGGTGATTATCACGCTGAGGGGAGGGGGGATGGAGAGTTCCTTTGGATCAGATGCTGCTGGGTTGAGTTGCTTTGACAGCAAACTGAGCGCTAATTCCTCTCTCAAAGAAAGAAAAGAAACCCAACCAGTAGTGGATTGTCAGAGGTATCCAATAAAGTGGAGCCACATTCTGCGGGTGAGTTGCCTGCCAGGCTTAAGGAGTTAAGAGGGCATTGACAGATGGCTAAACCCACAGGTCTCCCCCTTTGTCAATACTGCATGCCCAGTTCATATTTCATCCCAGCTGGTGAAGTCCAGAACGGAGAGGGCACTACTGTAAAGCCAAAAGATTTCATCGATGCCTTTGCTTAACATACCCTGCCCTGAGGAAATCAGGATATCACCCATCTGGTGGCAAGCTAAAACAGAATTAAGGTTGGCAGCTAGGACAGCAAATTTTACACTGTGGCAATTTTCCCCGAATGGAAAGGTGGGTAGATAACCCTTTGAGCCATGAGGAAAGGCCTTGAAAGAAGCAATTATTTAGATAATATTAAAGAGATTTTAAGAAGTTACTGTGAACCTCTACAAGCAGTTGCTAAGTCCCTGGACATGAGTTATAGAACCATAGAGCTGGAAGGGACTTTGAAGGTTTTCTAATCCAACACCCTGTTCAAGGCAGGAATCCTTATTACGGTAGCCATTTCTTATCTCCACCACAACCCTGACAGGCATGAGGGTAAGCAGCCAAAGAGAAGAAAATGCTTGCTCCTGGTGTAGATGTGTATGTGGGTCCTTACTTCTCCCCCAAGGTTCTTATCTCCATCCATCCATTCATCCATCCATCCATCCATCCATCCATCCATCCATGTCTGTCTGTCTGTCTGTCTGTCTATCTATCTATCATCTATCTATCATCTATCATCTATCACCATTGTCTATCTGTATCTATGTAGCATTCATCTAGCTTATCTAACTCTATCCAATCTATATCTGTCTGTCTGTCTATCTGTCTGTCTTTCTGTCTGTCTGTCTGTCTGTCTGTCTGTCTGTCTATCTCTACATCTATCTATCTCT
The DNA here is from genome assembly GCA_012654045.1 of Ptyas mucosa. Taxonomy (NCBI): domain Eukaryota; kingdom Metazoa; phylum Chordata; class Lepidosauria; order Squamata; family Colubridae; genus Ptyas; species Ptyas mucosa. Next base: position 25,816,890 of record WNWU01000017.1, read on the forward strand.
ACATCTATCTAAACAGCTGGTATGGCGACCATCTCACAGAGCTTATCCCTGCAGCCCATCATCTCCAGGGAGCTTTTTCCTGGACACCTCCCCACTTTGTTTTTCCATTCTCCCATTCCTCTCTCCTTCCTTTCCATCCTTCTTGGTCAGAACTCCCCCATTTCCCCGGGGTGGCCCAGCTTCTGTTCTGGCTCCTTCCGCATCTCATTGTCCTCCCCTGGAGCTGCTGGACCCGAGAGGCTGAGCTGGGCTGGATCTTTTCTGCCAGGCAGCCAATCACAGGATCTCCAGCAGGAGGATGTGAACCCCAGAGGAGCCCAAAGCATCCCACAATATCTTTGTGGTTGCCTTAGAAGGATTTTGGAGATGAATGCCCCAACCCCCCAACACCTTAACAGTCTTGGCTCTTGGATATTTTCCAGCCCTGGAGTTTTGTGTCTTAAATAGACAACAACAGTCAGACTCAAATATGAAGCTGGAATTAAGAGAGATCCCACAGTCAATCCCCCAAGAAAAAAAGTTTAACTAGAGCAGGATATTTCTAGAGATTCCTTTTGTTCCCGAGGAACTGCTACAACAGATCTCCCCCCCACCCCCAAATGCAGGAAATGTTCGGTAAGCATGTTAATGAAATCACTCTAGCATTCATGGAATGTATACTGGAATCCTGTGTCTGGTCTTCTAATTACAAGAAAAACACAAGAAAGATTGTATTTTATTACTTGAGTGTGTGAGCACATGCCACGAGCACAATGACTGTGGAAGAAAATCATCCTGTTATTTCAGATTACTTAAGACTCAGGTACCCATGAGTAGCTGTGTACAAAAATCTTGGTTGCCGATATGGACTCATGGATTTAGTTTCCTCCCAATTTTTTATGCTACGTCAAATAGCTAGTTTTTCCTTGTGTTGCGTAACTATATGTGTAACTCTACAACTGCACAGTAATGCCGATTTTAAAATAAAGAAGGTCTGATTATTCACCACTGTGCAATGATGAAGTCTTGTGCATTGAAAAATAGCCCTGCACACACCCAACATGGATTTCCTGCCTGCAAAATCCCTTTCCCTCTCATTGAGGTCAACAGAGAGATGGTCAGGAAATGTTGCCAAACGGGTTCTGAGACTTTTCCTGCAGTCCCACACATTGAGAGTTAAACAATTTTGCTGGATTGGAGCTCACCTGATTTGGTAATTCGGAGAAGCCAAAAAGCTAGAAGACATGGTCGCCTGGGAAAATACAGAAAGGAGCAAGAGTATAAAGGAGACAAGACAGGAACAATTCTTTGAAAACATTTACAAGGCCTATTGCTTCTTCTTTCTCTCCTTCCATCCCTTCCATCCAAGTCTAGATTGTCATAGGTAAAAGGGAAAACTTTCTTTTCTGTGAAATAAATCAGGAATATGCAAAGGCAATGCAGTTTGGATTATGATGGCATTCTTCTCTTGAGGGTGGCTGACTGGCTCTTATTGTGTTGGGCTGATCAGAGAAGCTTAAGAATTCAAGATGTCCTTTAGGTCAGGGGTCTCCAACCTTGGCAACTTTAAACCTGGAGGACTTCAACTCCCAGAATTCCCCAGCCAGCTTTGCTCCGGGCTTAAAGTTGCCAAGGTTAGAGACCCCTGCTTTAGGTCATGTGATCCACCCCAGATACTTTGCTTTCCAGTCTCTGCTTGAATGCACCTAGAGAAGGGAGTCTCCTACTACCTAGGTAACTGGTTGCATTGTCAAATTGCTCTATTAGACATGATTTGCTAATATATAACCAGAATCTGTTTTTCTGTAACTTGATTATCAGTCCATGCCGTGTCTTTATGGATTGTGGATTCAAACTAGGGCATATAAAACCTTTGCCAGACCTATACTGCTCATCTGCCTGGAACCCTCACTGTATTTCAGACATCAATACATTAGAGAAGGTCCGGAGATATTTTACTAGAAGAGCACTCAAATCTTCTGCTTGTAATAAAATTCCCTATACCACCAGGCTTGAAATTTTAGGTCTGGACAGCCTCGAATTACACCATCTATGTTCTGACCTAAGCTTAGTTCATAAGATTATTTACCAAAATGTCCTACCTGTAAATAAGTACTTTAATTCCAACCGTAATAACAGAAGGGCTATCATTAGATTCAAACTCAATGTAATTCGCTCTAATCTTGATTGTAGGAAATGTGACTTCTGCAATAGAATAGTAAATGTCTGGAACACTCTGATCCTGTTGTTAGTCTCGCTAATCCCTATACCTTTTACCTTAAACTGTCTACCGTAGACCTTTCATGTTTTTAAGAGGTCCCTAAGGGGACATGCATAAGAGTACCAGCGTGCCTACCGTCCCTGTCGTACTGTCCCCATTTATATGTAATCATTCTGTGTTTATGGCTATGTTTTGCCTATTTATATCCTTTTATTTGTACCAATTTTTTTCATGTGTCCATGTCTATGTCTGTACTGTTACTTGTTTCCTTGTACTTGTTGACAAATAAATAAGATAAAATAATAAATAAAATTATGTCCTTCGGTGTAACAGCCCTTCAGCCATTTTTCCTATGTCTTCCTAATTTTTTTTTCTTGTCAAGGTTAAACATGCCCATTCTTTCAAAACTATCTTGTAGGAATCTTGATTTCCCTAATTGGCTGCCCTTCTCTAGACTCATTCAGATTATTTTCTGACCAGAATCTAACCAGCATAAAATAGAATGAAACAACTACTTCCCATTTTGGAAATTTCATTGATAATAATATATGTACCCATTATCCATGGTTGTTATGGTCATATTTGGGCTATGTACAACTTTAAGTGCTTTGTTGTTTTTAATGTGGGATACAATTTTTGGGGGGGTCAAAGAGGCACACTGGACTGAATAGATAGATTAATTGCTTTGGGATTGGTATATGGACATTATGTTGAAGATGATGACTGGAGACAATGAATTATAAACTGCCCAGAGTCACTTGGTTGAATTGGGCAGCTATAAAAACTGAATAAATAAAAATTAATAGTCCTCCATTTCCTTGTTTATAACTGTTTTATTATATTATAAAATGCAGGTAATACATTAAAGAATACAAATAGCTGGGTACCATGATATTTGTTTGTTAAATTTATGTGCTGCCTTTCTCACTGTATAGAGCTACTCTAGGTGGCTTACAATAGTAAAAAGGAAGAAATGAAAAGAGTGTATACAAAAACAGAAATAAAATTATACAACAAAATAAACAATGAAAAAGAAAATAATGAGAATACATCAATATGATAACAAAAAAATGGATGGGTGAAGCACAGAGAGCAAGTCTGCCTTCAATTCAACAGTCACCTCTGTATTTATACAACATGAACTAAAATAGTTAATATTATAAAAATTACACTTTAAAGGTTTTTCTTAAAGGTAAGAAGAACACTTAATGTCAATGTTAACTATAATTCTGAGATGTTAATCAACAAAAATTGCTTGAATTGTACAGTTTAAGTGTAGCATTGATAGATTATTTTATATATATTGAATTTGGAGATTGCCCATCTCACTCACAGAATGACTCAGTGGTGAAAATAAAAATCATATAAATATTGCATACCAACAGGAAGCAGTTAAAACAAGAATAAAACAATTAAAGTTAAACATACTGAATTATTTTGTAGTATAATAAGAATTTCTATCTTGTGCTTAATACTGAGGTCTTTACTGTATTGTTATTTATTGTTCATGAAAACAAAATAAAAATTTAAAAAGCTGCTTGGTAAAATAGATAACTTTTCCATTCTTTATATTCCAACTGAGTTGCAGTATTTATAAATTCAAGCCACCTTAGATAAGATACTATAAGTGATTGCATTTGCCTTTCTGCATGACGCATTGTACATATGGAAGCCATTTTTGTTTAAACTTCAGTGTGGATATATACTGTTAATTTTGCCGTTGCTGTATTCTTCAAGTTTAAGTTCCTAATCAGATATTGTCAACGTTGTATTTTATTTTCAATATTGGCGAAGTTTATTCTTACAGCGCTGTAAGTATGTATCTCAGTAAGTTGTAACATTCCTTGTTGATGTATTCTGGAATTTCACCTAGTTAAAAATGTGATTTAATTTCCAAATTCTCTAAATAGTGCCATGTATATCTTACCAACACTTTTGAGGGTTTTTTTTTTAATTTAATTTTTTTTATTTTTAAACAAACATACATAAAAACATAAAACTTTAAGGTTTTTTTTTTAATGTCTACTACCTATAGTAAAATGTTCTAATTCTAATTCCATGGCATTTCCAATGTTTATTACTGAATGATTTAACTATGTTGGAAATTGTTGCCAGAGTAAATTTTATGATTTTGGTCCCTATTTCTTTCTGTTGTTGTGCTGGGTCTGTTCCTTTAAAAGTTCTACATTCTTTTTATCATGATGTTTTTGTGCTCTGTCCATGAATACTACTTTATATATGTTCCTCTAACAGAGGATATTGGTTTTGTATGAGCATTTCAAATGTTTTTTTTTCTTACCATCCCTTACTCATTCTTAAGATTAAAGTTTATGATTTGGGCAATTTATAAGTACAATAACTATGGTATATTCTGGCTCTCCCTAAGTCATTCTTGTTGTGTCTTTAATCTGTTCATGGAGTCTAGGTGAACCATTTCTGCATATTGATTACATTTTTCTATTCCTGTAATCAACATGGAAAGCATTCGAAGGAGAGGCTAATGGTGAAATTGTTGGGCTTATATTTTTCCTTATGGAATTCCATGCTTTTGTCAGATTTGGCCTGATAAGATGTCCTTTCAGATTCTCGTCTTTATTTATTTATTCAATTGGTTTGCTGCCCATCTTGCCACGAGGCAACTTTGGTCAGCCTACAAAGTTAAAAACAGTAAAAACATTGTATTTGTGTTTGTTTGTGTGCAACAATAAAAATACAAGTTATGATTAAAAGATGGAGAGGGAGGGAGCAGGATGGATGGGGGAAGGTGGGGTCTACTACTGATCCATCAACCACCTTCCAGCATGATACTCCCCAATTGGGACCCTAAGCCAACTGGTAGAACCATATCTTCAGGCTCTTATGGAAGGTCAGGAGCAGGGGGGGGGGGGAGGAGCAGATCTCACCCGGGGAGCAAGATGTTCCAAAGGGTTGGAGCCACAGCAGAGATGCCTCTTTTCCTGGACCCCACCAGCTGGAATTCTTTGACTGACAGGTGCTGCAGCATGCCTCCTCTGCCAGCACAGGTGGAGCGGGTCTGTCTTATTGGGGTGAAAACGATTCCTTTTGTACCATATCTGTGGAATCCATTAGCTAAGCCAGCTTCTTCCAGTATTGATGTTCTACTGTTCGGAGTGCTCCAGCTTCTGAATTTCAGAGGAAAAGAAAGGAAAGGAATGGACACACACAGGCATAAAAATAGTTTATGCTCTGCTTTATATCAGTAGCCCCCTAAGGCTTATCTTAATTTAGGATATTGTGTATTTGTACAGAATTAAAATATCAAAGCCATAGAAGGCTGGAATATATGCAGTGGCCTAAGCCTTGAGTCCCTGAAGCCTCTTTTGTAAGGCTTACAGGGGAAAATCTGATAATATCAAAAAAAGAAGAAAGGATATATTATGTCGGAAATTTATTCACCATCTGTTTGTTTACCATCTTTATCACCAATTTCTTGTGCATTTGACTTTTGTATTGAAACATGGTGGTCTTTAAAACTAAGCAAGGTTGAATCTGGTTAGTACTTAGTTGGGTACTAGCAGGAAATCCCAGGGATGAAGGTTAGACTGGGCAGGCAAATTTCCATTTCAAGACAAAAAGTACATGGATGTTGCCATGAAGTGGCTAGGGATCCAGCTCAACATGAAGGAGATTTATTTTAACAAAGCCACAAAAGAGCACCTCCATCATCCTCTGCCATAGTCATTTCCTCTTCTTTTATGGCGGTGTGTGGTAATAGGTAATAGAACAGGTTGGATGACCAGAGCCACCTGAGAATTGCACCTCTTGCTCTTTTTACTAAGTGTAGTCAAACATCCAGGTGTTGATGTATATATGCTAAAAGATTTTGATCTAGACTAATGGAATGTGCCAAAGATTGATGGCCATAGCCTCATTTAGAATTTGTGCAATTATTTTGCCTTTCTGGAATGCCTGTATTTTCAGTGTTTTAATGGCACATGTATTAAGAAATAAGAGATTTGGGTCAGCCTTGTGTCTTCCTGGAACCTTCTAGATGTGTTGAACTACCATCCCCATCATCCCTAGTCAGGATATAAAGATGATTAGATCTGTAATTCCACATACCTGGAGACAACAGTTAGAGGAAGTTTCACTGCCAGAATACTCCGGTCAACCCGATTATTGCCAAGCATTCTGGGATTTGAAGTCCATATATATGAAGAGTACCCTAATTGAGAAAGGCTGATATAAAAGGTGACTATGTTGGCTGATTCCAATACAAGACTCTTCTATAATTTTCTAGATGAATATTTAGTGCTAAAATCTGTTCAGAAATAACATTACGGACCGACTTGGCTAAAAATTTGCTGAGATTGCTTTGATTACTTTCTATAAATTAATTAAAATATAGTTAGATGAACTTCCTTAATGATTTGGTTGGGAATATCTCTATGAAAATGGAAAACAATTGATCTGTGCTTTTCAACTATAAGCATTCTTACATGCTGGAATGCAAGAGGGTCCCAGAAACCTGAGAAATATGGAATACGTTTGTGGCTAGGACAGGGTCAATAAATAGAGGGAACAAGATGCTTGATTTTGAAAAGCTTCTGCAGAAAACATGTCCCTGCTTTGATAGGTGGGATTGGATACCACAAATCACCTTTTATGACACCTTTTAATCATGAGGATTTGTCCTTGCCTTATTTTACTTTTTCTCAAGAAACTCAAGACACTTGAGTTGTCTAACTTTTCCTCATAACTTTGTGAGATAGTTTAGACTGAGTAACAGAGAACATACATGGTAAAAACTGGATTTAAACTTGCATGTTCTCACTATTGATGCCTAAATCCACTATTTTCCAATCTTGACAACTTTAAGTTGTGGACTTCAAACTTCCACAATTTGCCAGTCAGCACATCTTAAAATTGCCAAGGTTGAAAAACACTGCCTTGTTCACTGTCCTGCTGAAATAGTTTGGCCTCTAGATAGGTTTATCTGAATGTTTGTTTATATGTGCCACAAAATACGTTTTTAAAAGATGCCAGGGTAAAAGAATATTGCTGTTGGTTGTGCTGACCAAACATTGAAAATGCAAACTTTCAGATTCAGCAAGATGTTAGGACTGGGTGAGAAGAAACATCTCCAGATGCTGGGTGTAGTAGTCCAATGAAGATTCTTCTGAAGGGAAAGAGGGCAAATTGATTTAAACTAGGGAATGCAGTAATAAAAGAAATTGGGAATAAGAAGGTAGATGTACTGCCTATTGCCTGCATATATCAGGTATCCTAATGTGCTTGTAAGAGAATGAGTGACATGATCCTTTGGCTCAAATTGCGATGGGTTCTTCCATGTCAACAGCCCCGTCATTCCCTTTCCAGTAAGCATTACTTTCATGCAATTAAAGAGAACATACCTTCTGCTGGACCATGAAAGTAGTCTGAAGTCATGGCATTGATTGTCCTCAAGGCCAAACCAACATCTGCCATGTATGGTAATAGTTCACTATCAGAAGGAATCTGGCAACTTCTTTTCTACCTAACTAATAAAAGACATACACTTTTGTAATCTGAAAGTCATTTTATCAGGTGTATAGATTGGGTAGGCCAATGTAGGAATTAAAATGGGATGTGGGTGGGGAAGAAGGATAGTTACGTTTCTGATTAGTAACTGGATGAGAAACCAAGAAATCCCAGGGCTGTAAACTACAAAAATGGACAATAAACACATTCACAGATGATAAATCACTTCTATATAATTGCCAAGAAAATGTAATGTCCATGATATTATCAGAAGTTAAATTTGATTCAGATGCATCTTTACTTTTCATCAGGATCTCATCTACCTTTTGAAGCTTCCAAAGGAGGAGATCTTGCATTATTGTTATTGAAATTATCAAGTTATCTTAACAGAACCTATCAATGCCCCTTTTACTGTCCCTTTATTTGTCTTTACCAATTAAATCTCTTTTGTTATTATGTCATTGCCCCAACTGGCTACAAGAACTATTATATATTTGAGAATAAAGCTGCTGCTAACACCTACTAGAGAAACAGTTTGGTATAGTGGTTAAGACACCAGACTAGAAACTGGGAGACTGAGAGTTTTAGTCCCATCTGAGCTATGAAGCCAACTGGGTGACCTTGGGCCAGTCCCTCTCCCTCAGCCCTGGGAAGAAGGCAATGGCAACCCACTTCTCAATATCTTGGCAAAAAACCTGCAGGGACTAGTTAATTCAATTGCCAGGGCTTAAAGGCACACCCACACAAACTATGTCAATGCATCAGGTAGGTTAAAAATAGTATGACCAAATCTGTTTGTTTTTTTAATGCTTAGGTAGAAGAAAAATAGGGATTAGTTTTTGTGTTAGCATTCCACTTTTCTTTGTAGACTTAACATGACAAATAGGTTATTACTCCATACTAGTGACTGTTAGGTTGAAACTTGTGTAAGTTTTATTTTTCACCTACTCAGAATCTTATACAACTATGAAATCAAAGGAAGAGCTGTACACTGTAGACAGCTTTGATTCTAATAGATCTTTGGTGTGTGTGTGTGTGTGTGTGTGTGTGTGTGTGTGTGTGAGAGAGAGAGAGAGAGAGAGAGAGAGAGAGAGGGAGAGAGAGAGAGAGAGAGAGAGAGAGAGAGACAGACTGTGAAGGGAGGGTGTAGACTTGTGTACGCAGAGAAAAGCTGCCTCAAGGGATTGAGGAGATGGTGAAGAGAAAATTACCATGTAGTTCCCAGGAGATTCTCAAAAAATGCTCTAGAACTTCCAGCTCTTTTCCCTCCCACTCACCTGTTTAAAATGAATACAACATTTGCAAAAATAATTTAAAAAAACTTTATCTACCCTAGAGCTTTTTGACGAATCCAATGAATTGAAGGGATAAGAGAAATAAGGTTTTAGGGAGCATGGGGGGTGGAGGTGTGGGACATGGAATTTAGCCTCTGGACGAGGTATTTCCCACTTCTATCTTGAAGTTTATCTCCAGGAACTACAAGCAAGGCCAGACCTGCCTCCCAAAGGAGATGGGGAATCTGCCACTTTAGCTGCTCTCGCTGTCACCCAGTGTCTATTCCAACCACAGTTTCCCCTCATTTGTTGACTGACCAGCCAAGTCAACCCACTTTCTGAGAGCTCCCCAGAAATGGAGTCCTTGAGGAGTCCCTCAGAGGCAGGAGGCCTGGCATTGGGCAGGGTGGAAAGTTGCTATGGAGAGCCAGGGGCATTAGGAGCAATGAGATGGTTGCTCCAGAGCATGGCCCCAGTTGGCTGCTTTTCTCTGAGTAGCAGATGTTAGCTTCAAATTGCAATAGCAATGGCTGTTTCTGTGTGAGTCTGCATAGGTGTATAAGTTAAATTGTTTTAAGGAACTGCAAGCATAGTTATCAATTCCAAGAATTTAAATTCAGCTTGGGCTACTTCTGGAAATATGCATACAATAAATGTCTTCTCTAGGATGTGTCTTCCAAATATATTGGACCACATCTCCCATAAGGCCCATCTTGGCCACCATTTTCTGGAAGACACCGTATTGAAGAAGGTTGGGGAAATAAAACCACTTCAAATCAGCAGTTTCAACATTTCGGTAGGATCTTCAGGTTTGTGGCTAATAATAGCTTTTGCCAGAATTCTAGAATGTGGAGGCTTTATACGTTCCTTAAGCATTGTATGCAAAAAAGGGTTTATGGTTGAGATAATTGTGTTTCAATAACGCATGGCATGAAACAGCTTTTAGAAAAAGCACAGATTGGGAAAGTAGCATTTTAAAAGGTATAATTCCAATAAAGGAAGCAAAAAACATTGTGTTTAATTGGAAAGGGAGAAGAAGTCCCATGTTCTCAGACCTTGCATCACAGTAAGGGAGGGGCAATTTCACTCCTCCAGCCTTTACCTCAAGGATAAATCCAACCCATCATCCTGCTTTTTTAACTCCCTTCCAATGCTGCTTTTCCCCCATGGAGTAACCCCCCCCCTTTCCCACACACACACATACACACCTGTGACATGAGGATCCTTCTTCATCATCTGCATCAGGAAAGCCCAGTGTGACAAATATACTGTCACTGTGTTTCTTTTGAAATTGCATTTTTGGTGCCCTATTTCACTTTTGAGTGTGGAAACTTTTGGCTCTGTGCAAAACATTAAAAGAAAAATGCTGTGCTGCTTTTGTCCGATTAATCTTGAATCAGAGCCATCACAGCCTCGCAGGCCCTGAGGCAATTCTTTGAAGCAGGTCATGGTTTTCCTGCTTTTACTTGAACCACCTCCCCCCTCAGAGAAAATGTCATCCTCATGACGCAATGAAAAAATATGTTTTTTATCTTTGGCATGAGTGGTATGTAGGGAAGATTCTGGACCTATCACGGGGTTCTTTTGACTGTACCCAATTTGGTGAGCTTAAGACACAAAAGACCCAACAACACAGTTCTCTAGACAACACACACAAACACTCACACCTATTCTCTCTACTCATTCTTTTCAACTCTATCCCATAGCTACTATTAATCTTACTACTGTTACTCCAACTACTACTCCTTGTGACTACTACTAGAGAACATTATCCCCTTCTAAGCTGCTTCAGGCTCCTTTACTTACCCACTTACCTTCTTGTCTCCCCTACACAAACCACCACAAAGCTGTTTTACCGCACAGCTTTTATAGCCAATGATGCTGTACTGCCTGGGGAGAGGCCTTAAAGAGACAAGACAAAAGCAGCACAGGTGCTGGCCATTTTCTGGGCAGCCTGCTCTCTCAGTGGGCCCAAGAAAGAAAATACCTCCTTTTTTGTCCATGGGGAGAGAGTCCACAATGGGCCACTGCAGTGGTGGGTTTCAAAATTGTTTACTACCGGTTCTATGGCTGTGGCTTGGTGGGCGTGGCTTGGTGAGCGTGGCAGGGGAAGGATACTGTAAAATCTCCATTCCCACCCCACTCCAGGGGAAGGTTACTGCAAAATCCCCATTTCCTCCCAATCAGCTGGGACTTGGGAGGCAGAGAATAGATGGGGCGGGGCCAATCAGAATTTTTACTACCGGTTCTCCAAACTACTCAAAATTTCCGCTACCGGTTCTCCAGAACTGGTCAGAACCTGCTGAAACCCACTTCTGGGCCACTGACTCTACAGTGGCCTCTGATTGTCAACCACCAGTCAGGTTGGGCTTCATCAGGTGGGAGATGAAGGCAGCACCTGACCTCTGGCTTGAGATACAGGACCAGAAATGACAAAGCAATGTGTGCTACCATTGAATTCTTTGCTCTCTAAGGTAGGATGCTGCCTTCAGGTGCTGCACAGAATACTTCCCCATCATTACTCTTCTTCCTTAGGATCTATGGAAGAGGGGAGGTCCCATTTCGTCCTTTGTGTTAGGCCCAAAATGACTTTGGTGAAGTTTTAGCCTTCACCAAAACTTGGGCTCTCTGCCTTCCAACTTTTGCGACTGCTTCATCTGTACATTTTCAACCTAGTCTTTAATAGTACAGGAAGTATAGGGAGCTGCTGTTTTTCTCCAGACTTACTGATAAATTTGGGCTCTTCCCTTTTAGCTTCCATACTTGGAAAATTATATGTATCTGTAATGGCGGATATATGGCTGGTTATACAAATGAGAAATGGTCTTCCTTAAATATTCTTCTTTCAGTTTGGAAAAATATACATTTTTTTTCCCTGGGGACTAACATAAAATAGACTAGGTAGATGTGGTGAGTGTAGTTCTCAAATAAAAGGCTACTCTTGGGGTGTTGGTGTTTGTTGAGTTTGGTTTTCTTCTTGGAAAATATATCAACAAACAAGGCAAAATTTTCTGTGTTTTAATACAGGGATGGAGGTCCCACTTGTTTTGATGTGGGCTGTTCTAGTTGGCTTAGTTTGTAACTAACATTTCAACCTGAGCTACACATTTTCCCCACTAAAGGCAACTCTTCCATAGTAGTCTATGCTAATCCTGTCATAAAACCATAATCTGATGACAGAGTAGATATTACTTCACTGTTTTTATCTCCGTCATTCTTTATTGGTCATAAAAACTGATCCCCACTTCAGAGAAGCAAGAAGGCAGGAGTGAAATTGCAATATTTAATTTATTTCAGACATATTTTAGTGTGTTCCTCAGCAATATCCATTGTGTAAGAGCCATTGTGCTTTTAAATTCCCCAGGGGAAGACTTCAGAGACGTCTGGGCAGGTGGGCGGAGCCTCCTGACGCCGCTGCTACCTGTTTGCCCGATCCGAGGCGAACCAGTCGCAACCCACCACTGCCTCCCATACTGGAAGCTGTATTTGACCATTCACACAGGTAAAATGGGCAAAACAGAAGGACCCACGAAGGAGAATTTCAATCCATTTAGGAGCCACTGTCACAGCTTTTGGAAACTGCCCGTCATTTGTTAATTAATTCTATAAGTTATATGAAGAAGGTTTGCCTTTTGCTCACTTTGAGAACTCGTATTTGCCACTTTCTATAGAAGGCCCAAATTCTAGATTGAAGAAGGGTGGAGTTGGAAAAGCTTGCGCCATTCTTTTTCCAAAGCAATCATAAATGGGGCCTGCAACAAAATATTGTTGCAGTGTATGCGTTGCTCGTCAGGGCTTCAGCCAGCCAGCCACTTGGGGTTGTCCAGAAAACATGTCCATCCATTTCTCCCTCCCTCTAATTTTCGACTTTCTGTTCCCCAGAGCTACCTAGAAATCCATTTCAACTGAGCATATTTTGGTCTCTTATCAAATCTATCTATCTATCTATCTATCTATCTATCTATCTATCTATCTATCTATCTATCTATCTGTTGTGTTCTGTTACATTTTGACGGGAGTTTTGAATAAGGGAATAATTCCTGATTGGCTGACAGCCTCCCCAGAACTGTATATAAGGAGGGCTGCAGCCTCAGTTCTTTGCTGAAGTCTCACTGTATAATAAAGAGCTGTTGTCACTTGCCTGCTTGTGCCTTCGTTAATTCCCAAGCCACCACATTGGCGATGAAGGTGGGATTTGGCCACAAGAGGCGGCCCAGTGAGACATGAGCTTCAGCTAGGCTACGAGGCGAACAAGTGGAGGCATACCAAACATGTCTGCCTACGTTCCGCCCAAGCCTTTTGACCCAGCCCGCGAAAAATGGGCTTCATACATGACTCGGTTCGAGTGCTCGCTCGAAGCCAGCGATATGCAGGGGCTCTCTGCAAACTGAAAAAGAGCCCTCTTCCTGAGCCACTGCGGATCGTACGTGTTCGAGATGGCAGAATCACTCAGCGAGCCAACGCCAGTCCAGACTGTCCCCTGGGACACCCTGATGACGACCCTTCGGGCTCACTACGCTCCTGTGCCCTCCAAGTTTGTGCAATGGTACCAGTTCCGACAGCGCATCCAACGGGAGGGAGAGCCGGTCAGTGCCTATATGGCAAGCCTATGCAAAACCACGACCCACTGCAACTACAGAGATCTAGACGATGCATTGTTAGAGCAACTGATCTGTGGTGTTTGCGACACAAGACTACAGAGGTGGCTGCTCGCCAAACCAGACCTGACACTTTCGGGTGCCCCAGATGAGGCCAGGGCTCACGAAGCCTCCACGAAAGCCGCGGAAGCCCTGCAGCGCCCACTGACCAGCAAAGACAGTTCCAAGTCCTTACCCGTCCATAGAGAGGATGCCCGATCCAGCTCGGAGGCTGATTCAGATGAGGACGTTTTCCGGATGGAAAAGCGGAAAGACTCAAACAGCCCCCGACGAAGCTGCCAGAGCTGTGGCGGAAACCATGATAGACTGTCGTGCAAATACAAAGAGGCCATTTGCAGACGTTGCGATAAGAAGGGGCATTTGGCGCGAGTCTATAGGGCCACTCTGCCCAGAAAACACCAACCACGTGACCACCACAGCCAACCAGAATCAACGCACCAAAAACAACCAACCAAAGATGGTGGCGCAAAGCACCAGCGTGAAATTCAACCGCGAGACGGCTACAGCACACACGTTGACCAGGCCAGCACGGTGGTCGAGGACAAGGTCTCCACGATCATTGAAATCAATGGCAGACCCTGTGAAATGGAAATTGACACCGGATCGGCTCTTTCCATAATGTCATGGGCAACCCTGAAGTCAATTCTACCATCGTTTCAAAAGGACCAGCTCGCAAGGCAAAAGCTGCGGATTCTCGATTACCAGGGCAACCGAGTTCCTGTCGAAGGTGTTGGCATATTCCGAGTAACCTACAGTGACTACGGAAGAACCTTGCCACTGACTGTTGTGACCAGACAGCTGCCCAGCCTTTTGGGCATGGGGTGGTTCTGAGCCCTTGGCATGGGCTTCACCGGCGTCCACAGCATGCTCAAGTCACCTCTAAAGGACAGCCTCCTGACCGAGTTCCAGGACGTCTTTTCGGATTCCTTGGGCAAGTATGTGGGGACCCCTATTTCTCTAAATATAGACCCCCAACGTGCCCCAAGTCAAGTTAAAGGCTCGAAGAGTCCCCTTTGCATTACGGCCAAAGATAGACATTGAGCTGGACAAATTGATCAAGCAGGGAGTGTTGGTCCCCGTTGACCATGCTAAATGGGAGACCCCCATAGTCACCCCAGTAAAATCGGACGGATCGGTCAGAATTTGCGCCGACTACAAGTGCACAATCAATAAGGCTTTGCAGCCGAGCGCCTATCCAGTGCCGATTGTGCACCATCTGATACACTCCCTGGGGCCAGGCAAAATTTTTGCAAAATTAGACTTGACGCAAGCCTATCAACAATTACCAGTTGACGATGCCACGGCAGAGGCACAGACAATTGTAACACATGGGGGGCATTCAAATGCACCCGGCTCCAGTTCGGAGTTAGTGTCGCTCTGGGGCTTTTCCAGAGCACTATGGAGCGCCTGTTGCAGAGCCTTCCGGGGGTGGTGCCCTATTTCGACGACGTCTTGATTAGTGCCCAGACCGAACAACAACTGGGAGACAGAGTGAGGAGCGTTCTGTCCCGATTCAGGGAAGCGGGACTCAAATTAAAGAAAAGCAAATGTATGTTCGCTGTCCCCTCTGTCGAGTTCCTGGGCTACAAGATCGATGGCGCCGGCATCAACCCCACGGAAAGTAAGGTTAGGGCTATCAGGAATGCGCCCACCCCAAAATCCAAAGCAGAACTCCAAGCCTTCCTTGGACTGCTCAATTTCTATTCGATGTTCTTAAAGGACAAGGCCACCGTGGCTGATCCACTTCACAAACTTTTGGGAAAGAACGCACCGTGGGTTTGGGGTAAACCAGAGTCTGCCGCGTTCGAAGCTGTAAAAAGACTGCTAGCTGAAGACAGTTTCCTTATACAGTATAACGCTAAATTGCCACTCGTTTTAGTTTGTGATGCTTCCCCGTTTGGAGTTGGCGCCGTGTTGGGCCATAGACTGCCAAATGGCCTAGAGGCGCCCATAGCATTCTACTCCCGCACTCTGTCTAGAGCTGAACGGAATTATAGCCAGCTAGACAGAGAGGCATTGGCCGCAATTGCGGGAGTGAAGAAATTCCACGAATATCTCTATGGCAGGACATTCGAGTTGGTTACTGACCATCGGCTGCTGCTAGGACTATTGGCCGGAGACAAGCCCACCCCCGCTGCCCTCTCTCCGCGTATGACTAGATGGACTATTTTTCTGTCTGCATATTCCTACAAACTGGTTCACCACCCCGGGTGATCCCTGGGCTATGCAGACGCCCTCAGCCGTTGTCCCCTTCCCGAGCTGCTGGACGACCTGACACCGGAGGCCCCTGTCCTTTTGCTGGACGCTCTGACTCTGGGTCCTATTTCCTCTAGTGAGGTGGCCAGGGCCTCCGCAAGAGACTCTGTTATACGCACTGTCAGTGGTTGGGTTTTGAAGGGGTGGCCGCCCAAGGTGGACGGAGGGGATTTTCAAACATTTGTCAATAAGCGTAATGAATTGTTCATGCAGGGGGGATGCTTACTGTGGGGTGATAGAGTTGTCGTGCCATCCAAGCTGCGCACCAGGGTTCTGGAGTTACTTCACGAGGGGCACCCGGGCATAGTTAGGATGAAGAGCCTAGCTCGAGGCTACGTATGGTGGCCCAATATGGACCAAGATATCTCTCAGTGGGTGGGGAGATGCACGCCCTGCCAGGAATCTCACCCCAATCCCCCGGTTGCCCCAATCCGAGAATGGGAAAAGCCAAAAGGGCCATGGGGGAGGATCCACATCGACTTCGCAGGCCCATTCCATGGCCAAACATTCTTGATAGTAGTCGATGCATACTCTAAGTGGCTCGAGATCATTCTCATGTCTTCGACCACGTCCGAAGCGGTTATCAGGGCCCTTCAGAAGTTATTCGCCACACATGGGCTTCTGGATACTCTGGTATCCGACAACGGCCCTCAGTTTACGGCCACCCAATTTGAGGGCTACCTGGCCGAGCTGGGCATTCGCCATGCCCTCTCGGCCCCTTTCCATCTGGCTTCGAATGGCCTTGCTGAACGTTTCGTGAGGACGGCCAAGGAAGCCTTGTCCAGGTTAGATAATGGTGACTGGCAAGCCAGGATAGATCAATTTTTAGCAGTTCAGCACGCCACACCGTGCACAGCTACGGGGAGAAGCCCCGCAGAGCTACTCATGGGGAGGAAACTTAGGTGCATCTTAGACAGGCTTCACCCAAACTACTCCCACGATAGCTTTAAGGGTGAAATCACGGGGCTGAGACAATTCCAAGTTGGGGACTCAGTATACGCCCGAAACTATGCAAACGGCCCACTATGGGTCGTGGGAACAATTACTGGGGTAACTGGACCAAAGTCATACACTGTAGATGTCGGGGTTGACAAAATTTGGAAACGCCACATAGACCAGCTCAGGAGAAGGTTAGTTAGCGAGGTCGAGCACAACACAGAACTCACTGACCCTAACTACGACAACTTCTCCAAAACAGCTAACTCAAACCCGATTCCAAGGGAATACTTACCTGAGAAACCTTGGGTCCAGCGCTGCCCCAGCAAGACGACACTCCCAACCGGGGATAACCACGCCCCGGATCAAATCCAGGAGGTTCCATTGGCGGAGCCGGGAGAGACAGAGGGTCCCTCCGACCGGCTCGATGCCTTACCGAAGACTGATCTGCGCAGGTCAGCCCAGACGAGAACACGCCCAAGGCACCTGTGAGATTTTGTTTGTACATATGTAAATATTTGAGTGTAAGTGCCTTCTAGGAGGGGAGGGGTGTTGTGTTCTGTTACATTTTGACGGGAGTTTTGAATAAGGGAATAATTCCTGATTGGCTGACAGCCTCCCCAGAACTGTATATAAGGAGGGCTGCAGCCTCAGTTCTTTGCTGAAGTCTCACTGTATAATAAAGAGCTGTTGTCACTTGCCTGCTTGTGCCTTCGTTAATTCCCAAGCCACCACACTATCTATCTATAATTCTATCATCTATCTATCTATCTATCTATCTATCTATCTATCTATCTATCTATTTATCTTTTCTTCCTCTCCTCACCTTTTCCAAAAGACTCTGGAGCTGTCACTCCTCTCTCTCTCTCTCTGATGTGAAGGTGGTATTTGGATAGCATTACACAGGGGAGACGTTAATGACGTTCTCCTTAGAGGCTGGCGATCCCCATTAAACTACTTGCATGCCAGAATGTCTAGCTAAGCTTATCTCAGGCATTCCACACCTAAGCTGCCCCTGCAAGCTTGAAGGTTTCCCTGACTCCTTGCCACTCCTGTGCTGCTGGGAAGGAGGTCGCTATTTTTACTCATCCTTGCCAAACATCTGCTTGCCTGCTTTGGCTCTGGTTCGATGATACCAGATGGCAATTCTGCCCAAGCATTTTGAGAACATGCCACACAGAGGACCACCATTTATTTACTCCGTTTGTTTACTTGTTTTCTAAAAGCATAATTCTTAAATGCTGGTGAGAGCTTTGGTCATTAATCAAATTAAATGCAGATCCTTATAGAAGCCTGGTTTCTCCTAACATCTGTGGTGTGGTTTCATCTTAGCGGTTTCTTTTTTCCCCTCGAGGCTTAACGCAACTGGAGCAGGAGTTTAGCGCTCGGGTGCCTGAAGGCTCCAAAGTACTCTAATCTTGCAAGATTTCATGCAAGAATGCTGAAACCTTGCAAGTTCTTGATCGAGTGCCAAAATATTACGTAGCTCCACCAAAAGCTTGCTTCGAAAGAGAAAGCACAAGAAAGAGCAAAGTTTTATCCACCAGTGAAAGAACGAAAGCCTAAAAAGAGGGGAACAGCAGGGGGTGGGGAAAGCATTGTTGAGAGAGCAAGGCAACAATGCCAATACACATTGGTGTGTCAATGACAAGAATATCTGGCTGGATATTATCCATTCTGGCTCAAATAGTAGAAGTGACTTAAGTGAATTTTGACAACTTCCAACTAACTGGCAATTTCAATGTCCAGCTCCTTCAAACTGTTAGTCCTTGACTTATGACCATAATGGAGCCTGCCTATTATGATCGTAAGTGGTGAGAGTTGTAAAGCAGGTCAGCATGTGACTGGACCCATTTTTGCGACTTTTTGTGTCATTAAAGTGAATGCTGCAGTGATTAAGGGAACCTATTGTTCACTATGGGGCAGTTTTGGTGAAACCAAGAGGTTTGTGCCTATTTTCAGACACAGTCAGTCATGTGACTGTGGAATGCTGCAAACCGCCATAAATGAGGACTGGTTGCTGAGCGTTTGTCATGTGACTCTGGGGTGGGGCCACTGTCATCAGAACTGTAGAATCAGGTCAGTGGTGGGTTGCCCCCAGTTTGCACCAGTTCTATAAAACCAGTAGTAAAAACGGCAGGAGGCTCCACCCACTGACTCTGACATAATCAAAATGCTTCTGTGCATGCGCAGAAGAGCACGCATGCGTGCGAGCAAAGCGCACACGTGCGCGGCCCCGTTGCAAACCGGTAGTAAAGGTAAGTAGAACCCACCCTGACTCAGGTCATAAGTATCTTTGGGATGATCTATTCTATTGGAACTTCAAACGACTGGCAAGGAACCGATCATAAATCAAGGACACGGGTGGGCTGCTGGGGGTTCGCAGGGGTTCAGGAGAACCTCTAGCTAAGATTCTGTGCAGTTTGGAGAACCTCAAATCCCACTCCTGGCCCCGCCCACCCACCCCCCTCCCAGGAGTCCCCATGTGGCCTGTTTTGGATGCAGGTAAGTGCAGAGTGTGCGGGGAGGCTCAGGGAGGGTGAAAAATGGGCCTACCGGAAGTTCGGTAAGGCTGGAAACAGGCCCGTTTCCAGCCTCCAGAGGGCCTCTAGAGCCTGCGGAGGCCGTTTTGCCCTCCCGGAGGCTTGAAGAAAGCTTCCAGAGCCTGGGGAGGGCAAAAACACCTCCCCCACCATGGTGCAGGAGGCCGACTAGGCCACGCCCACAATTTCTATGCCTACCCAGCAACCGGGCAGAGTACCCTTTGCTAAAATTTTTGAAGCCGACTCCTGGTCAAGGACTACTGTGTTTTGAAATTGGTTTGCAGATGTTTTCAATCCCCAAAATGCTGAGAACCTGCTGAGATTAGGGGAAGCCTCTCAGTGTTTCCTGCACTTGAACAGGGACCAGTGTGGTACTATATAGTGGTATATATCACATCCCATTATTGAATTGTTGTGACTAGACTAGCACCGGAGAGCCAGAATTTCTAATCCTTCCTCAGGCACAGAAGCTCATACTGGCGACTTTGCACCAGTAATTTTTGCTCAAATCAAACACTTCAGAGAGTTGCTTGGAAAATAATTGTGGTCTAAGTGGTCTAAGAGAATAACAGATAGACACCTGGTAAATAGTTAAAACTGATCATTTGATCATCCGAACTCTTAAAAAAAAATGGATGTCTTGCCTACAACACATAAGCATCCTTGTTGCTATGATGGGTTTTTTTTTTAAATCACCATGTTGCACATAACAGCATTTGAAAGTGCAACCAAACCTTTTTTACAAAGAGAATATTTTAGACAGCATGACAGTGATATTTTTAAAAAAGCAAGCAAAAATACAAGCGACTATGGATGATTTTGAAAAAAGGAAGAAGAACTTAAAAATCCCCAGAGAGGACAACCGTTACCCATCAAATTAAACTTCTGCAGAGGCCATTATTTGTGTTAACTGTAAAAGAAGTGGAAATAAAGATGACTTATGCAAAACAAAGAAATTCTGAATTTGCAAATAAACAGGGCAAATTATAGTAGGCATATAAATTGTTAAAAGAAAAAGAAAAGAAAGTGATATTAAAGTTGCAAGAAGGAAATACTGTAATAACTGATAATGCAAAAAGTGTTTCCCCAATATTATTCTATTTTATATAAGGGTCAAGGAATTTCCCTTGGAATAAGTGAAGGAATATTTACACAAACAGAATCTACCAAAGATTACAGAGAATCAAAGACACATTTTGAACGGACTTACAACAATAAGGGAACTGTGTGGAGCTATTAAAAAGACTAAAACAGGAAAGGCACCTGATCCAGATGGCCCTGCCAACCTCCTATTAGAAATGCTTTGAGGATGAACTTTTACAACCTTTTACAACAAGTGATAAATATTATTTTAGAGGATAGAAAGATTTCTAAAAGCTAGAAAGAGATTAATATGGCATTAAAACTTAAAGAAACCCAGAACCTGACTTTAACAAGAAATTACCAACCAGTATCTTTACTGAATCATGATTATAAGTTGTTTACAATGGTTTTGGTTAAAAGGTTAAAAAAAAATTAAGAACTTTATTCATGAAGACCATTGTGGATTTTTTTTTTTTACCTAAAAGACAATTGCAAGATAATATTACGAATGGTATTTCTGGCGTGTTTGGAGCAGCAGATGAAAAACAAGCTGTATTGGTCTACTTAGATGCAGGGAAAGCCTTTGATAATTTGATAATTTTTTTTATTAGAGTTTTGGAATGTATGAGCCTTGGAGATAATTTTATTAAGTGGGTACGATTGATTAATATCTCACAGAAAGCACAAATAATTGTTAATGTAAAATTAATAAAACCGTGTGATTCAAAAAGGGACAAGAGAAGGATGCCTGCTGTCTCCAATCTTGTTCACTTTAGTCCTTCAGTTACTAAATAGAGACGTAAGACAAGTTGAAGGAATCATGGGAGTTAAGATTTAAAAAAGAAACTTATAACTTAAGGGCTACTGCAGATGACTTGCTGATAGTTGTAGAGGATCTCTTAGTGTTCCCCAAACTTTTTCTTCATTAACCAAAAGTGCTTATGAAAAAATCCATTTTACCCAAACCATTTTGCCCATTGCCCAATCTTGGGAAGTTTACTCAGGTTTGGGAAGCACTGTATTAGAAAAAGTAGAAACATTAATGGGAACATTAAAGGACTTTGGTATGCCAGCAGGTTTTAAGGTTACTAATCAGAAGAGGAAGGTGTTAACAAAAGTATGAAAACAGAAGCCCAAATAGAACTGATAGAGAAAACAGGTTTTAAGATTGAGGAAAAGGTAAAATATTTGGGCATTATGACAAATGTGAACTGTATGTGATTTCACAATAATTATGTTAAGACGTGGAATGAAATTAAGAAGGTTATGTTAAGATGGCAGAAATTAAAATTGTAACTGTTAGGGAGAATTTCGATGAAAAAATTAATGCTTTGCCTGGAATGTTTTTGTTTTAGACAATACCTGATAAGACCATTCAACTGAGGCCAAAAAGATACATCGAAATTTGTATGTCAAGGGAAAAAACCTGCAAATTAAAGTGTTTCGTGATGCAAAGGAAAGAGGAAGACTGGGTTTACTAGATTTAAAATTGGTTTTTTGTTAAATTTGGAGGGGAAAATGAGTGTTGCTGAGGAATGAAACATTTTACAATTTGGTCATGACCTGAGGTTTGGATGGCATGGATGCCTTATGGATCTCAGCACAAGAAGCATTTTATAAAAGAGAAATAACAGGTAAAGCAAATAAATGAATGAACCAAGAATTATTGGTGAATTATAAGGAGAATATAAAATTAAATCAAGAGAACAATTATGGCAGAAAGATATAGTTGTCAATATATATTTTCTTTTTTTTCCTTTTCTCTTTTTCACACTTTACTATACTTTTTTTCTTTGAATGTATTTCTTATTCTCCATGTAAAATCTTTTAATAAAAGTTATTTTTTTAAAAAAGAAAATGCAATGATATGCTTATTCTTCTGCAAGGAAGCAGTATTCCTAACCGGGATTTCATGCTACTAGATGATGTGGGAGAGAAAATCATAAAAAGAAGCTTCAGCAATTCCACTTTAAAATATACTAGGGCTTGATTTGGACTGTTCTGACAGTGTTCAGATCCTTGCAAGTCTTCCTCTGTGCACAGTAGTCAGCCGAGTGAAATTAACTAACAAGAATCTGGCTGGGGGCCAGGCATGTTAAGTGTCAGTTTTCTTGAATGACTGCCTTGAAATGACATAGCTTACTTGAGCCTGGGAGCCAGAAGGTGGGGAGTGGTAGGAGTTCCCACCCATGCAAGAATGGACCACCCACAATTCTCACTGTTAACAAGGCCAGCTTTGTTCTAGCTATAATAAACCAGCATGAAGCCAGAAAAATGCTGACTCCGCTCTCAAATTGAGCCGAGATCATTTGATCATTTAAAGTCCAGAGCTGATTTGGAGCTTGTATGAAAGTCTTTAGGTCCTAGTAATAGAAGGAAGCATTTATAATTCCAATTAATGTTGCCATCATTGGGTAAATGGCTTTTGAAGAATGGAGAATAGCTTCTCCAAATAATTAAAACAGAAATACGGGTAGACTGGGGTAGACTCCTTGTGATGATCTTCAGGTTCTGTGTGAAGATGCAGCAGATTCAGTGGTCTTTGAATCCTGACGGGTGGCAATCCATGGTTCCTTTTTTAATTCGATGTCCCAGGGCAACTCTTGGGAAAATGGGAGGCTTGATCACTACATAGTGATGCTCATGTACATATGTATCAATGGCTGTATTTGCACATCACTGTAAATCAGAATTTTGAAAAAATGTTGGTTTTTGAACCAGCCGCTTGGTTCCTCCTGCCAGTGAAAGAGTTAGCTAACCTCTGGCATGTTTTCAAAAATAAGAGACTGAAATTATAATTACACATCACTCCAGAGAGGGAAAAAAAAATAGATGGCAAATCAGTTGCTCATGGAACTTTTGAGTACACAAATTAAAAAGGATGTGTATTAGAAATGGAAAAATGGGGGTAATGACCAAAACAGTGTACTACCAAGTAGCTAATATCCACAGGAGGGAAATCCAAAAGATTAGAATGTAAAAGGAATTTAGCCTTAGGAACTATAGCTATAGATAAAGGGGTGAGGGGAGAGAAAGGGCTGAAACTGCCACTAAGAGAGATAAGAGGACAGAGCTTTTCAAGCTTCAGTCTTCTCTCTAAATGAGACTTTTGTTCAAATGGACCCAACCAAGTGAGTAAAGAAGCAAGCACCAAGTGAAGATAAATAAATAGAGAGGTTTAGGGAACATCTGGCTACTATGAATGAGTAGTCTCCAGGATCGAACCACCTTGGTCTGAGAGTCTTGTAGGAACTTATGAATGTCATCTTGGAGTCTCTACTGTAACCTCTGGGAAATCATGGAGAATGGTCATAATGCTCAAGAACTGGAGAAGGACAAGTCCCCAAAAGCAGGGGTGAAATCCATCAGGTTCTGGCAGGTTCTGGAGAACCGATAGAGGAAATTTTGAGCAGTTCGGAGAACCAGTAAATACCACCTCTGGCTGGCCCCAGAGTGGGGAGTGGAGTGGAGATTTTGTGGAGATTTTGCAATATCCTTCCCCCGGGAGTGGGGAGGGAATGGGGATTTTTCAGTATCCTTCCCCTGGAGTGTGGTGGGAATGGAGATTTTGCAATATCCTTCCCCTGCCACCCCCACCAAGCCAGGCTTACAGAATCAGTAGTAAAAAAAATTGGATTTCACCACTGCCCAAAAGTCTCTTACCTTCAAAAAGATAACAAAAAAGGACCCATGTAACCACAAAACAATCAGCTTGACATTGATAATCCAACAAAATTTTGAAAGAAATGATTAGACCCAGCATGGGTCTTTCTTTTTTTTTATATAAATGGTATAATGACAATTAGAGGGGTTCAAACAAATATTGGATAACCATTTGTTGAGGATGCTATAGTGGATGTCTCTACTAGACAAGGGGTTGTGTGAGATGTTCTCCAGGATATCGCCCAATTTTCCCATATTTTGATTCTGTAATTCCGTGAGGTTTATCACTTCATACATGATCAAATTATAGTGTCACTCTAATTATCGTTATCTATGATGTGCAAATCTGTATTTCAGATTTATCCCTCCTAAACAGGCCAGGAAGCATATTCAGGAGCAAAAAGGAAGGAAGATTCTTACATTTCCAATTTGTTCAATTAACAAACCATGGAAAGTGTATCTGTGATTCTTTAGCTGAGAGAATCTTAGCAATGTTCCAGTGATTGAAAGCAGAATGATGTGATGATTTTGCTTTTTCCGTCACTTTTAGAAGTACATTGCATCTAATGGGGACTTAACATTACACTTAAGCCTTTTATATTTAATTTACCCCAACAATTGGCTGAAGATGTGCATTTTTGCAATTACTGCAGATGTTATTTTTATGGGCTGTTGAAAACTGGAAGGTCATTTGTCACTACTGTATGTGCTTCATGGAAAAACACACTGTATTTCCGGTATAACCAGTCTGCCTTCATGGATGCAACTGAAATGCTGACATAATCACTATGGTATGTAGGTCAGGATAGCAAATGAATATTCAGCATTGGTGCATTTAGTACCAAATATGACCAGAAAATGGGCCAACACAATTTCATATTTCTTAAGCCCATTCATCGAAATGAAACAGCTAGGACATAAATCTGTAAAGTGGCAACTACCTGTTGACCATGCAATCCCTGATGCAAGCTTTGGGATTTTTAGTCCATGAATATTAATTAGTTTCACACCATGTTTTAATGTGTCCCTTGTTCCAGTTTTGCTAATTAGAATTAATTACTTGAGCTTTTTCTATTGCAAAGGGAAACTGACTTGCATTTGGCATCATTTCCTCCTAGTAGTCTTTATTCCGTGGATCTGATTCCAAAGAAGACTTACACAATGTGTCCATTTGTGACCCAAACTCTAAATGATCTGGTTGTCTTGGATTGTCAATCTGGACAATCTGGGCAATGAAGCAGAGAAAAGGCAAAAAGACATACCTTGCTTGATCCTCAAGAGAGCAATATTCTGATTTAAACAGGTTCTTTTCCTGATTGTATACGTGGGCATGTAATAAGAACATCATATGCATTTAATAAAACGCCGTCAGCAAATAAGCTCATTTTGCACATGCTGCTTGCTTGTTTTATTCCTAAACCGCCTCTGGGATTTAAAAGCAGGAATAAAGCCAAGGGTGGCGCTCGATTTGGGGTATCATGAAAGAAGGGGCACACACTTCCAAAGTAGGCAGGGCATAGAAGTGAATGGGTCTAGATCTGAGACTAGATGTAATTGATGTAATTTATTTAAATGGCAATCTAATTAAAATTAAATTAATTCAGTGCATTTAATGTGATTGCTTCCTCCTCTAATATTTAATCATCATCACTCTCTTTTATCGCCTTAAAAAAATCTGTTTACCTTTTGGAAGAACCCCAAGGGGAATAACTCTTGAGGTTGCACATGGCCCAGGGCTCATGGATGATGGCCTCTTTGAAGGAAAGAAACAGCACTTTTGAAATGAGCTTCACAAGGGCCATTTCTAAACAGTTTTCAGAGCCAGCTACATCAGCCTAACACAGAGGTCTTCAAACTTGGCAGCTTTAAGGCTTGTGGACTTCAACTCCCAGAATTATAGCTGGCTGGAGAATTCTGGGAGTTGAAGTCTACAAGTTTTAAAGCTGCCAAGTTTGAAGACCTCTGGCCTAATGTAAGAAATATACCCAGACATAGAGAAATGAGGCAAGGCTCCCCCTGTGTAGCTTATTAGCTGCAGCTGCACCAGCCCATATACTTCTCCTAGGCCTCCAGTGACAAAGCTGGATCTACCAACACACTTGATCACTATCCTGATCCTTTAAGAGGGCAGGCTAGGCCCTGCCTAAAAAGTAAAATCCTCACCACTTGGACAAACAAGTCACCTACCAATTAAATTGCCAGAGAGTACTATTTGAAGGGATATATTAAAGGGCAAACTTCTGAGAACTGGGAGCAGTCTCGTTTTTAAAAAAATGAGAGGTAATGGTGGTTGTTTTCAAATAAAAGCCTTCTGGATAAATAATCAAATCTTTGGTAGTTATGGATTCTTTTTAACCACTTTAAAAGTCAGTTTTAATTGATGCCAAATATTAAAATTAAGAAAGGGTGAGCATGATTGCCTCATGCATCAACGCAATGCTTTTCAGGGGCGTGCAGCCACAAGAGATGGAGGGAAGATGCTCACTTTGGTTGCTGTTCAAATTAATCAGCCAGTTTGTTATGTAAACTGAATAGAATAGAACAACAGAGTTGGAAGGGACTTTGTAGATCATCTAGTCCAACCCCCTGCTCAAGCAGGAAACCCTATACCAGTGATGGCTAGCCTTTTTTTCCTCGGGTGCCGAAAGCACACGCACATGTGCGACAGTGTCCACACACTTGCCCACACCCACAATGCAATGCCTCCCATGTGCCCTGCCCCCGTGTGCATGCACACGTGCCCCCGTGTTTTCCTGCCCCCCCTGCGCATGCGCGTGTGACTCTCCCACCCCCCGCGGTCCCCCTCTCCACACATGCATGTGTCCCCCAGGCCATTTTTGGTCCCAGGAGGCCATATGGAGGCCTGCTAGGCCCAAAATGTGACTGGGAGGGTGCGCCACATCCCCCTGGCCCCCTGTGCATGCATGTATGACCCCCCTGGCCCCCTGCACATGTGTGCATGACCCCCACACCCAGTCCCTCCCCGCCACACATGCACATGTATCTCTGCAGACCAGTCAGTTGGCCGGCGGGAGGCATGCGCACATACTGACCTAGGGCGACGGCTCACGTGCCCGCAGAGATCGCTCTGCGTGCCATCTGTGGCACCCGTGCCATAGGTTCACAATCACGGCCTAATACCATTTCTGACAATTGCTGTCCAGTCTCTTCTTGAAAGCTTCCAGTGATGAAGCTCCCACAACTTCCGAAGGCAAGCTGTTCCATTGGTTGATTGTTTTCACTGTCAGAAAATTTCTCCTTATTTCTAGGTTGAATCTCTCCTTGAACTGCTTTCAGGATTCACATCCTTTATCCTAGCAGTGATGTACTTGGATGCTGAAGGTAAGGGTGCAAAGTCAGACAACCTCCCATCTCAGAGAGATTATAGGTATTACACTGCTTACTTCAAAATGTGTTTTGGGGACCTTACTCCTCCTCAGTTAAATAGGGCTATGAATCTTTGCCTCCAGGACTAGGTCTAATCATGCCACGAGGCATTTTTTTTTATTTAAAACATTTTATTTATTATTATTTATTTTATCAAATTTATATGCCACCCTTCTCCCATAGGACTCAGGGTGGTTCACAGAATAAAAACAACATAACAATAAAATAGTGCTAAAACAAGCCAATTTAAAATCCCCAGAAAACTAAAACCTCACGGCAGATCAGGGAATTTGCTGAAAAAGCCATGTCTTCAGGTCGGTGTGGAAAGTGTGGAGGTCGGGGGCTGTCCGGAGCCTGGTGGGTAATCCATTCCAGAAGGTCGGTGCGACCACAGAGAACGCCCTCATCCTGGGCTCTCTTAATTTTCAGGGCTCTCTCAGGGGAGAACCGGTAGCAACCCACCACTGCAGAGGAGGCAGGATCTCATCATACATACTTCCCAGATTTGAGGTGCAAGTGAAGAATTTCTTGCCCCCTACTTTACAAAGCCTATCAATCAATCAATGAATTAATTAGCCTATTTTAGGATAGATATTACTATGTGCCTGAATTTCCCACTTCAAACTGGTGAATATTTATGTCACCAATTTTAGTGGTAAGATCAGAGAGGTCTCCCAGGATCAGAAAAGGGTAGTTTGCAAGCCACTGGCTGCCTTTCTCTTACATACATCCTGGGAAACTGGTAACATTTATCTTTTTTTGCATATTTTAACTGTTCCGAATTAGGCAGAGGGAATTAGAAAACACATTCATGGCATATCTCTTGGGAATCCATGGGTTAATCCTGTGGGTAAATTGCAGGTGCTTTCTCCTGGAACAATGCAAGCCTGCACTTGCATTTGAGCGTGCACTGTTATTGCTTCTATCCCATATCAGATAGCTCATTCTTAACAAGGTTGCTATTACTATAATTGCTTAATATATCCTCTCCCCTTGTTATAATCTTAGGTGACTTAACTATATGCTCTGCTGACACAAACTGTAAGGTGTAACAAAATAATGTTTCTCTTCTCAAACCTCCTGGGAAGCATCCATTTAAATTTTCTACCAGAATTTCCCCATTCATTTGACAGCATTCCACATTAAACCTTGCAAAATACAGAAGAAGAGGGGGAAGAAGAAAGCAGGGAGAAGAGTTCAAATGAAAGATAGAAGGCCAGAGAGAGAGAGAGAGAGAGAGAGAGAGAGAGAGAGAGAGAGAGAGTGTTTTGGGGAAATCAAATCAATAAAAATGGAGCTAAAACATTTTCCTAGGGGAGTAGAAATTAACATGACTGATGTTGAGCTAAGGCAGAGTTAGCACAGCATCCAGGAAATTAGGGAACCTAGGAATCTCAGCATTGGGCCTTCACCTCTGCTGAATTAAAATCCTACCCATCCAACCTTCAATTGGAAGAAAATTAGCCAACATAACAGTTGCTGTCCCCTTTGGTGATTGATTGATTGACTGATTGATTCTCTTTTGGTTTTCTGTCAAATCATAGCATGCTAACATTGTGCGTGCAGAACAAGTTAAGCAAACTGATTTGTTAAACTGTCTAGCTTTGCTAGTCTCTCACTTTTAGAACCTTCCTCATCTGACCAACAGGATACCAAGATAGGGCCGGGCTGGATCTCAGGGAGGTGCCATGTTTTGATAAGCAGTTGATTCTGCCTCCCCTGCTTTACAGCAGCTGTCAAATTTGGGGGAGCTACAGAGTAAAGTGCAAGTGTCAGGCCTAGAAGCCATCTTTTTCCTTGGATCTTCAGGCCTGCCACATTTACTGCTGTGGGAAACTGGGAGGGGGGATTGTATGGAGCATGGGTGATATATAGTCATAATAACATTCCTTTCTCAGAAAGTCAAGGACAACTTGCCCTGTGAACTGGGAGGCATCTCCAGTTGGGATGGTGTTTTGATTGGACCATGTGATGCAGTGATGGGTTCCTCCCGGTTCGACCCGATTCGGCCGAGCCGGTAGCGGTGACGATGTGATGTCACCGAACCGGTTCTCTTTGTCTGGAAGCTGGGCCCTCCTGCCAGCCCCCGCGTTATTCCTACCTATGTTTCTTCTTTTTAGCCCAGCTGATAGGTGCAGCAGAGTGGATTGCCGCACCTCAGCTGGGCAGATACCTAACGCACTTGAGTGAGCGAAGTGAACATGTGTGCGGCGATCACGCATGAAGCGCGTGCACAAAGAGAACTGGTAGTAACGCCAGTTGGAACCCACCACTGATGTGACGGACATGTGGGTGTTGGGCAGGGGCTTGAACTTTCCTTTGGGTGGGGAAAACCTGGAAGCTTTCAAATTCAGGTTTTCCCAGATGTGCCAACATGACATCTCTAATAAAATGGAACTTTGAGGAAACTCAAGCCTCAGAGTTTTCTTTTGTTGGGGGTGTTACTTGGAACCCTGACAGCAAGAGCTGGATGTCTCAAAGCCTAATAGCACCCTCTGTGGACCACCAAAGAGTTTGGGGGCAGAATGAGGGAATGAATATAAAGGGGGAGATTTGGCTGTCTCAAAGCCCAGCAGTGCAAGCTACACTTGGGCTTAAATTTATCTAGCCAAAATCAACTAAAAGCAGAGAGGCGGTATGGTTTCTTTGCCACATAGTACAGCCCACTCAATAGCTGTTCAGAAGGCTGTGAGGAGTTGTTGGTACAGTGGATGATTGCTGTGCCAAGCTCTTTCCTCCCCCCTCCCCCCCAAAAAAGGGAATGCCAAAAAAGAAGAGCACTTGAGATCTGAGTCTCCATCAGTCTGAAGTGGCCAATAAGTACCAAGGATGTTCCCACCCCTTATGGGACACCTGTCAGCACTACTGAAAGAACAGTTGTGAAATATATCAGATTTTACATGCCTTGAAACTGCCAAAGGCTGCTGCTGGCTTAAGAGGGCAAAGATTCCTTTCAAACAGAAACGACTAAAGATAACTTAAGTCTTTTTCACTCGTGAGCTGAAAACAAGATGAAAGAAAATCATGTGGCTGTAGCAGAATAAAAAGTTGACAGGGCAAGTTCATAGATGCGATTTGTAAAGGCCCCTTAAAAGGAGCATTTACTGCTTGTTTGTGGGAGGAAAAATTCCTAAATTTATAATTTGGTAATATCTTTCATTGTCCCAGGATCAGGATGACTTCGGCTTAGTACCAGTAGTCCTCAACTTATGACCACATTTGAGCCCAAAATTTCTGTAGCCAAGCGAGACAATCATTAAATGATTTTTTCCCCATTTTATGGCCTTTCTTGACACAGTTATTAAGTGAATCACTGCTTTTGTTAAGTTAGTAACACGGTTGTTAAGTGAATCTGGCTTCCCCATTGACCTTGCTTGTCAAAAGGTTGCAAAAGGTGATCACATGACCCCAGGACTTTGCAGCCATCATAAATACATGCCAAGCAGTTGAATTTTGATCACATGACTGGGGATGCTGCAACAGTTATAAGTGTGAAAAATGGTCATGACACTTTTTTCCATGCTTTGTAATTTGGAACAATCAATAAATGAATGGTTGTAACTACCGAAACACAATTGCTGTGGATGCTGTGTGAATAGGCCAAATGTCAGAGTCCTCTAGAGACCAACTAATCTCACCTGTCCTTCTCTTTCCTTTCAATTTTTAGAAGCATTTGATTCTGAGGTGGATACTTGCCATTCAGCCTTGTAGTTTATTGCAAATATTTAATTTTTAAGTATATTTTTTAAAAAACAGTGCAATAGTGCTTATTGCCAAATAAATGTATGTAACATCAGGTTTTGGAAATACACCCTATAACAATGTTTCTTAGCTTTGGAGCAGGGATGAAATTCAGATGGTTCTGACAGGTTCTGGAGAACTGGTAGCGGAAATTTTGAGTAGTTCGGAGAACCGGCAAATACCACCTCTGGCTGGCCCCAGAGTGAGGTGGGAATGGAGATTTTGCAATATCCTTCCCCCAGGAGTGGGGAGGGAATGGGGATTTTGCAGTATCCTTCCCCTGCCACCCCCACCAAGCCACGCCCACAGAACCAGTAGTAAAAAAAAAATAATTTCACCACTGCTTTGGCGCCTCGGTGGACTTGAGCTCCTAGAATTCCCCAGCCTGGACAATCATTGCTAAGAATTCTGGAAGTTGAAGTCTACATATCTGGATGGAAGTTGGCAAGGTTTGAAAAACACTAATCTATGGCATTCTTGCAGTCATGGTATTTTTGTCTTGGTTCTGCAGTTTTTGGAGTGTACTATCCTCATTTCTGCTCCTTATGTCCTTTCAAGGAAAAAATACAGTCTTAGGCTGAAAAAGTTTGGCATCTCTAGTGTAAACTTATCAAGCTTTATATCACTATCTAATATCTGAGAAATTCATATTTGTTTCAGTCAATCAGAACTTTAATGCATTTTGATAGCTTTTGTATTTCAAATTGCTGTATTTCTACTGTTACATTTTGGGATATGTTTAGCTGAAACACCCAAAATAGTTTCAGCTTTGAGTGTTTTAGGCTGTGTTACTTATATTACATCCTGCTTTCAGTCTATAGTAAATTATTGGGGCTTCTGAAATATTGTATGATATTTCTGACCATTTTTGAAACAATATCATTCACATATCTGATCTCTGTTTAACGTTCCCCAATACATACACTCATTCCTTTTCTAATAGTTTTAATGCAAATTTTTGGTTCTTCCCCCCCCCCCCCAAATTATTGTGGAAAATTAAAGCTTTTACTTTAGAGCATGGTAATGTTCTGTTGGAACCACAATATTTATATACTAAGAAATTTATGTTAGTTTTACGTCAATTTCTCTAATGCAGACACACACAACTGTAATTGGCTGGCTATATGCATACTGTAGTGAAACAAGCATAGTGGATGTGTGGTAACTATTGATTTGTGCAACTGAGGCCACTATTCCATCCTGCTTCACTGGTCTGTTACCTCCTCTTTTACTCAGCTTGATTAGATGCTCATATTTTTAGCAGTGAGTAGACTGCACATTTCCTGACCAGTGAGGCTGAACAATGTATCAAAACAATTCCACAAGGGGCAAAATATACATTCATCCAGAGCCTATAAATCAGGGTGGAAAACTATGGCTCTTTTATGATCTGTGGACTTCAAGCCTCATAATTCTTGAGTCAGTAGGCTGGCTCAGGAATTCTGGGAGTTGAAGTCCACAAGTCATAAAGGGGCAGTAGTTTCCCACTTCTGTTATAAATGAATAATATTGTCTATCAAATGCAACACTAGTAATTTAATCAGGGATGAGAAATCGGGAACAGATGCAGATGGATAAAACAGAGTAATCTTGGGCCAAGTAATAATTGCACGGATTCATTTTTGAAAAAGGGGGGCATGATTGGACTGAGGCTAGCAGGCAGCAATGAGTATGTCACTGTTCAGTCAAAACTGGGAAATCTTGGCCTGGTTCATACAAAAGTACCTAATGGGTTTGGTTTGGGAGTAGCATGTTTTGCAAATCTAGCTATTTATGGTTAATACAGCAAGCATGGTTAAACAATACTTAGTGGTTTAATGGATACACACATATCTATTCTGTGAATCCCTCTGTTCACCTTCAGGGATAATCTTATCTGCTAATAAGATCCTGACAGGATTTATATTGGACTGGAGTCTCTTTCATTTGTAAGGGAGCGCCTTCACAATCCTTGTGCCAGTTGCTGTTGCTTCCCTGAGCAACCATGATCATCCTAATTGAGTAATCTCAAAATACCACCAAGGAGCAAATCTTGCAAGTTCCCAGAGATCCTGTTCTATACCACATAAATACGCACAAACACACACTTCATATAGAATGTTTTTACTTGAGTCCATTTATCTGGTTATAGGCAAAAAAATAAATATAACAAACTCCAAGCAATATTTATGAAGGGGAATTGTAAAGCCATCAAACCACCTTTCCCTTGGAAAAAAATGAAACCCAGAAACTAGCATAATTAAGCATAGATCAAGCATAAATGGAGCGATGAACTATCCATAGGACCTTTTTTAAAAATCACAAATGAAGATTAAAGGTGATGTCGGTAGTTCATTGCCCCATTTATACTTGATCTATGTTTGTTTATGCTTGAATTATGCTTCATTATGCGAGTTTCCTGATTTCATTATTTTCAGGGGAAAGGTAGCTTGATGGCTTTACAACTCCCTTTTGTAAGTACTACTGGGATTTATTTTTTTTTAAATTGAAAATTACAACATAGTAATTGTTTTGTACATACTGCACCAGAAAACACTATATCACCAACCAAATTTTTAAAAAGTTGTGTCCAGTTCTAATCTCCTCAATCCAAATTTTCCCTTGCTACATTGAGCTAATAATTAAAGTATGAGAAGGATGTATTTCTCCAGGTCTTTAAACATATGTCTCTAATCTTCATTTGTGATGATAGAGACATGACTTTAAAAACCTGAGGAAATATACATATCCTTCTCATACTTTAATTATTAGCTCAGCATAGCAAGGGGAAACTTGGATTGAGGCTATTAGAAATGGGCACAACTTTTTATAAATTTGGTTGACGACATATTGTTTTCTGGTGTAATATGTACAAAACAATTACCATGGTATAGTTGTTTTTTCAGGGCTAAAATTGAAAACATGCGATAGCCTTGTTGGGTGGGTCTGATATATAGTTCTAAATTTCCTAGAA
The DNA here is from genome assembly GCA_012654045.1 of Ptyas mucosa. Taxonomy (NCBI): domain Eukaryota; kingdom Metazoa; phylum Chordata; class Lepidosauria; order Squamata; family Colubridae; genus Ptyas; species Ptyas mucosa. The sequence goes on from WNWU01000017.1 coordinate 25,851,065, forward strand.
AAAAAATACTATTAAAACATAAATCATGTTGTCTGGAGAAATTCAAGGGGTGAAAGGTAAAGAGATGAGGGGGAAAATATGACCTAGGATCACACGCTTAGGTTCATAAACTATCAACTGTAAACAGAATTCAGTAAATATTTTTAAAGCTATGTCCTTGACTTTCGGATGTAAGTCAGAAACCTCTGGTGTGCAAATGGCTTGTATCTCTCCTCCCTGCCTTTGTCTGACTTTTCCCAGGCGCTTCGGTCCCATCCCAATATAGGAACCTGTATAACCAGGTGGGAGATAACCATGAGGACTGTCATAGAAAAGGATTAGACTCCTGCCCAGCAGTTCTAATCTTTCTTACTGATAACATACAAAGAACATTTGCAATGACCTGCTTTAACACTACATGAAATCTGAGGTTTCTCTAACTTGGTCCCTACTCCCACTACTGAATTTCAGCTGTAAAAATTAGCTTTTATGCAGAGGTATTACAGGAACTTGCATAGTTTAAAGCTTAGCATAAATCCCTTCTCTACAATCTGCAAAATATAAGTTACAAAAAGGGATTAAACTTTTGCAGTAGGGTTCCATGATTGGAATTACTGGGAATGCAGTTCAAACACATCTGGATGGCATCTGCTTAGGGAAGGCCAGCTTAAGCAATGCCTTCCCGCATTATGTAACATATTTAAGATTTCCAGCTCCTAGTATCTTCGGATGGGCTTGGGGGATGGAACATGTGACTACTCTAAGTGGGAATGGAGCCTAGGAAAGCATAGCTATTTTTTAAATCAGTCTGAAAGTTGAGCCCATTGCCAGAGCTGGCTCCCTGCTTTTACTTAAAATCAGGGGGGGGAAGTTATGAGCAAAGAGACAGCACTGTCTTCGCTCCTTGTTTTTCTGGAAGTAGCCTGAGAGAAAAACAGCTGGTCCAGTTGTCACTGTTTTTCCTTTCCCAGTTTATTGGCTACCTTAAGCAACATGAGGTAGGAAAAAGCTGAGGTAATCAAACGTTTTTCACCACTTCAGGCTGCAGGTGTCCTGCAGAATGTTCTTTAAAAAAAATCTGAAAAGAGGAACCCAGCAACAGAAGGAAGCTTTTTTGCTCGCTGCACAAGGTGTTGTTTTATTTAGAGTACTGGTTAAGCAACAAGACAATGAGCAGGCCAATATGGTCAAGTTCAGTAGATAACCTACAGGTGATATTAACATCATACTTAAGCTGGCTAATAAATTTAGGAGATGGCTTTCTACCAACCCAATCCTAGAAAAGGGCCACGGTGTCTGAATTTAGTACCAATGGTAAATACAGACTGAATCAGATGGAGGGCCTTTTACTTGTCCCTGATCATGGTATAAATGTGCCCTGGCCATATTGCCATGACATTGATGACATTAATCTTATCCCAGTCCAGAAGAGAGACAGACAATCTTGGCGGTTCCAGTTCTAGAGAAATATTTTTCCTCTTCTTCTGGTTTCCTCCTAAAGAAATCAGCAAGGTATCTAAAATTTGTTTGGTGTTATCACTTACTTTGGAAGGTGGTCAGGTAACAACACTGACCAGAAACAGAAACAATAGGGGCAGAATTGGAATCAACAATTTGATGCTGCTATATTTTTTGGCTGACTCAAGAATGGATCAGAGTCAGCGGAAGGGAAAGGCCCAGAGAGGAGATGGAAACTTTTGGTCAGTTAGTGAAAACACAGAGTTGGAAAGAGTCATTCAGAGCACTGAATCCATTTTGTGGTGTTGGCTGTCAATGGAGATTTGCTGGCTTGTTAAATTAAATCTTGGAGGCCATAAGCCAACGCATGCTTTCTGGGAATAAGTCTCACTGAAACCAAAAGCCAGAGGGCTTCTGAAAAAAAAGTTGATGAGATATCTTCCTACAGCCATACTGATTTATGCCTAGCAGATTCCCGCCTTATTAGGATTTTAATTTGAACATAATTACATCAAGTGGTTCCAGAATTTTAGAGGAGGTCCAAAAGACATCAGATCTTGTTGTAAGTTCCTCTTGGCTATCAGCCTTTTTTCTATCCCTTTACATTCCCCAGAAATTCTGTTAAACAACCAAGGAAACCTTTGTGAAAGTAGAGAGAAGGGGTTAAAATGGGGAGAACATGTGATTATTTCAATAACATGTACTTTAGTTTAATTATGGTAGGATATTAGGAGTTGAGGTATGTTTATGTCATTGCTTTCCCAGGCAGTGCTGGTTCCAAGGCAGAGTAAATCTTTTGCCTCAGACAATGAATCAGAAAGAGTGGTAGATTCAGATTGATGCTAAACCCTCCACTCAAAGTTTAACCACCAACACCACTCAAGGTTCCCCATTAGGCCTCAAAATGAAGTATCAGTGTGGACAGAAATTCCAGTGAGCTCCACCTGCCTCAAAGTCTTCTTCTGAGGCATCCTTACAGTGAGGCTCGGGCCAATTGAACAATTGTTGTGGAGTGCCCTGTGAACTGCAGGGTTGAATACTAGGCACAACAGCTTTAATCCAAAATACCTTTCCTTGAGACATTGTGAATGAGAAGACAATGTGAATTAGCTGTGGGATCATCCATTTTCTCATTCTAGGAAGAGAGCTCATCCACCTTTTGGTACACACTAAGCTATAACTTATAGCCATTTGCAGTGTCCTATGGTCACATGACCACAATTTATGATAGTTTTGCCAAAAACTGGCACTTGTTTCCAGTTGCCACTGAAAATCACACCCATAGCAAAGTATTGGTTCACTTAACAACTGTGGTGTTTGCTTAATGATAACGGCAAAAAACCTCATAATCAATTCAGTCACATGATCAACCAACTGTATTTTATAACTATTACGACATATAATTGTAATGGGTAGATTCCATTATGGTCATATGTCAAGGACTACCTGTCTATGCTGTCACAGAATTTCTATGCTGTGAAATTCATTAACATAGTGTAGGAAGTTAGCACCCACCCCTTTCCTAGAAGAATGAAATATTTTAGGAAATATTAAAAAGGCATAATATTATGTTTCCCTGGATGAGAAATGGAGAAGCATGTTTTAAAGATGAAGCAGCTCCCCTCTTCCTGCCCCCACCCTTTGTCAATGGGCCAGAGGCAGAAACTCAATCTTTGTCAATGGACCATCATCTGCAACACAATAGGACCCATCTAGCAACAGAAACCAACACAATAGGACCCATTAGCAACAGAAACTCACCACATGGCACCTGGGAAGATTACATCAGCCAGCAAGGCTAGCTAAGATCCACACACCCTGGGAGTCTGACAACCAATCAGGATACTCTTTCTGGGCCCCAAGAAGTTCAAAGCCAGAGAGGGCATAAAACCCGGGGACTCACTGAGTCTCAGCCCCTTTTTCTGTTCAGGAACTCAAACCATGTGATCCTGTCCACCATTAAACCATCTTTCCAAGCAGCCTCCATGTTTCCAGTGTCTTTTTCCCCACTTGGAGCTGAACCCAGAAGGATATTTCTTCCTACAATAGCCTTCCCTGTGTGGCAAAAAAAACCACATATCCCCTTTCTCCAACTAAGACATTTTATTAAAAAGCATAACTGCAAGCTTTTGCTGAGCTGATGCCAATCAACACTCGAGTCTCTGCAGTAATGAGATGCACTGAGACACAAATAGTTGCATCTACCCTCAATCATCAGAATCAGAGCAAGTTGCATTACGACACACAAATCTGGACATTGGCAGTGAGACCACAGGGTTTCCGAGAGAGCTTACTGTGAGCAGCTGCAGCTGGACTTTCTATGTGAAATGTTCCTACTCTAACCTAACTTGCTTCCCTAAATCCATAATAACAGTTGATTAGATTACCTTAACCTTTACACCCTGCCTTTGTGTTCAAGGAAGAAAACAAAATGGGGGCTTCCCCCAATTCCTTCCAGACTATTGATAGGACATTCAATGGTTGCAGCTTCTCTGTGTTTACAGTAGTCCCACCCCACCCCTACTGGTGGTGTCCTTCCTGCCTCCCAATCCAGAATGACAGGGAGCTCTGCTCTTTCTTTCTTTCCTTCCTTCTTTCTTTTTTCCCTTCCTTCCTTTCTTTAGGGGCCATGGTGGGGTGGATATGTGTTTTCTGCCTTCATGCACTGCATCTGCCGCTGGGTTTTTTGGCCTCTTTCCAGGGATCAAAACAAAGTGGAAGATACAAATCTTAGAATAACATCTGAATCTTGGAATGGGCTCAGGAATAACACTTTAAACCTCTTTTGTGCCTACATTTGAAGGCAATTTTCTGCAAGATCCAGCTCCAACGGTAGTTTAACAGTCCACAGTCAGCAGAAAATATATCTATTATATCAGTATGTCTGTTGAAGGAGTGGCAAGAACGGTACCAATTTTGCATTTGAATTTCAGCAGTGTCCAGATGCGTGCTTCGGAATGAGTCTATATCTCACAGAGTCTGTATCTTCTCCAATTATCACTCATTTAGCTCCATCTTTTGATATTTTTCTTTATCTGTGGGATAGATGGGATAGGTTCAGAGGTGGGTTTCAGCAGGTTCTGATCAGTTCTGGAGAACCGGTAGTGGAAATTTTGAGTATTTCTGGTAAATATCTCCTCTGACAGGCCCCACCCCCATCTATTTTCTGCCTCCTGAATCCCAACTGATCGGGAGGAGATGGGGATTTTGCAGTATCCTTCCCCTGGAGTGGGGAGGGAATGGAGTTTTTACAGTATCTTTCCCCTGCCATGCCCATCAAGCCACGCACACCAAGCCATGCCATGCCATGCCACGCGCACCAAACCACACACCCACAGAACCGGTAGTAAAAAAAATTGAAACTCACCACTGGATAAGTTCCTTAATGAAAGTGAGCCAGGAACTTGGTTAGGCTTGTTTGTGGCTTAGTATATTGTGCAAACCTAGCCTGTTTCATTAGTCTGTGGTTTGGTGTAGCCAGCAAAGCCAGAAAATGAGCTATTTAGTACTGTAATAAAGTTAGTCTGTTTCCTGAATGCAAACCTCTGAGTCTTAGAAACCCCCACCTACTTTTGACTTTCTTTTAAGGACAACCTATGTCAAGAAACTTTCCATTCCATCTCTTTCCATCCATTGATATCAATGGCCCTGAGTGGAAGAGTGTGGGGGAAACCCCAAAACTGTGTGAACCCTTAGGGTTTGTTGTAACTGATGATCAATTAAAAGCATGGATCCCTCCAAATCTAAACTCTATTATAGGAAGGTCACTTCAGGATACTATTTATAAGTGCTATGTGCTTTGAGTTCGAAGCATTGTTAGAGAACCCACACACCCACTTCACGGTCTGTTTCTGTTGCTCCCCTCTGGGAGGAGGTTTCAAAGTATCTATAGCAGGACTACCAGATTTTGTAACAGCTTTGTTCCTTATGCTATCCGTCTTGTAAACTTGCAGGATTCTTTTTTTTTTTTTGCCCTGTATATGTATGCATTCGAATGAGACTGTGATGTTTCTCTATGTCATACATGTGTGTGTATGTGGGTATATCAGAGGTGGGTTTCAGCAGGTTCTGACCAGTTCTGGAGAACTGGTAGCGGAAATTTTGAGTAGTTCGAAGAACCGGTAGTAAACATTCTGACTGGCCCCGCCCCCATCTATTCTCTGCCTCCGAAGTCCCAGCTGATCAGGAGGAAATGGAGATTTTACAGTATCCTTCCCCTGCCACACCCACCAAGCTATGCCCACTAAGCCATGCCACGCCCACCAAGCCACACCCACAGAACCAGTAGTAAAAATGTTTGAAACCCACCACTGGGGTATATGCATAATGGTTATCTTTTTGAGAGCTAAATGCAACAAAATTTCATTTTAATGTATGCTGATTAGTATATATTTAAAGTGGCGATTAAGTTTTACCCTATCCTATCCTGTCCTGTCCTGTCCTGTCCTGTCCTGTCCTATCCTGTCCTGTCTCCTCCATTCTGTATATGAGACTGGGCTCTCCCCTTTATCAAAAGGGTCTGAATCAGTGGTGAAATCCAAATTTTTTTACTACCGGTTCTGTGGGTGTGGCTTGGTGGGCATGGCTTGGTGGGTGTGGCAGGGGAAGGGTACTGCAAAATCTCCATTCCATCCCACTCCTGTGGGGAAGGATATTGCAAAATCTCCATTCGCACCTCACTCTGGGGCCAGCCAGAGGTGGTATTTTCCAGTTCTCCGAACTACTCAAAATTTCCACTACTGGGTCTCCAGAACCTTTCAGAACCTGCTGGATTTCACCCCTGGTCTGAATGAAGTAATAATGTTAGCCATCTATGCCTCAAGATGAGTGGGTAGGTAGTGGGGTTATCAATAGCAAAGGCAGGAGAGGCCCAGAAACCCAGACTAACCCTTGTCCCACTCCTTCAGCCACCCTGATCCCACAGAACCCCAACAGAGGACTGGCACAGAAGCAAAGCGAGGGAGGGGGGCTACCATTGCTACTGCTGCTATAACCCCTCCTCCTCTCTGTTGTTGCCTCAGACAGAAGCAGCCTCCTTGCTTTCTTCTATCCACTTGGGTGATTGTTGGATGAGGAGAGGCCAGAATGTGTGATTGTCAGCCCTTCAAGGTAGCACTGGATCAAAATCATAATCATCAGTATCTTTTTAAAAAGCATATAGCAGTGATGGCTAACCTTTTTGTCATCATGTGCCAAAAGTAAGGGTCGCATGCAGGAGGGGGGGTGTCACGTGTGCCCACACCCATAATTCCATGCGCTCCGCCCCCTGTGCATGTGCATGCGACCCCTCTCCTGTGGTCCCCTGCACTTTTGGCACATGATGGCACGGTGGGCCCAGTAGGCCCGTTTTTTGCTCTCCCCAGGCTCCAGAGCCTTTCTAGGAGCCTGGGGAGGGTGAAAACAGCCTTCCCCACCCCCCAGGCCCTCCAGGGCAGGAAACAGCCTGGTTCCCTACTTCCGGTGGTCCCAGAAGGCCCAAAACTCAGCTGGCCAGCGCACACATGCGTGCCGGTGCAGAGCTCGCGTGCCCACCAATATGGCTCCGCGTGCCACAGGTGGCACGCGTGCCACAGGTTCGCCATCATGGGCATATAGCATACAAAGCCAGGGAAGCCTATGCTGCTTTTTATCACAGAGTAGTTCTGGAAGCCTAAGATTGCCAGTTTATTTTGTTTGTGCATGCACACTATCGACAGTACACCACTGAGCGTGAAGTAACTTTGCACTAGCTGGCTAGCAACGTTCAGGGGGTGTTGGGTTATCCATTTTCTTCTGCTGACCTCGCCTCACATCGGGCAGGTTTGGCATCAGCTCCTGCTTACTCTCAAGACACTGCTAGTTTTTAGTGGTGCCTATTGCATTTTTACCTGATTTCGAACTGCTAGGTGGGTAGGAGCCAGGGACAAATTTTAGGAGCTCACTCTGCCATGTGGCAGGCTCAAACCCCCAGAGTGCTGACCATCTCTGGCCCAGAAATCCAACTTCTTTAAATCACTGCACCACCAAAGCCCCCTTATCATGAATTGCTAATGCTATCTTTATTGTAAAGTTGCAGTAGCAGAATCTTGCAAGCACGTCTCCCCTTCCTTGACTTTACAATCTAAGAAACTAGGGAGGGTCCCTTCTGAGATGCTGTTCCTACCACCCTTTCCTTCTGTGGACTGAGATATTTCTTATCTGACTGTCGTCTAGACTGTGGTTCTTTTTCCTCTCCATTCCCCCAAGGTTATTCTTGTAGACCATTACAGTGACTGAGGGCCAACAGTTTTTCTAGCACTGAGGACCGGATGCTCCTTTCCTCTGCTGCTAAATTCTTCACAGGCACCCCCAATTATGAGCCACGATGGCGCAGTGGTTAGAGTGCAGTACTGCAGGCGACTTCTGCTGATCACCGGCTGCTTAGCAGTTTGGCAGTTCGAATCTCACCAGGCTCAAGGTTGACTCAGCCTTCCATCCTTCTGAGGTGGGTAAAATGAGAACCCAGATTGTTGGGGGCAATATGCTGACTCTGTAAACCACTTAGAGAGGGCTGTATAAGCACTGTGAAGTGGTATATAAGTCTAAGTGCTATTGCTATTGCTATTATTGCAATAGGAGACTCCTGGGTGACTTTTTAAAAATTTCATCCTGTTTATTTTTCTTTCCCAGAACTGGTTGACTGCAATAAAAAAAAATCCATCTTGGAAAGTACAAATTGTCATTGATTAATGTAGCTCCACAATAGAACAATTTCCCATTAAAATTTCAAGGTAAATAGGGTAAGATGAAATTGAGCTCCTCTCCAGGTTTAACGTTGTATCACTTTGAGAAAGAAGCAAAAGATTCTTCCCTGTTGGACCAAACACAATATGTCTCTAAACATATCATTTACAAACAAAATGCCCTATAAATTGGTTGGACCCTATTTGTTTGTTTGTTTGTCTGTTTGTCAGTCTGTTTGTTTGTTTAAATTGTATTCAATTTTTATGCCATCCATTTCCCCTATAAGATGACTCTTGTACTAGCATACCTGAAGGGTGCCAAACTGAGGAAGGATCTTAAGGATTATGTTTGGAGTTGCATTCCAGAATTTGACAGTAGAAAGAATAGTAACTCCCACAAACTATTTAAACTTGTTACAGGTTGAACAACAGTTTTTCACGGCAGTATTTATATTTTAACCTCTTTCTCTAGTCTAAAGATACATCACAGCTCTCTTTCTTTCTATAGTTTCCTTCCTTCCTTCCTTCCTTCCTTCCTTCCTTCCTTCCTTCCTTCCTTCCTTCCTTCCTTTCTTTTTATGTACATTGAGAACACATGCACCAAGACAAATTCCTTGTGTGTCCAATCACACTTGGCCAATAAAAAATTCTAGTCTAGTCTAGTCTAGTCTATTTTGTCTAATCATCAAAACCAAAAATCACAAATGCATTTTTTTATTTACACAAAAGGTCCATAAGGGGTTTCCGGTTCCTGAAGATGAATCAGAAGTTCTTGACTGGTTATAATGAAGATCTATGAAAGTCCATTGACTTATTTGCTCAGGTCAGCTGCAAACATTCTGGGAAGACAAAAGCATTTGAGGGCAACAAAATGTATGTCACCATCTGGGCTCCAGATCTCCAGCACTGGTGTCTGATTACACTTTGGAAGCTAAAAGCATTCAGAAGGAATATCTAGAGCAAGAGAGGCTTTGAGTGCCATTCCTTCAAGGCTCTGAGCTCACCAACCTCTCCTTGGTGACTCAGGAAGGACATAAATAAATTTCTAAGCCCCAATAGACAAATCCTCTTGCCTATTTCTTCTTTTGTGTTGCTAGTATTTCTACTTCAGCAATCCTTCAAAAGGCAATCCTACTCCAGCAATCTCCCCAGTTGGGAAATGGAGGACGGGCTGGGGTTCCTGCCATTGGGGGAAAGAGAACTGCAGAATTTCAGTTCTGCACAGTAAGACTTCATGTGAAAAAGCATATGAGTTTGTTGCTTCCAGCCTCCTTCTGCGATGCAGCAATTGAACTGATGCTACAACTATTCTCCAGATTACTTAAGAGAGTATTTAGAGAGTATTTAGAGAGAAGACTTTTTACACAGCCACTTCTCCTGTCCCCACTTAGTTATGAGGACAGCAAAGTCTGAAGAGGATCCTATTTGCATGGTTTGAAAACAGTTCTCGGTTTTCTGAGGAGCCTGAAAAAGTAAATCGCTCCTTCATAGACTGCCACTTGACATGAGAAAACCAGGATCTGCAGGGAATGGGGCCAGTAAATTCTCACGAATGAAGGCAAATATATATGTCCCAGGATAATGATGTGAGATCAAGAATATTCTTCCTTCCTCTGCCCTACTCCCATGGGAATAAAGATCCTACTTATGGGAATTCTCTCTGTAAGGCAGGGGTGTCAAACTCGATTTCATTGAGGGCCACATCATGATTGTGTTTGATCTTGGGGGGGGGGTGCATGGCCAGGATGGGCATGGCCAGCTCAACATCACTCGTGTCAGGGGCACATGTGGTGGCCTGGGCGGGGCTGGGGGATCCATTGTCTCCTTTCCTTTCCATTCTCCTTTCTTCTTCCTTCCCCTCTTTCCTTCTTTTTCCTTCCTTGCTCTCTTCCCATATTCCCTTATTTTTCTTTTTCTTTCCTCTTTCCCTTTCTCCTTTCCTGGCCTTTCTTTGATGCTCAAAAGGGGAAACATTTCCCCTTTGTTTTGTTTTGCTTTTAGCTCGTTGTGCTAGCCTTCTGCCAGCAAAAATGTAGTCCAGGGGGCCGCCTCCTGCAGCCCTCTACCAGCGAAATCGGAGCCTGCCCCCCCAAGCTCCATTTTCACTGGCAGAGGGCTGCAGGAGGCCCTTGTGGCTAAAAATGGGGCCTGGCTCAGATGCACACAGAACCTCCGAGCTCCATTGTCGCTGGCAGAGGCACTGCAGACTGGTCCTTCACTGTTACCAGAGCAGCCCCGCTGGCCAGATCTAAGCACTCCACAGGCTGGGATTCGGCCTGCAGGCCTTGAGTTTGACACACTGTTGTAAGGTGAAAGGGGTACAGCATACTCACAGAGGGTGCTGCGGCACACCAGACAATGCTGTGACATCTGTTGTATTACTGGCAAAAGAAGGGGAAAAAATTCAGAATAGCGTCATTACCGCCTACAGACTAATTAGTTACAGAGCTGCCGGTTTACAAAAACACAATATTTAAAACCCCAAGGCAAAGGGGATCTTGGGGTCAGACAACAGAACCCATTTCTTCCCTCCACGTAGCTTGCTTCATTCACTTGTTGATTTTATCTATTGGTTGCACCCCATTTCTCTTCCTACCTAGCTCTACACCACCTTTCCTCTGAGAAATCAAGGTGACACACATTTTAACCTCACAGAAAGAATCCTTTGAAATAGGTCAAGTTGACAGGGCAAAAGTTCTTCAAGTGGGAACATAAGTCTGGACATAGTTCATTTTGTTAACCGCCAAGGCATTCTTGAAGTTTTTTCCAGCCATCATTAGCTTTTTGGCTTGCTTTCTTGTACCACATGTAGGACATAGACTTGATAAACCTATTTTAGCACCACATAGCTTACCATAGTCCTCTTTACCTAGTGCCCTCCAGAAGGATTAGACCATAATATCAGTAATTTCCAGAGATGGGTGTTGTACTCCTAAACAGCAGGAGAACGAACAAACATGCATCAGGATGGGGAAGATAGTCTAAAGCAATCTCTTTGATCTAGACAGTACTTGCTGCTTTCCTGTTGCATCAACGATTAATGTGCACTTAATGGATCACTGAAACAGAATAAATCAAAGCTAAACATTCTGTGGCCGTCTATAATTGTCCCCCAATGGAACATCAGAATGTGTAGCTTAAACAATATTATCATAAGCTTGCAGGGCCAGATAACAGAGAATTACAGTAACTGACAGATCTATTAGCTAATATGGTTGGGTAAATCTTCTGCCCTTTTGGAAAGGCAAGAGTGATGGCAGAAAAGGAGAACTAATTTTGAACGCTGCTGCAACTTTGGAGAGGTAGTATTGGGAATGCTACCCACTAAGTGTACTTTAAAGCACAAGATTCCTAAGACCCAACTTCAGGGTAAAACAAGGATGCACACTTCCTTGATAGTGTTTAAATTGTGAAATGGCAAGTTAACTGAGAGGGGGTAGATCAGATTTTCAGGAAGGTGAGGGCATTAACATCAAGTACAGTGGATCAGTATGGGACGCCTGGCAAGCTACACGGACTGGTTTAAAGCATGCCAACCCTGATTTAAACTATGTTTCTACGATGCTCAACTTGTCTACCTGTAAATAACCCACCAAGTATTCCAAAATCTTTGGTCACCTCTTTGCAAATGGAACTAAAAAGGCCACGATCTGGATTTCTAGTGCCTTTTTATTTATTTTTCAATGCTTAATTATTTGTTGCAAGCAGTTCTCTCTGATTGAAGGTTTAGCATTCCAGAGGCAGAATACTGTTACTAGTAAAATCTCTGAAAGAAATAAAATACGAGCTTGGCATTTACACAGGAGAGAGTTTAAATATGTAAGAACTAAAAAGATTATCTACCATGCAAAAATATTGTCAGACATGCCTATGTCTAATAGCTAGTACTTTTATCTATTAAGACATTAAAATGGGAGAGACTTAAATCTGTATTATATAAAGTCAATTGCATATAAATATGGTTTTGCCATAACTAGCAATCTATACCTCAGCCAACCAACTGTTTTAAGTAAGTACTAAGCATTTTGCCTTTTGCATGTCCTTGTTCACCCATCAACCAGTTTGAATTCATTCCCAAGGTACTGTACACTGTTATTACCTCATCCGCAAGAAGTGATAATTCTCTGCAATTTGCAGCATCATAATCATGAAGTACTCTGGCTTGTCTACCATCACTTGGGGATTTCAGTTTGCTAAAGTTTGAAGCAGCTGCAGCATTGCTTTGCTTACTGTTGAGAGCAAGCCTATACCAGAAGCTGAGGGCTTGGGAATAGTACTGTAGAACTACTTGAGGCACTGTTGGAGATGACTGGTGCTGATAGGAAACCAAGATGGAAAGTATCCAAACTATTTCTGGAGGTCCAATGTATATAGTGAACCTAGGAGGTCAACTGATCTTTTACAAAATAATTTAAACGGCAAAGGTGATAAATAGGAAGTCAGCATTCGATCTTAGCCAAAACGCCAAAAAGCAATGCATGTCACCCATCCTTTCCAAGAAAGGTCTAGTAATTTATCTCTGCTTTGGGGTTCTTCTGACTTCATTTTTTTAAAAAAAACCTCCTCAACTCTCTGCTTCTTTGCCTCCAAACACTCACATTAATATTTTTATTTATCTAACCATTGTTTTATGATCTCCTATCACATTTCTCAGAGAGAAAAAGAATTGTACATTGCAGCCGTCCATTAGCTGCTCCAATTCACACGTAGGTTTTTTCCATATTTAATGAACACATTTCTACCCATGATTCTCAAATCAACTTGTTCCCAGCATGTTCGTCTGATTGTTCTACGTATCTTATATAACTTGGTGCTTGACGGTCCAATTTCTCTCAGCAACTCTTAGCATCTAGATCTGTCTTGAAGAGTTGTCTCTTTTTAATAATGTTTTCTATTTCTTTCTTTTAGTGTGATCTGCTTTGCATGGAAAGTTTTCTAAGGGAGCATCTCTGGTTTCTCAACTTTCTATGTTATGGGCAGCAGAAATGTTCACTTCTTAGCACAGTGGCCATCAGCTTCTTCGCACTGATATCTACAGTGGTCTATAAAGTGGCAATTTAATGACGTTGTTGGCAGCATCTGGCTGTCATCACTGTGCTCCCTCCCTTCAAAAACAGCTGGTGATGGGGGGGGGTGGCAGCTATAGTGAAGGCAATAGTAACAAAGCAACAGATGCTTCCTGAAATGGCTTTTGCATATGCACATGCCTACATCCCCCTCCCTAGGACCCCCATGGAACAAGATGGAAAGAAAGTCCAGGGTATGCAAGGATTTTTGCTCTGGGCTTGCGGGCACATTCAGGCAATGTGACTTCTCAGCAGAATGGCCTGTTGTGCCTGTTACAGCTTGAACCCAATCTGACTTTTAAGGAGACTTCCAAAGGCAGCTGGCTGTGTCAGAAGTGCAGAGAATAAGGCACTTAGTGTGAAGCCGCGATACAATTGAGTAAAGAGTTATTTATTTATTTATTTAAAACCCAGCTACATTTTGGATCTCGTTTCCAAGTCATTTTCAGCCCCACCACAATTCAGGCCAGTGTTTCGCGCTGCTTTAGAAATACTATGCCTTCCAAACAGTAGGCTCTTTCATCTCCAAATCTTCCTCTGCTCACCCGGCATCCACAAATACCTGGCAAGGTAGGAATTTCTTAATTATCCCGCAGCTAATCCCTGAAAAGAGAATGCTGTTCAAGATGAGTCTTGATAAAAAAAAATAAAAAATTAAGAGATAATGTTTTGTGTTGGTATTCATGGCTTGGCCGATCATTTCTATGTGGCAAGAGAATCTGCAAAGCACATTTGCATTCCTTGAGGTGGCGTGGAAAATATGAAATTGGCCCAACCAGCTGTGGGCTGAATGCCATGAGAGTGGCGGATGCCTGACCGGGCCATCATCTGAGCATAGTTAACTCACTCAAACACAGACAAAGATCATGTTTCCAGCCAAATGCAGAAGCTGAATATAATTCACAAAGCACTGAAAAATATGAAAAGAAATCCATTAATCAACCAGCCGTACACATAGTGAGAGATTATAGGAAACTATAAGGGGATAATTCAAAGCTACTAACAACCCTCCAGAAAATACCAACCTCACCCCTGAGGAGCAGGGTAGTAACAGTACAGCAAGCACCCCCCCTCCCAAATGCCTTTCCTGATAGGGCTACTTGACATCTGTCCATCAAGCTTTGCCACAATATGTTTGCCTATAATAACTCCAGTTTTGGAAGGAACACATAGCTTTAGATTAACAGAACAATCTCATGCATTTGTATGAGCCTTTCACAGCTCATGAAACCATACCTAGAACCACATTTTCCTGATTCCTGACATTTTCCAATGTGAGAGATATCAACACCAACACAGTGCCCCACTGCACTCCACACTGCACGTATTAGCCACTCCCAGTGCAAAATAAGACGAGTCCTACAATCATAAAGTTGGAAGAACCATTCAGGCCATCAGGTTCTATCTACTCTGCCCAGCAGGGATGAAATTCAGCAGGTTCTGACAGGTTCTGGAGAACCGGTAGTGTAAATTTTGAGTAGTTTGGAGAACCAGCAAATACCACCACTGGCTGGCCTTAGAGTGGGGCAGGAATGGAGATTTTGCAGTATCCCCTCCTGCCATGCCCACCAAGCCATGCCCACCAAACAATACTACGCCCACCAAGCCATGCCCACAGAACCGGTAGTAAAAAAATTTGAATTCCACCATTGCTGCCCAGGTATTAAAATAAAAAATTATCCAGGGCTAATTTCAAACCAGCCTCTGCTTGAATAGATCCAATGGAAGGGGAGCTTACTGTGAAGAATTTTCAACAGATAACATGCTAGAACCTGAAGCCCACACTTCTTAACGTTGCTGAGGTTGAGAAACAATAGTCCATATTATTACCTAAAACTTATCCGGAGAGATTCCAAAGAACTGTTCTACTTACTTCAGCAGACTGCCACCGCAATCTTCTGGAAAAATACAGATTGTCTGTGCAAAAATATGAGATTCTGTCTCATATTTTCTGTGATGGCTCCTGTCCTGTGCAGCATCCTCTCTCCAGAAATCAAATTGGCCTGGACCCTGCTGGCTTTTTGCAAAACCCTGAAAATGTGGTTTCATCATTGGACATGGGAACCCAAGTGTGTGGTAGAACCTATACCAGTGATGGCTAACCTTTTTGTCATCGTGTGCCAAAAGTAAGGGTCGCGTGCGGGGTGGGTGTCACGCGTGCCCACACCCATAATTCCATGCGCTCCGCCCCCTGTGCATGTGCATGCAACCCCTCCCCTGTGGTCCCCTGCGCTTTTGGCACATGATGGCACAGTGGGCCCAGTAGGCCCGTTTTTTGCTCTCCCCAGGCTCCAGAGCCTTTCTAGGAGCCTGGGGAGGGTGAAAACAGCCTTCCCCACCCCCCAGGCCCTCCAGGGCAGGAAACAGCCTGGTTCCCTACTTCCGGTGGTCCCAGAAGGCCCAAAACTCAGCTGGCCAGTGCACACATGCGTGCCGGTGCGGAGCTCGCGTGCCCACCAATATGGCTCCGCGTGCCACAGGTGGCATGCGTGCCACAGGTTCGCCATCATGGACCTATACAGTGGCTGTACTGTATTGATGGATGTGGCTATCTTGGCCATGAATTTCATTTTATGTGGTTTTCATGTGGTTCTTAGGATTTTTAAGTTGTCATGGTGGTGCTGATGGTTTTGTATTTTTATTTTTTTATTGTTTGTGAACTGCTAAGAGTCATATATTTAAATTGACAAGCTATATAAATTAGAATAATAAATATATAATAAAGTCCATGGATGGAAATGCTTGCTACCCTGAGTAATTTGATTCTGCTTCCTATACCTGTGATTCTGCAGATACCATTCAGAATGGTATCAGATCCTTAGCAGTTATAGAAAATATTCTCAATATGAATGAAGATTACTGGGTGAAACAAATCACGTAGTTTAAGTGTAGGATGATGAAAGTATCAGATGAATTTTGGAGATTATTTTAAAGCTTTTGAAACTTTGAAACTTTTAAACAATTCTCTCATACTTTTGAAAGCTAGAGGCCACATAAAGCTCCATTATAAAAATCCATTATATCTGTAACTGCAGTATTTAAATATAGAAATTTAAATTTAATTTTTATGCTAGTCTTCTCATAGCTAAAGTTATAATTGGATAGTCATGCTTCCCTACATGTGAGGAGACCAATTTATTCATGTTGCATTAGCAAGTTCAATTTATTTTAACTGCATCCATGGTTGCCTGTAAATGAATGGCTCTTTGCATTACTAGTCCAAAGAAATTTCACCATTATTTGATCTGGAACAACTTGACAGGAGTTTGACACATACATTCCATCTGTGTATGCACACATTTTGAAAAAAAACCAGGAAGGTTACAAGCAGTAAACAATACCTGTACCTCCCCCCAAAAAACTAATGAATGAAACTGGAGGATTGCATGATTAAAACTTTCTTGGTTATTTTAAAACATTGTTACTAAAAGATTATTTTATGGTTTTTAAAATGTAAAAACCAGAATGTGGGTTTGGTCTGAGTTTAAAGATAACAGGGCTCTTTCCAGTATGGAAAGTAATTTGGTCATATCTGATGCCTGCTTGCAGACACCAACTAATGAAATGGAAAATTAAAAAAAAAAATCTGAGAGCCAAAACAGTATTGGAGGGATCGTTTCCTCTTCTGTCCCTGATAAAGACAAATCTCAGGAGAAACTCCACAATAAATCAAAGTACAAATTAGACAAGAAGTTTACCTCAATTAGATTCTGGCAGTGTCTTAATTTGCTAAAAAAAAAGTTGCTAAGAGTTACTAAGGGCTCAGAACAGCTCTATGACCTGCGATGAAAATAGGGCTGTTCTGTCAAATTGCAGGATATCCGGACATTGTTTGCCATGGCTTCTGCCTTGCTGATTGCTGGGCTCCATGCCTTTCTAGCTCTTGCTCATTTTCTTTTCTCCTTATTTGTCTTTGTATGAATTGACTCAGATCAGCAGCAGGCAACCTCTTTTTTTTATCAGTTAGAGACACATTTCCACCCCCCACCCCCCCAAAATAATAACCTGCTGGGGCTGTATGAAGAACAAGACTGAAGGAAGGTGTGGTGAGGCCAGATCTACAGGTGGATGGAGACACTCTCTGATACCTTCCATTCTTTCTTATTCTCTTTTTCTGCAGGGAAGAGACAGAAAACTCTTCCAGGAACCTAAACTGATTTTGGGGGAAAGCATTTAGCTGAGAAGGCATAAAATTAGCTTACAAACCACATCCAGAGGAAGGGGTCAAAATTGACATAGAGGGGAATGCAGGTCAAAAGAATGAACTAGCTTGGAATTCCGGAGTGTGTGTGTGTGTGTTTTAATTATATGCCCAGTGTGAAAAAAAGAACCCTATTTTGTGTGTTTGGGAGCTAATTTGGGGAGGCGGAGGAGAAAGGAATGTTACTGCTGTAGATCCATGTAGAGGTTTAGCTAGCACTTACCCTGATGATATTCCAAAAGTCTTTAAAAGATGAAAACACTTAAAACACTTTAGAAAAGGGAGCCAGGATGGATAGCAATGAAAATAACAATAGCACTTAGATTTATATACTGCCCCATAGTGCTTTGCAGCACTCTCTGGGCAGTGTATAATATCAGCGTATTGCCCTCAACAGTCTGCCTCCTTATTTTACCGACCTCGAAAGGATGAAAGGATGAGTCAACCTTGAGAATCAAATTCCAGGCTGTGGGCAGAGTTTGCCTGCAATACTGCATTCTAAACACTACGCCACCAGGACTCCCTGGTGGAGGATGGATGGATGGATGAGTGGATAGATAGATATAGTCATTCAAACTACATGTGATTAAAATTTACACAAGTTAAACAGTACATTCCTGCTTTGGAACACTGAACTTCTGTTTTAGATGTTTTGGGCAAAATGGACTTTCTCCCATGAGGATTTAAAATGGATAAAAGGAAGATAAAATGTGTTAACAACTAAAGAATAACAATGTTTTCTGGAAATTACAGCAATGAACTTGTGAGAGTGTCTTCTAAGGTCCGTCAGACTGTAACTTCTGTGTCTCTTCACAAAGAAGTACTTACTGGCTGAAAGTTCTTGTCAATCTTATGTTGGCTGTTGCTACTCCTTACCTAAAAATTCCCCAGAGAAGCTCTCTAATCTAATCAATTTTGCAACCTCAACAACTCTTTTTCCTTTTCCAGGATACAGGTAATATTTCTACATGCAGAGCAAATGAATTGTCACAATGAAACGCAGTAAAAAATTGCAGAGCCTAAAGGAAGGGATGCTGCCTGAAAACTTGATAACCTAATAAAGTACTTAGCAATAGGATACTGTACCCAAAATGTAAACAGCTCCTAAAAGCCACTAAGTAGTTTGCAGAGTGGAGAAGGCTGCCCATTTCAAATAGCTAATTAACCCAGCTTGAAGGATAGAGCTTACAGTAAGCAAGGAGAGAATTAACCCAAAAGCCTGTGAAAATGGAACAGTAAACATAGTAAAATGCAATTGGCACCCTTTCCAGCCGAACACCAGCTCACTAATTTTTATTTAAACAAAAATGGGTACTGTTTAAAATTATTATTTTGAACACTGCTTATTTAGATCCCAACTCATTTTTCCTTATACAGGTTTTGTACCTGCTAGAGATGCATGTTTAACAGTGTCATAAAATATTTTCTTCTTGAATCCTTATAGTGTCAACTCACTTTTATTCTCGTTACCTTTTTGTAACCCTCTGCCATGGAAGGAGTACAATGGAAAAGGAATTTAATCACCACTGATAGGAGTGATGATTTCACACATTTTTTTCCCTTTTCCTTCTGCTCTCTCTTAACCAAAACCTGGTAGTTTTGACTTAAGCAAATGTGAATACAGGTAGTCCTTGACTTACGACCACAGTTGAGCCCAACATTTCTGATGCTAAGTGAAACATTTGTTAAGTGAATAGATCTTTCGTGCCACAGTTGTTAAGTGAATCACGGCAGTGATTCACTGCAGTTAAGTTAGTATCATGGTTGTTAAGTGAATCTGGTTTCCCCACTGACTTTGCTTTTCACAAAGTTGCAAAAGGTGATCACATGACCCCAGGACACAGCAAAGGTCATAAATATGAATCAGTTTCAAGCATCCGAATTTTGATCACATAACCATGGGGATGCTGCAACAGTTGTAAGTGTGGAAAATGGTCATAAATCACTTTTTTCAGTGCTGTTGTAACTTTGAAGGGTCATTAAATGAATGTTTGTATGTTGAGCACTACCTGTAATTGCTCTGCTTTATTTTATTCTTTAAATTAAAAAAAAGACCAGGATTGTCACCCATTGCTTCTTGCCTTTGAATTCTAAGGTAATACATGCTACAAATCTTCAGTTTGATGCCTCCCTTAGGCATGAAAACCTGCTGGGTGACTTTGGGCCAGTCCTTCTCTCTCATTCCAACCACTTTACAAGGTGGTTGTTGTGGGGAAAATAGGAGGAACTCAATAACTCAACTGCCTTGAGTTATTTATAAAAATTATCAAGGCGGGACCAAAAAAATCTAATATAAAAAAATAAATGTACATTTACTTACTTCTAGAAACATCCTATGCTTTTTTTAGCCAAGAAATCGTCTTCAGTTAAGTTTAACTGAACATTCTTACGACACCTAAGAATTAAAATGCATAATTGTAAACTTTTTCAATTTGAACTTCTAAGTTAACTAATTTTACTAGGTAATCAGAAGTCCTTCAATCTTTTACAAGTCTTAGAAAAAGCCACATTTTTATGAATTCCACAAAAATCTCTTCAGCATCACAGATACCTCTATAGATTTGTTAACACCACAATCATTGATCAGGGCTTGTTTATTTTGTTTTGTCACTTTTGTGCTTCTTCCATAGTCTTAACATAGTCTGTATGCAAGATGGTACGGACAAATACTGTGGATAAGTATTAAACTGCTATGAAACTAGTAACAAAAATAAAATTTCATAATGCTTGGCATGGAAATGGTCCAATATGGACAAAATGGTCTCTCTCTCTCTTTCTCTCTCTCCCCCTCCCTCCTCTCTCTCTCTCTCTCTCTCTGTATTACTATAACACACCACTGAAAATACACTGCAGCTGGGAGACATGGCACCTAAATTTGCAGCTCAGTAATTATTTGTGAATACTGTTGGCTGTCATCATATAATTGACTTGTGTGGCTTCTGACGGCAAGGTGGTCACAGTTGTATAAAACCTTAATCAGTACATTTCCTAGACCACAAAACGTCCTGCAGGCACACTTTAATTACCATTCTTGTTTTCTTCAGCACTTCTTGACAAGGCTTTTATTATGCAACTACACTATCCTATTCACGGTATTTTATGGTGCAGCTAGACGCTACTGCCTTTCATTTGTAACTTTCCTGGGTTCCCCCCCCCCCCCTCCTTCCTTCCCCCTTCCCCCCCCACCCCCCCCCCCGAAATCTGTTCAGTCAGAAGAGATTGAATAGCTGCATATATTTGATTTCTAGCCAGTGATGTTGAAGCTCCTTTTATCTGAAACAAACAATGCTCTGTTTATTTGAAATACTCAATAAAAGATTTTTATTTTATTTTTTTTGAAGAAAGTTTGCCTGATTTCTATAACATAGGCTTCTCATTAAGCTACATGTATTCAGGGTCAGGTTGTGTAATAAAAACATCAATTCACCACAAAGGAATAAGTAGTAAGTTAGGATGCTGCTTTAACATCTGTTTTCATCGAACAGTAAAATATATTGTGCAAAATACCAATTATTATATTTTTTTTTTGCTGGAATAGAACTGTAACACTGTGCAAACAAAGAAGCTGTGTAAATGAAAGACTGAAAGTGGGTAAGAAGCCTTAATCTTGGCCTACATTTGGTATTTATATTCATTGCATGTGACCTGAGTATCTGAACCCCATTTGGGCCCCCTGTTTCATGGGTCTTTCTCCAGTCCTTGAACCCCCTCCGCCTCCCCCCCAAAGTCTGAGTGGGTATCCAGCCTCTGCTCCACCTCAGGAATGAAGGCCCTGAATGGGGCTGTTCTTTGTAAGATGAGGAGCAATGATTGGTGAAGTTCCCTGCCAGTAGGAAAAATATCCACCAATTGCTCCCCCTAAGTGGCAAGGGCAGGAACTGCAGCTGGAAGAGGGGAATTTTGATTTATCCATCTATCAGAATCTTTAAAGGTATTTCTGGCTGCAGTGATTTGGGTCCATACAACCCATCTTAGGTAGAAGCAAAAAACACCAAGCCAAGTGACCTGCTGTTGGGGCAATTGCTTCTACAGGGCCACACCAGCAGGATCATCTAGAGCGGCCCTCATCTTATGGCTTTTGCTAACAATCTTGGTGCATCTCTCCTTGTATCATTTCAATTCCATTCTACAGACCAAAATGGCCCCAGAAGCATCTAGTAAAAGGGGAGACTACTTATAACAGCTAATGTTGTATTTTCATCATGGTTGCCACAGAAGGAACACAAACCCTGCGTATAGCCAAGTTTGTGTCGGGAGAAGATGGAAAACTACTTCTGCATCGCAGCAGAAAAAACCCCAATTTTAGCCATTCTTAGGAAATACATGGTATTCTTGGATAGGCTTCCCTAGAAGAATTAGCAAAGCATCTTAGGGGGAAATGTGGAAGTGCTCTTCCTATAAAATTGCATTTTTATTTTTTAAAAAAGCAGTACACCAGATTACTAACTTTTAAATGTATCTTTAATGCCTAAACGTAGATCACAAAGAGATGAAACAGCAGCAGACATGCAGCTACCAGATACAAAAATAACACAGCCACAAGTATAACACAATCAATTAGAAGAGAGTGTTCATGTGTGCCATTTCAAATTCTTGTTGTTTTTTTTTAAATCCATGCTTGCTTCGTGCAGGAATGCAAATGGTGAGCTTATACCAGCTTTTCCAGCTATGCGCCCTTAAAACTAATCTCTCCCTACCACATTTAAAGGGCTGACCAATCACAAATTTCCTTGCCTTTCTTCCAGCTTTGTCCAAAGGGCAGGTAGGAAAGAAGGGTTGCAAAACTTGGTCCAGAGCTTTGGAAACACTTTTGCCAGTATGGATTATACTATCGTGCAGTTGGTAAAATGTAGATAGTCCTATGAGTTATGATGACAACTGAGGTCGGGATTGCTGTTGCTAAGCAATGTGATTGTAAAATGTGTTGTTACCATATCACTTAGTGACAGCCATTCAGGCAATCCTTCCTAGTTGCTACTATAACCTCAAGGCATGTGGGTCATTAAGCAGCAAGAGCGGAAGTTGGAGGTAAGGAACAGGGAGGGGCTATAGGTTGAGGGAGGCCTGGAGCACACCCTGGTTCTCTTAGGTGGTGGGTGTGTGCATGTGTGCGAAGCCCAGAGGAGTGGGTGGTGGACAGGAAAGGCAGGGGAGGACTTACCTGAGTGACTTGTGACCTTCCATGTTGTCTTCCCCGTTTATTTTGCTTGTGGGAACCTGACAGGAAAGGTGGCCATGCCGCCATGGTATGCTGCAAACATCATAAGTGTGAACTGCTTGCCAAGCACCCAGATTGTGACCATGCAACCATAGGGTTGCTTCAACAACCAGAATTTCAAGTATTGATTTTAAATATCCCTCGTTCAATGCCGTCTCAACGGTCACTGAACATGTGGTCAGTAAGCGAGGACTACCTGAACTGCTTGGAAAAATAATGAAAGGAGCCTGAGTGGCGTAGCAGGCTAATGCCTCCTACTAAGGGAGCATTTAACATCCAGCTGTCTGCAATTACTGTAAGTTCGAATCTCACCAGGCTCAAGGTTGACTCAGCCTTCCATCCTTTCTAAGGTAGGTGAAATGAGGACCCAGATTGTGGAGGGGTGACTTTGTATAAATATACAAAAGTATGAAGGCTATTGCTTAATGCATTGTAAGCCGCCCTGAGTCTCCGGAGAAGGGCGGCATATAAATACAATTTTTTTTAAAAAATGATTATATATCGCCAAAAATATTGTCTGGAAGGTAGAGGCAGAAATAGCATGATGGTTGATGAGAATTACCCAGACACTGAAGTAAATAGGATAAGGATGGAGACCAGTGGTGGGTTGCCCCTGGTTTGGACCAGTTCTATAGAACCGTAGTAAGACCGGCGGGAGGCTCCGCCCACTGACCCTGATGTCATCAGAAGTGATCTGCGCATGTGCAGAAGCTTCTGCGCATGCACAGAAGTGCGATCCCGTTGCGAACTGGTAGCGAAGGTAAGTAGAACCCACCCCTGAGGGAGACAGACCACTGAGTGAGGTTGAAGAAAGAGCCTTATGTTTCAGATTTCTTTTCTTTTTTTTTCACATTATAGGAGCAGTTTTTTTCTTTGTTCTGGAATAACATGATCCTTTTATTCTTATTTTATTTTATTTTTAAATTTATTTTATTTTATTGAAAAGACAGTGCCATGTCAGGATAACAATACAAATAAAGCAGAGCTTTATATGGTAAATATAAATATATTTATATATTTATAAAGATTTATATGGTAAATCTTAATATACATTGTATTGCTGCAATTACTGTTAAGATAGTACAGTTATAGTTATTAGAACATGATCCTTTTAAAGTCAATTTCACAGTGACAGCAACATCAAGACACAACTTCCTCTTTAGATGAAGACCTCAGCCATCCACAACCTCTGGGACACATTTTTACAAAAATTAACGATATGGGGACTCCAATCTAACTGGGGGGGGGGGGGTGTCACACTACGGTATCTGCTCTGGAACTCCTTATCCCTAACCACAACTGTGTACATCCTGGTGTGAATGTTAATTTCTGCAGTATAATAAATATGTAGATAAATTATGGATATGAACTCTCCCCTACAGCTTAGTATTTTTGGTCCTTCCCAATTGGAGACTGCCAGATGGGTTGCTCTGCATCTCACAGAATTCCTAGTAAGCATAGCCAAAATTGGTTGGGAACTCTGGGAGTTGTAGTCTAACATACAGGTAGTCCTTGACTCACAACCACAATGGAGCCCAGAATTTCCACAGCTAAACAAGACAATTGTTAAGTAAGTTGTGCCCCAGTTTTTGCCATAGTTGTTAAACAAATAACTGCGGTTGTTAAGTGAATCATGTGGTCATTAAGTGAATTGGGCTTCCCTCATTGATTTTGTTTGTCAGAAGCCAGCTGGAAAGTTACAAATGATAATCAGGTGATCCGGGACAGGTCAACTGTCAAAAATACATGCCGGTTGCCAGGTGCCTGGATTTTGATCATGTGACCATGGAGATGCTACAACAGTTGGAAGTATAGAAACTGTTCATCGGTTATTTTTTCAATGCTGTTCTAACTTCAAATGGTCACTAAATGAATGGTTGTAAGTTGAGGATTGTCTGTATTTGCAAAATGCCTGCTCAGAAATGGTCACAGATATCCATGGAAGAAAGTGTAGGAGAAATTTACTCAACATCCTCATTTAACTAAAGGCTGAATGAACCAGGGAGAATTTTATCTACTCCAGATCATTTTGACAGCAGTAAATGAGGAAATTTCTCTTCCCTCTTTCATATTAGGTTTCCCTCCCTGCCCCCAGGCCATGGTAGGTAGAACCTTTATGTACGGAGTAGAATGGAATCCTACAGGTAGCCTTCATTTACTGATCACAACTGGGGCCGACAGCTCAGTTGTTAAGCAAAATGAAAGTAAGTGAAACCGCAACTGCTTACAATCTTATTTCAACTTTCCTTTGCTTGATAGAACTGCAAAAATCATAAAGGGCAGATTGCAAAGCTATTTCTTCGTCACTGTCGTAACTGTGAACAGTCGCTAAATGAGAACTACTTATGTTTTTCTTCCATGTCATCCTTGAACATAAAAAAAGGCATCCTCTTTGAAAATTCTCCAACCGGTTTCATGTAGATGTAAACATACAACTCCAATGCATGAAAAAGACTCAAACAAAATATTCTAATACGTATGCAAAGAGAAATTACTAACATTTTTTTGATTGCCTATTGTACCTCACATAAAAATTTTACTGAATATTAATTTAATCACAATTCCCTCAATTAAGCCAATCAATGTTTGCATGACATACTGAACCATGAACTATCCAGATAATACTCGGCAGTCTGTTGGACTGAATTTCAGAAGATATGTCGGAGTGCAAAGTACATGCATATGCTTATTTGCAATACTTGAAAGCGTAATTGTCCCTAGGTGGCTGATTCCACTGTCAGACTGCTTTTAGTCCTGCTTTCCTTGGATATATTTTCTGCCTTTCGAAAGAAGAGATCCAGCCCTTCTTCTAAGGAATATCATTTCAAGGATTTGATGGGTGTTTCCAAATCAAGACTAAATATAGCCGGTTCCCACAGTCTCCCCTCAGAGGTCACCTCACTTCAATTTGTCTGGTGCCCAGAACTGAAGAGACATGACTCAAGTAATGATCTGACCAAAATGATAATGGAAGCATTTTGGGTTAGATGTTTAAAGTCCCTTTCTAACACGATTGCCAAGTCGCCAGTCTTTAGCCAGCTTTTGACCAGATCAACAAAAGCCCACTAACCCTGTAAGCTTGGCTAGGCCAGATTTAGCAAATGGACTCCAATGTCTGCAGACAGGCAGATCTGTCTGGTCAAACACCTGAAAACACTTGGGCTAGTCTTCTTTCTCTTCCAAAACCTACCTCTCCCGTCACTGTGTGTGAAGTTGTTTGATTGTCTGAACCCCTCAGTGCTGTGAAAGGGAATGTCAGCCTGGCAGTTAATGAGACAGGAGAAGGCAAGCTGGCCACGTTCCCAATGGTGAAGGAGTCTGTCCCTGGAGTCCGGTTTGAGCCTCACGCAGGCAGCAGCAGCTCCAGCCATGCCTTTGTTCTCAGCTCAGTGGCCCATGGAGTCAACAGTCATCTATCCCCATTATGGAGGGAGGGAAAACAACGTCTCCCAGCAACTCAGAAAGGGTGCTTTGCTAAAAGAGCCGAGAGTAAACAGGTTTAGCAATATTGTGGCTCTCTCTGACAGAAATATATCTAGTTATGTCTGCTATACATACATACATACATACATACATACATACATACACATACTGTAGGTATCTCCCCTTGCTCCACAAATGTGAGTGTGTGTGTTGTGATTCCCACATATACATTCCCATGTACATATGTGCATATAATTTCCTTTCACCCACAAACTCCAGAATATGTGGAATTTCACCCACAAAACAGGGCATTGCCAACAATCTCTTCTAAAAGGCCTTATCTATATGGAAAATTAGGATATACACAAATCAGTGGCTGGTACTCCCGCTTCCAAAGTTGCGTATTAGCTGGAACCATAGCTTACCATGAGAAGTGGGTTTACCCAACTCTCTTAAGTATTTTTTTTAAGGAAACAATGTTAACACTAATCATATATGCTGAGTGACTATATCTTCTTGGTCTTCAATGAGCTGATGAAGTGTATTGTCAGGTTACAAATGAGTTAATGAAGCCTCAGAAAACAACACTACAAATGCAATCCTGCTGAAACTCTAGGTAGTCTGTATCAACCAGAAGGTTGAACAAAAATGCCTATTTGCACAGGTTGTCTTCCAGCTAGGACTGCTGCAAGAGCCTGAGCTGAAGCTGTTGTCTCTGAAGCAAGTCTGCTACACCCAGCTGAGCAAAAATGAAAGTACTGAGCTGTTTAAAATAAAGCAAGGCAGTTTTTCACCAACATTGTAAGAGTTAGCAAAAAAAAAAACACCTTTTAGTAGATGAGAAACCTACACAATCTAAGCCTGCTTAAAGTTTGGAAATTACCTATCATACGTCTCAAAAGTGCTTTTTTTAAAAAGCAACTAGACTATGGTTTTTTTTCCCCTTGGGGAAGAAGAAGACATTTCGCTTCTCATCCAAAAAGCTTCATCAGTTCTGGTTGATGGTAGGGAGGAAATGCAAGGATTAGTTCTGACAGGATTGGGGAAATGGAAGGATTATATTTCTTTCCTTCTATCCCCCTTCCACCCCCTCCCCATCCTGTTAGAACTAATCCTTCCACTCCCCCCACCCCCCACCATTTACCAAGAATTGATGAAGCTTCTTGGATGAGACGCAAAACATCTTCTTCCTCAAGGGAAAAACATAGTCCACCAGTTGCCTCTTGAAAAAGCACCTTTGAAACAAACATGACCTGAATAACTGAGAATCTCCATAGACATTTATCCATCCTATGGCTTCTGGGTGCTTGGCGGAGATATGCAGAACCAAAGTTGAGGGAAGGGAGCAGAAGTGAAATCCAGCAGCTTCTGACAGGTTCTGAAGAATCGGTAGCAGAAATTTTGAGTAGTTCGGAGAACCGGCAAACACCACCTCTGGCTGGTCCCAGAGTGAGGTGGAAATGGAGATTTTGCAATATCCTTCCGCCTGCCACGCCCATCAAGCCACGCCCACAGAACCAGTAGTAAAAAAAGATGAATTTCACCATTGGGGGGAACCAATGTAAAGCTGAGGAGGAGTTCTGGGGGGCCATTTTTGTCTTTCTCAGGCTTCGTGAACTGTTGGTTGCATCCATTAAAATAGTTTTTCCTTGTCACTGCTCCATGCTCCTGTTCCAAAGCGCCCGAACCGGGCGCTTTGGAACAGGAGCATGGAGCAGT
>WNWU01000017.1:25879229-25890877 GCA_012654045.1 Ptyas mucosa
ACTGCTCCATGCTCCTGTTCCAAAGCGCCCGGTTCGGGCGCTTTGGAACAGGAGCATGGAGCAGTGACAAGGAAAAACTATTTTAATGGATGCAACCAACAGTTCACGAAGCCTGAGAAAGACAAAATATGCCCAGCATCTAGTCTCCAGACTTGCTGGTTGCTTTGGGATGTACATAGGTCACATTGAGGAGTCCATTTATTGCACATTTCAATGCCAGATCTAAATGAATCTGAGTTTGTTTTTTACCTATAGACAAGGTAATTGTATCATTTACACCAGGAGTCCCCAACACCAGGAGTCCATGGACCAGCACTGGTCCACCACATGCCAGAAACTAGTCCGCACAAATGAGTGAAATCTCATCTGTGGGATGCAGCCAGAACACGAAACCACACCCCCTCCAGTCCACAGAAACACCCCCCCCCCCAGAACCAGTCCCTGGTGCCCCTAAAGTTGGGGGCTGTTGATTTAGACCTCCTCAAATGGCTCCCTTGTGGACTTCATGTGACCATATATTTCTGTAGAAAACTCCCAGTATAATTATGGCATTTCAACGTTTGTTATTTAATATTATCGGTCAGAGAGAAAACAAAGAACAGAAAACATTGGGTTGCTATTTTCAACAAGAGTTATATAAAAGCCACAACAGTGACACATAGTTTAACTTTAATCCAAAGAAGGAAGTAAAGTATTTTATAAGCTACGCAGTGATCATTACCTCTAGATATGACCATTCAAAACAAAGGTGTTCATAACATTGTTATATTTGCCATATTTTATTTTCCTCTGTCCTCTCTTGTTATTCTTCCTGCACTTCTCCAATCATGGCCGAAGATAGAATTCTCCCAGAATAATAAGTCACAAATGTTGTACACTGACCCATCCTTGTGAAAAAAAAAACATAAAATAAATTTCTATAAAGGTTGGAAAAACATTTTTTGCTTTTTTTACTGCAACTGGTTAACACTGCTAAGCTGCTGAAAAGTAGTACCCCAAAAGAGATTTTTTTACTAAACACTTCATTAAAAAGCAAACAAAATACATGAAATAACATTTAAATTTTAAATAAAAAGAAATGCATGACTGGTCTTAAGGAAGTCTTTTATTGCTAGCTTTGCGTTTGCTTAATGACATGTAAATGCATACTTATTTGGGAAAAGTTTCTTAATGTATAGAATTTAACATATTTTGCAGAAATGTTGTTAAATACAAGTAGCCCTCAACTTACAACCACAATTGAGCCCCAAATTTATGTTGCTAAGTGAGACAACTGTTAAGTGAGTTTTGCCCCATTTTTTTCTTTTTAATTTTGATTTATATGCTGCCCTTCTCCGGAGACTCAGGGCGGCTTACAATGCATTAAGCAATAGCCTTCATACTTTTGTATTTTTTATACAAAGTCAGCTTATTGCCCCCACAAACCAGGTCCTCATTTTACCTACCTTAGAAAGGATGGAAGGCTGAGTCAACCTTGAGCCTGGTGGGAATTGAACTTGCAGTAATTGCAGGCAGCTGGAAGCTAAATACTACTTTTAACAGTAGCATTAGTCTGCTGTGCCACTCAGGCTCATTTTATGACCTTTCTTGTCACAATTGTTAAGTGAATCATTGCAGTTGTTGAATTAGTAGCACAGCTGTTACGTGATTCTGGCTTCCCCATTTTCTTTGCTCATCAGAAGTTTGCAAAAGCTGATCACATGACTTCAGGACATGGCAACTGTCATAAATACGAACCAGTTGCCGAGCATCCGAATTTTGATCACATGACCATGGGGATGCTGCATTGATCATAAATGTGAAAAACGGTCATAAGTCACTTTTTACAGTGCCGTTGTAACTTTGAACAGTCACTAAACGAGCTGTTGTAAATCGAGGACTACTGTACTTGTCTAAAACAGTCTAAATATTGACACCGTTTAACTAATTCCCTCCAAAATGTTTCATTTCCTCTCTCCAAAGTTTCTACTTTTTAAAAATTTCCTTAAAAGCAAAGAAACCAGAAGTTGTTACGCTGACCATCGAGATGAACTGGTGGTTGAGAAAGCAGAAACAATGAGAAAAACCTACGGGTCATTGAAGAGACTGTGTCTAGCCACAGCTAAGTAAAATGCACTCTCAGGAGAAAATGAAGAAGTTTGCACCAGCTGGGGGCCAGAATAATTGGTTTAAGCCACATAAGGGATAAAAATAAACATGCTCATTTTCTCCCAATGGAGCAAATCTTAGCCAGGCATGCCTCAGCTAGCCAGGCGTGTCTCTCGCTCCCAGCCATGACAAAACACCAACCCCTGACAAGGGCCTTTTATTGCAGAACCTTCATCCAGAGCCTCCTGCTCTCTTTAGAAGTTCTTTCAAGGCGGTCTTCCCCCAGATTTAGTGCTCTTTCTGATAAACTGGCCATCCTGATTTGGGAATTCTGGGAGCTGTATTTCTGGCCCAGCTAAAAGATAAGATAGCAGATCCCAAAAGGTTTGATTCAAGGCACAGTCAAAATGCTGGAAAGCAATTTGAGGCTATGGAGCCACTCACCATCTTGTACAGAGGCATCTCTCAAAATCACACTTCGGGTTTTCAAGTCTGATTTCATATCTGGGTGACACAATCAGTTGCAAAGCTCAGCTGCTGAGTCGCGCGCATTACAGAGGATCACCTGCATGTGCTCACGCATCTTCATGAAGTGAACTTTAGAATGCAGCATGTCAAGCTGATGAGTCCAGTTTCTGTTTTTAGCCTCACCGTGTTCACAGTTTCCACAGAACTGCTTACGGGAGACTTTTTATTTGTTCATTTCATCTGTGGTTGTCTGACTAAGATCTTCTCGACCACCGCCGCCCAGTTGCTCTTCGCCCAGCTCTCTTTCCCCAAATGAATACTGCAAATCACTCCACAGCTTAGCTGGTCTCTCCAGCGTTGTTCTAACTTGTATCTGTTCTTAGACCTACTCTTGTCTAGTTAGCTCTGGTGGTTTTACTCTTCACCTCCCTTTGCTTCGTGGTCCTTTATTATTGTATTTCTTTGCCATAGATTCTTCTTTTCACTCATCTCCATTAGTCTAATCTTCTGAGTTTTGAGCAAAGCTGAAGCTGTGCATTTTCTCTCTTGCATTGATCTTTGGGTCTTTCATCTTACTTGCATAGCAGGTAAAGAATTAGCAATAACTTTATTAGGACATTTTATATGCTTTGATGCTTGGTACAAATATATATATATATATATATATATATATATATATATATATATATCAAAGATGTCTTTAATAGTTTCTGATAATGCACACAAACTTGCGTCCTTTTCAAACTGGTCAAACAATCCAGCTCTTGTGTAGTCCTGTGATCACAGGTGAATGTCATGTGTTCATCCCATGACTCTGCATTCCCATGATGACTGCAATCAAACCAGCTTTTTTTTAGAAAGAGTAGGTGAAAGACATGCAAAGTGTGCAACCAATTCTTCTCTCGGCCGTGGATTAGGGTCGGGTTGATTTTTCTCCCTCCCTTGCTTATTGTGCTGTCATTCGAGGGTACAAAGAGCTGTAATCTCCCAACGGGCCTTACTCCCTTACTGTAGGAAGCAGTTCTGTAGCCTACACCAGGGATATGGATCCTAGTAATCTCAACCAGCCACAGTTCAGCCATCTTTGGGGCTTATGTCTTGTCTTCTATACGTTTAGAGTCTCCTCTATCTATACAATAATCTACTCTGATGATAACATGTGAATAATTTGTAAAGTAGAATACATTAAGCCTCAATTTAATAGACTGTTTGAGGGAAGGAGTAAATCTCAATATCCATGAAATCCAAATTTATGCATAATTTTCATAATTTATGCATAATTATATATCTTACTTATATATGTTGTCAAGACTTATCAACTAAACAATGGATTTCTCTGTTATTCGGGAGAAATGCCACCAAATAGGAACTTGTCCATTGCATTTAAGACCATTGAACAGGGATCAATACTATAACATCTAAGATTTACTGTATTTGTTTGGAAATTGCCCAAAACATTTCTCTTGCCAACCTTAAGGCCAATGCAGGATTTTCAGCACAGGCATAATGTATGGCCAGAATCCCACAGAACAGCTGAAGTGTTCTTTTTTTCGATTCCCTTTGCTTTAATATTAAGAAAAAAAGAAAGTGGGCTACCTTTTCAGAAGAGGATACTGCATCTAACTGATGTTTTCCAGAGCCTAGTTTAGCTCTGACCAATATAATCTGTATCCTGTAGTCCAAAGATTTGACTGCTTTCTTGGAGGTTAGCTAGCAGATGCTTCAAATCTGCTCATGGATGGCATCAGCATATGGATGTATCTCATCCCATAAGGACCAGAGGATCTCAGCTAGTGATGTAGATACTGAATACCAGACCCAAATGGAATCTGGTGGGATATCATAACCCCAAAGCCTAAGAAAAAATATTCCTGCAACTCCGTGTTCTGATTACAGTTTAAATGCAGGAACTGCTGATAAGAGTTCTACAGAGGAATTATTGAGTCTGTCATCTGTACCTCTATAACTGTCCGGTTTGGCTCTGCAACCCAACAAGACAGACACAGACTTCAGAGGATAATTAGAACTGCAGAAAAAACAATGGCTACCAACCTGCCTTCCATTGAGGACCTGTATACTGCACGAGTCAAAAAGAGGGCTGTGAAAATATTTACAGACCTCTCACATCCTGGACACAAACTGTTTCAACTCCTACCCTCAAAATGACGCTATAGAGCACTGCACATCAGAACAACTAGACACAAGAACAGTTTTTTCCCAAATGCCATCACTCTGCTAAATGAATAATTCCCTCAACACTGTCAAACTATTTACTAACTCTGCACTAATATTAATCTTCTCATCATTCCCATCACCCATCTCCCTCCACTTATGACTGTATGACTGTAATTTTGTTGCTTGTATCCTTACGATTTATATCGATATTGTTTCCTGATTGCTTATTTGTACCCTATGACTATCATTAAGTGTTGTACCTTATGATTCTTGATGAACGTATCTTTTCTTTTATGTACACTGAGAGCATATGCACCAAGACAAATTCCTTGTGTGTCCAACCACACTTGGCCAATAAAAAATTAAATTCTATTATATTCTTTTTTTATGTTGTAAAAGTTTTTATTGGTTAAAAATAAACAATATTATCGCTTACAATATGTAGAATTTTCATTATCCTTTTACAAAGATAATATATAATTACTTTTTTTCACATACAGCAGATCTTCCCTTATTAAAATTACAAATTTAGCAACCGGATTTATATAAAAATATCAATTCAATATCCAGAGTAATATTAAAGTTTACAAAAATAAGAGATATCATAAAAGGCACAAAATAATATATTCCTCTCACTTCATCATTTCTTGGTTCTAGATCTCAAGGTTCTGGCCTTAGCACCCCCTTCCTCCTGGACCACCACGGCCTTGCCCGCCCCTGCTCCTTGATCATCTAGTACCTCCCCTTCCTCGGTTCCTGTATCTTCACCCTCTAGGAGGGTCTTATGTTGCTCCAGATAGGCCTGAGCCTCCATCACACTATTAATTTTCTTCCTACTGCCCTCCCAGAAAATCATCAAACCTTCCGGCATCAACCACCTGAAGCCTATTCCCTTAAGGTACAATTTACTTGATAAAAAATAATAATTTCTTCTTGATTCTCGTACCTGTCTAGGGATCTGCTTCAAAATGGTGACCTCCTTGCCCCTGTATATCAGCGCCCCCGATCTTTGAGTTCTCAGTATTTCATCTCTCGTTTCCCTTCTCACAAATTTAATGTGGACCTCTCTTGGGACACTATGTAAAATTGCATATTGTGAATTTACTCTATAAACTAGATCCATGTCCCATCTCATAAAATCCAAACCTCTTTCAATAAATTCGCCCAACAATTTAACCATCACTTCTCACAGATCTTCCTGGTCCACTTCTTCCACATTTTGAAACCTGAGAAAATAAGACATTCTATCCAGCTGCGAAGTTAAAATTACATTTCCTCTCATTTCTTCCCTCTTCTGGATTACCCGCACCTCCCCCTCCAAACCTCCCACCTTTTTCTTGTTGTCCTCAACCACCTGTTGAACAGCACTTAAATCTTTTTTCATAACTACCATTTCAGATTTTATTTCCAATTGCCCTTTTTGCAAGATATCAAGTTTATCAAGTTTCTCATCCAATTTTGCCAATTTCTGCAAAATGTTTTCAATGTCAGCTGCGGCTGGTCTTTGTCCTTTAGCCATCTTACAGTAATAAAGAATGAGAGGTCCTCAGGTAGGCACAAGCATCCAGAAGGAGAAGGTTCTCTTAAAAATCAGCTCTATTTCCTCACGATCCACCAGAGGGCGCTCACAGGAGCAACGAGTCCGGCTTGTAGAGTAGGTCAAACAGGAAACCAGCGGTGGGTGATGTCATCAATTATATACAAAGAAGCAGGAAATCAAGCTCCAGCCATGTTTCTCCAGAAGGACAGAGGGCTCCAGCCTCCCTTCCCAAATTCTGCCTCCACCATTCTCCACAAAAAATCAGTAAAGTAAGAGGTCTCCTTATTTTTTCTCGCTCTTTCTTCTCAACTACGGCGCCCTTCCCAGCTGCAAGGGGGGGGGAAACTTCAGCCCCCCCCCTCTCACCCACAGGACGCCTCGTTGCTTCGCCAGTCAAAGTCTCTCCTTTTCTAATTATTCTCCGGCCTGCATCTCTTCCTCTTCCGATCGCCTCTTTACCTGCTGCCTTAATTTCGATATACACCGGGTCCTACAGGCACATAGGCATGTAACGGCCTTGGAATGGCCGCTGCGTGCTGCCCACACTCGCTGGAGCCTCGGGCGCGCCAGCATTGGCCGCCCAGCCCCTGGAATTGAGGCAGGGGACCCCTGGCGAGCCGCCCTTAACGGCGGGTACCCCCAAACCAGGGCACCCGGCCCCGAGGGGCCTCCAAGCGGGGGGGGGGATTCAGACGCTGGGGCAAAGAACCCAAACAACGTCTGCTGCCATCTGGAGCCGGAAGTCGTCCTATTATATTCTATTCTAAATGAAAGGAACAGAACTGCTGCCTAACTGGGCCCAAGGCCAGCTCCAAAGGTGATCCAGAAGGATATCATAATGAGTGGTATGAAGAACTGCTGAAAGGTTGCAGAGAAATATCATGGCCACACTCCTCCTATCCAGTTGCTG
This sequence comes from Ptyas mucosa, assembly GCA_012654045.1. Lineage (NCBI taxonomy): Eukaryota > Metazoa > Chordata > Lepidosauria > Squamata > Colubridae > Ptyas > Ptyas mucosa. Next base: position 25,886,411 of record WNWU01000017.1, read on the forward strand.
GTTTGTCATTCACAAAAATGACTAAAGTAATCTTGGTCTTATATCCTAGCCAAAATCCAACTGAAGGGACCCTGATTATAAGTATCCTCCAAATTGATCTGGAATTACAAAGCTACCATCTTCTCAATTAGCTAAGCCAGAAATAGAAAGTTTGAGATTGGCTTAATATTCCAGATGCTTTCCTGGTTTTAGTGCAAGAATTAACATGGCTTTCTTGGAACAACTCAGGACCTACTCCTCCTGCAAATAAGGATTAACAATTATCCTTAACCATGAGTCAGTTCTCCCTTCGCCAACTTAATCAGCCAGAAGGAGTGTGAAATAAATGATGGGGTGCCAGCAGTGGTGAAATCCAATTTTTTTTACTACTGTTCTGTGGGTGTGGCTTGGTGGGCGCAGTGTGGTTTGGTGGGCATGGCTTGGTGGGCGTGGCAGGGGAAGGATACTGCAAAATCTCCATTCCTACCCCACTCCTGGGGGAAGGATATTGCAAAATTTCTATTCCTACCCCACTCTGGAGCCAGCCAACTCAAAATTTTCGCTGCTGGTTCTCCGAACTGCTCAAAATTTCCACTGCCGGTTCTCCAGAACCTGTCAGAACCTGCTGGATTTTACCCCTGGGTGCCAGGTCTCACTTTCTTCAGATGTTCTGCTATTCACATCCTTTAAAAGACTCCCGAAGAACACGAGCAGCCGTCCCATCATCATCTATGCCTGGCTCAACCCCAAAATTCGAATTCCTTGAAATCTGTCCATTCTGCTTGCAAAAAATATATAGTAACTGGTCCCAGACTGGTCTGCCTGCCCCTTCCTGAGCATCTTGCAACGCTAAGAAAAGGCAATGCTGTGGCCCATGCTGTGTAGATACAAATACTTCCCACTGTCTCCACCTGCATTGAATAGTGCTCCAATCATGAATTAATCTCTGCTTGTTCTGATTTGCTTAGAGATTCTTGCCATGTGCGCTCAAGCTGTCCTGCTTTCTTTGCTGTCATTGCAGCAAGTCAGAAATTGCTGCAGGGAATGCAAACATTCCTCAATGGCCCAGGACTCTGAACTCTCATTACCCAACTTCTGCTGTAATGAGTGAGTGGAAGCCAACTGCTCTACCTTTGAATTGCCTGAAGCACAGGGGCCACCTGAGGCCTGTTAACAGCCATAGGAAAAACCCATGGGCCCATTGGTTTATCAAAACCAGAGGAAAATTCCTGCCTTTGCTCTTACAACATCAGTGAAGGCCGAACTGAGTTGCCTCCTTATTCTTCACCTTCATCAGAACCTACTGTCCTTCCAGAAAGAAAGAAAGAAAAAAAAGGGGGGGGGGGAGACAGCTGCAGAGTTCCTAAAACAATCCATCACCATACTCTTCCTCATGATATTGTTTATAAAATCATATCGCCTTAAAAAAAACAAAACAAATAGTGTACATTCGCTCCTCCAAGCTAAAAGTCAACTTGCAGAAATATCAAACAATTAAAAGAAGCAGCAGTTCTGAGATTTACGTTCAGTGAAATTACATTTTTAAAAATATTATTATACTCATATATTTTGTTATATGATATTATATTTTGTAATCAAACCCTGACTGCTCTTTAGAAGGCCAGATCCTGAAGGTGAAACTCAAATACTTTGGTCAGCTAATGAGAAGGAGGGACTCACTGGAGAAGAGCCTAATGCTGGGAACGATTGAGGGCAAAAGAAGAAGGGGATGGTAGAGAATGAGATGGCTGGATGGAGTCACTGAAGCAGTAAGTGTGAGCTTAAGTGGACTCCAGAGGATGGTAGAGGACAGGAAGGCCTGGAGGAACGTGGTCCACGAGGTCATGATGGGTTGGACACAACTTTGTGACTAACAACAACAACATATTTTGTTGTTTTTAATCCACACAAGCATGGATAATACCTAGCTGGGGTCCAAATGCAACTCTCTGGCCCCATTTTGTCTCTTGTAGACCTCCCACCCTCCAGCTCCTGGTAGAGGATGGCGGGGAAACAGTGAGTTTTGTTTGAATTTTAAGTTTTAACGGCTTCTTGCATCTATTGCACCACTCTGAAAAATGCAGCCCTCCAACTGCAAATGTCAGTACGGCATGTTCATTCCCTAAAACTCTGGACCCACCGAACAGAAATGAGTTAGCTCCATTTCCATAATTTCAGTGATGAGATTTCATTCATTCTGTTTCTAAGGTATTATAGTGATGTTTGGCAGCTTGTAAAGGATTAAAAAATATATATTACACTGAGCAAAATACAAAAATATGTAAGGTAAAGGCAGGGCCGGATTTTCTTTTAGGCTAACTAGGCTTCAGCCTAGGGCCTCAAGATCAAGAGGGGCCTTTTATTATCTCTCATGTAATTTACAAACTTAAAAATGGGAGGTGAAAGGGCCTCATAAGTGGAATAGCCTAGGGCAGTGATGGCTAACCTTTTTGCCATCGCGTGCCAAAATCGGGGGGAGCATGGGGTGTTGCAGGTGCATGTGTCCACATCCATAATTCAATGTGCCCCGCCCTCCCGCGCATGTGCATGTGACCCCCCCAACACTTCCCCCTGCTTTTGGCATGCAATGGCCCGGTGGGCCCGTTTTCCCCCCACCCCAGGCTCCAGAGGCTTTCTAGGAGCCTGGGGAGGGCAACAACAGCCTTCCCCATCCCTCCCGGAGGCTGGAAACAGCCAGTTTCCCAACTTCTGGTGGGACCGGAAGGCCTGAAAATCAGTTGGCTGATGCACGCTGGAGCTGAGCTAGGGCAACTCGCGTGCCCACCAATATGGCTCCGCGTGCCACCTGTGGCACCCGTGCCATAGGTTCACCATCACGGGCCTAGGGCCTCTTTTCATCTAAATCCGGCCCTGGGTAAAGGTAAAGGTTCCCCCTGCACATATGTGCTAGTCGTTCCCGACACTAGGGGGCGATGTTCATCTCCATTTCAAAGCCAAAGAGCCAGCGCTGTCCGAAGACATCTCTGTGGTCATGTGGCCAGCATGACTAAACACTAAAGGCACATGGAATGCTGTTACCTTCCCACCAAAAGTGGTCCCTATTTTTCTACTTGCATTTTTTACATGCTTTCGAACTGCTAGGTTGGCAGAAGCTGGGACAAGTAACAGGAGCTCACCCCGTTACGCGGCACTAGGGATTCGAACCGCTGAACTGCCGATCTTTCGATCGACAAGCTAAGCGTTTTAGCCACTGAGCCACCACGTCCCTTAAAAATATGTAACACATCCATAAAAACACTCCTGGGCACAATCAGAATTGAAATGCACAGTATTTGATGGGCTCATATAGCATTTGACCCAATACTTGAGAGAAGAGCCAGGTCTTTTAGGCCCTGCTTAAAGGCCGTCTGATCTCTGGGGTGGAGGTAATGCATTTCCAAAAGAGAGATTTAACAACAGAAACCACTTGCTGACCTCTCTCCCTGAAGTCTAGGCAAGATAGAAAGAGCAAATGGAGCCATGGAAAATACTTATCTCTGCATTAAAAAGTTACAGTGTGTAAAAAAAATGAGAGGTCTCTGGGGCTATGCATAAGGGTTGGTGGCTTGATGTTGCCCTGGAACTGTAGCCTGTGCTCTTTTGATGCCTCAAATAACCAGAAGTTTGTGGCGAGACAAATATCTTCCTATTCCTCAACACTCAAAACAATGAATTTAGCTTAACCCCCACCCCCCTTAGGTTAAATGCAAGAGCACTGGAATTAATTACAGCACATGCTCACTATATAAGTTTCCAATCATAGAATATCAGACTTGGAACATAGACTTTTTTCAAGATGGGAACCACGTCAGCTCTTTTCCAGTCCTCCAAGAACTTTGGAAGATGTGGTTGAATGGTTCTGAGATCACGTCTGCCAGCTCTAGTTTATTCCAAGGCACGCTCAAGCAAACGCAGGGAGAACATGAAATTTCTCTGCTTTTACAAAGTGAACTTTAGGATCCAGAGGGCAGGGGCTCAAATACATGGGCCTATAGGGGCAAGCAAGTCCGCACACCTTAAACCCACATGAAATTAGGGAAATATAGGCCCTTTTTAAGGTAGTCAGAGATAAAAATCAGGGGTCTCGTAGCATATTTTCAATTAAGTTTTATTAAAAGACATAAGTGATCTATAGCTCACTTTATCAGAGGCATGGGGGGGAGGGGCCAAACAGATCTAGTATTTAAAGTGGGATGAGAAAAAGGGAGAAAGGGAGATGGAAAAAGGGCTGGTTATGCAAATTTGGGTTACAAATAAATCTGGAAAAGTGCTACCAGACTCCTTCTGATTTTGGACTACCATAGTCTCATCTCTCTTCCTACATCAGAAAATTAGAGTGTGTCTCCCTCTCCCTCCCTCTCCCTTTCCCTTTCCCTTTCCCTCTCCCTCTCTCCCTCCCCCCTCCCTCTCTCTCTCCCTCTCCCTCTCCTTCTCTCCCTCCCTCCCTCCTTCCCTCTCCCTCTCCCTCTCCCTCTCCCTCCCTCCCTC
>WNWU01000017.1:25890977-25949926 GCA_012654045.1 Ptyas mucosa
CCTCCCTCTCTCCCTCCCTCCCTCCCCCCTCCCCCTCCCTCTATCCCTCTCCCTCCCTCTCTCTCTCCCTCTCCCTCTCTCCCTCCCTCCCTCCCTCTCCCTCTCCCGCTTGAACTCAATTGTCAAATAAACGAGAAACTCGTATTGCGAATTAATCGCAATAATTCTGAAGTTATACTTGCACAAAGTGGAGGTATATAATCTCTTCTCATTATTTTAATATGAAACTGTACTGAAATGGTGCCATCTTTACATTTGGGATTCAGAGCTGTTATTTCAATACCTCCTAAAAAACTACTGGACTTTGCATTTTTCCTCAAAGTGTCTTACATAATATGAGGCAGGATGCTTCAAGCTGCTAATACCATGCAATATATCATCTACAACAAGGCAAAAGAAAAGGGTGAATAATGGAGGAAGTTCTGCCTAAGATTAAGCTTTCCAAAAAGGATTTGTTAGCCTGACCACCTAAATGTAAGAGCTATGGGACCCTAGCACAGAAATAGAAATTGAGTTTATTAGATTCTTCAATATTGGCATTGGTTGTTTTTGTTCTTGTTCTTAACTTTGCCATGGAGACATCCACAAATTTACACAGTGACTCCTGGATTGGATGGCGGTGATGAGGAGAAAAAGTCGCACAATGATAATAAGTAATCTGAGCTATTGTGTTACTTTCTGAAGGTCACTCAAAAGACAGTTATTCAATGTATTGTTTGCTAATAGGGTAATGTTTATAGTGTGATGTAGACTCAACAATCTGGGGTTATTGTGTTTTGGGCAATGCCTTAACAAGAGCAAAAATGTGTTTATTATTCCCTCAAAGTCCAATATAACTATGTAAAGCATGTGTAAAAAAACATCCAACCATGTTTTCATCAGTTATTTTTCTCACAACTAGCGCTGTTGCTATATACAGTACCTTTAGACTGATTCTCTGATAAATAATAAAGCTTATACATTTGGGGGACACTTCCAAAAGGAATTTAATCCAGGTTACTTTAGGTTAAAACAGAATGGGTCATGCCGCACTTGTTGGGTGGCAAAACTTTAATAATCTGCTTCATTTAATAATGCAGAGTTATTTCTTTCAAAACACAGGAACTATCTGCTTTATTAATGTATTGTGCAGGATAGGACTCTGACTTTTAACACTGTTGGTCCAGACTGAAATTGAAATGCACAAGTATGACAGGACAATCAAAGAAGCAGAGGTACAACATTTGATGGATTTTGAAATTCACATGAAGGTTTATTTTCCAAATTTGTAGCAGGATAGTGCAAAGCATTCAGGAGAAATGGTCTACCAAGTACATTGCTGTGAACAAAACATTAAAGCAGCTGTATCCGTAGGAAGACTCAATCCAGCTGTTTGAAGACTTCTCCCAGTTAACCCTGCAGTCATATTCATCTACAAATAAAAATTCTGATGTGGGCTGGGGCTGAAATGAAACCACCGGCCACCAAATGGTTGTCTACTTCTGATTATAGATATCAGAATAAAAGGAAAACAACTTAGTTTATGGCAAAGCTGGGAACCTCTCAAATATTAGCCTGAATAAAGTCATCTCAATCAGTATATCTTAGTATACAAATTAGATCAGGTTCCTCATGCCAAACCTCTTCCAGATGCGTCAAGTCTCAGAGTTCTTCAGCCAGCATATTCATGGCTGACATTGCCGGGAATCAAGGCCCACTGATCTGGATAGAATTTACTTTGGAAAACTATATTTCATTAATCACCAGTTGGCTGTCTATTGTGTCTGCTACCAGAAACAGTACACTCACATCCTGTTTTGGGCAGCTGCTGATGAACTTTTCATGACGATTTGTCTGCCATTATGGAAAGATAGTGCTGGTCTGATCCCACAAGATGTTTACATTCTTATACAGAATGTGGGAAAAATAAAAAGGGAGAAATAAGGTCCATATTATAAATTTATATTTTAAATCCTAATAACTAAAAGATAGGTGTTGACCCCAGAGAAAGAGAGACGATTGCTCTTGACTAGAGAATTAAGAAAGGAGTAAAATATTGGCAATAGTTGAAAATAGGCCCTGTTGACAGCCTGGATATTATATGGTGCTGAGGCTTTTCTATAGCTGCTTAGGCTCAGCATTTTTGAATTAGTTCATCAGGTCAATGCCTTGGGGGAAGACAGAGTAGCAAATACCTTCCTTCCTTCATCTTAGCAATCTATCTCTGTGTACTTGTGCATTGCAACAAGATTCCATTCAACAGGGAGCTTCAGCTCTTTCATTGCCACTGCAAATCCCCAACCCTTCCCCCTTCAGTCACTGAGTGCGAAAGAGGATTTTTGTGACTTTGTCATCCAAAGTCCATTATAAGTACAGGTAGTCCTCGACTTACAACCATTCATTTAGTGGCTGTTCAAAATTACAATGGCACCAAAAAAAGTGACTTATGACCTTTTTCACACTTACAACCATTGCAGCATCCCAGTGGTCATGTGATCAAAATTCAGATGCTTGGCTGCTGTTACTTATGTATGACAACTGCAGTTGTCATATGATCACTTTTTCTGACCTTCTGGCAAGCAAAATCGGTGGGGAGACCAGATTCACGTAACAACCATGTTACTAACTTAACAATTACAATGACTCATTTAAAAACTATGGCAAGAAAGGTCACAAAATGAGGGGAAATTTACTAAAAACTGTCTTGTTCTAAATTTATGTTTTACCGACAAAGAAATAAAGGGAGACTAGCATAGACCTATTTCAAGCTATTTAGCTCTCATCAGCTAGCCATACCCTTCTGGGATTTGAATGGAAGCAGTATGATCCGTCCCATAATTGGGTAGACCAGGTTGCCCTGATCAAAAAAACAAAAACAAAACAAAAAAAAAACAAATGCTAAAAACTGTCTTGCTTAGCAACAAAAATTTTGGGCTCAGTTGTGGTCATTAAGTCTAGGACTACCTGTAAGGACACAATCTGTCACGTCGAACTCGACAGCTTTAGTTAATCTTGATGGGAAAAAAACAAAGAAAAGGGAATACTGACTTTTAAATCAATTAAAATTACATTGACTGACTTATTAATTACAGTCTTTTACCTATCCAGGAAATTGTTGGTACGGCATAAGTTGGTGACTTACAAAGTAAAATATATCGATGCCTCTGAAAATGTCTAACAAGAGTTTCTGCTATAGTACCATCTACTACAAAAGTTGCTATCAAGAATTTTACCAACAACACCCACTGAAGTTATATTTAGCAGATTATAAATCCAAATTACTTTCCTTTTTAACAGTGGTAAAATCCAAATTTTTTTACTACTGGTTCTGTGGGCGTGGCTTGGTGGGCGTGGCAGGGAAAGGATACTGCAAAATCTCCATTCCCACCCCACTCTAGGGGAAGGATACTGCAAAATTCCCATTCCCTCCCCACTCCTGGGGGAATGATATTGCAAAATCTCCATTTCCACCCCACTCTGGGGTCAGCCAGAGGTGGTATTTGCCGGTTCTCCGAACTGCTCAAAATTTCCGCTACCGGTTCTCCAGAACTTGTCAGAACCTGCTGGATTTCATCCTGCTTTTCAACTCTTTTCCTATCTCTCCTTTTTATGCTGTTATAGTTATGGTTTTCTGAGATTTGTACCAAAAGCAAGTCAAAAACGTCCATATGTCTTGAAGTCAGTTTAAATTAGGCATCATTTCGATCCTGGTGCAACCCATTAAAATACAAAGAGGCCTCAATTCGTTGCACGTTAAAAAAAGAATGAAAAACCACCGATTTGGGAAAGGTAGCGCTTTGTGCATTCATCCCACTTCCCACAACATGGGCTGAGGAATGATTTTTGTTAGAAGCAGATCATTGAGGTTTATGGCATTTCCATGATACGTGATTTATTTACATATACATAGAGACTGAGCATAAGGTGAAGGTTTACAGCATTAACACTTCACCACTTCCTGTATTGGAAACAAGCAATAGAGATGAGTCAATATTAGTGATATGATTTTATGCTGGAATGGAAAATGGAGATTACGCATTAGAATATTTTTGGTCTTTCCAGAATTCTCATTACCCAACCTGTTCTCATCTGGTTCCTATCCCTTATTACGGTTAGAAGTTATTTTCTGGGAATTATCATCACCCTCAGAATGTTTTTCTTACTACACACATTTTAACAGAAATATTTCCATAAATTAAATATCACTTTAATTTTAAAAACTCAACATCCATCACTATCTGAGAAATTGGAGTTGCACAGGAATTGGAATAAGGCACTTGCTTCTTTCTATCTAGTCTCCATGACTCGACAGCTCCCTACTGCATTTTCTGATTTATCTTCAACACAGTCTGATCTTCTGCTTTCTGCATGGTGCCCCATCACCTACATTCCCATCTCTAGTCCAGTGGAAGGAAGAACTATGCATTACGTCTTCCCATTATTTCTAACTTCTCATCAGAATCCTATTGCCCATGAGTCTTCTGGATTGGACTGAAGGGGACTGAATTATAGGACTGAAAGAAATGCCCAACTTGGTTCCCTCCAGTGAATTTCCATTCCCAGAATCCACCAGCTCTTCCACTACCATTTGGAGATTGTCTCTATTGGGGAAAGTCGCAATAGGATCATCTCAATTTAGCCCTCAAATCCATAACACCTGTTCAGACTAGCAATAGCAATAGCACTTAGACTTATATACTACTTCACAGTGCTTTTACAGCCCTCTCTAAGAGGTTTTACAGAGTCAGCCTATTGCCCCCAACAATTTGGGTCCTCATTTTACCCACCTCGGAAGGATGGAAGGCTGAGTCAACCTTGAGCCTGGTGAGATTCGATCTGCCAAATTGCAGGCAGCCAGCAATCAGCAGAAGTAGCCTGCACTCTAACCATTGTGCCACCACGGCTCAATTTTTACTCTGATATTTCTCCATGTAGTCTGGAAGGAATGTAGACCGATCTCTTTGGATCTGATTTATTTTGTGCAAATACGATCTGGAGAAGTTGTGATTGTCTGTACTGTGCTGAAGGTGAAGCTCCAGGAAATCAAGGGCTTGCAGGAACCTTCTGTGTAGCTTCCTGAAGGATATCTGCCTCTACCTTGAATCATCAAGCAGAGGGGAAATCCCTGCTGGTGCCAACAATATGCTACAATCAGGGTTTATGTGATCCCTTAAACTTTCTGCTGTTGTGCGGCTGGTGTATTATCCTGAAATATCTTGGATCGGTATATCTTGCAAGGCAGAAAGGAATATTTCCTTTTCTTCTTTAAGGTTCTCCATTTTTATGTACGTCTCTGCCCTGCCTGTTAAGTTTTTTCAAAAGCTCCATAATGATTGCAGCCATCTCAGCTGTCATTGTAGGCCTGCTGCCAAAATGAATAAGTCATATAAACTGCTGGCAGATATATTATGTCAATAAATAACTGCTCCTGATATTGCTTGATTTAACTAGCTAGGCCTTGCGGCTCTTCTCAGGTATTCACTTTTTCAAATATATATATGTCAACATTTCCTGCCAGCAGATGATTTCTGCCACAGGGTCATAGAATCTTCAATGCACGGGTGTCAAAAGTGATTATCTGAGATGTTTAGCCTGAAGCTTCCCTCTACCCAGAGTTTCCCCTCAATCTGCTTGCCTGCTGATGCCATCTAACCGACACTGTTGGAAACCAATGTATTTGGGTGCATTTCAGAGAAAACAGGGATCTTAAGGGCCTCCTCTGGTCACCAACTCAGGAATTGAGAAACCTGCTTTATAATAAGTCAGTTTGATTAGCTAGCCTTGTTGACAGTGATTAGTAGCAACTCTCCATGGTTTCAGAGGATCCTGGAACTGAATTTATGATCTACATGCAAAATAGGTACTCTACCACTGAGCTATGATCTTCCTCCACAATTTCATATCTGACAGCTTAAACAGTTTAGCTTCTTCTCAATAAGAAATTTGAAATGTTAAAGCCCCCTCTTCTTTCTGTTTTGCACACCCAATATATTCTAGAGACATCTCGGCAGTCCACATGCGGAGGAATCATTTTGTCATTGGAGCCCATCCAAGTCACCAACAAATATCATTTAGCTTAACCCCATGAGAATGCAATGTTGGGATGAGCTCCAAAAGAAATGGTGGCAAAAGCTGTTAACTAGGAGCTGTTCCCTTTGACCCAAATTGCATTAGCTCCATTCCAAACATATTTGTGAACCAAAAGATGCACAGTGGGATATATTGTATATTCCCCCAATTCTAGACTACTTTCTCCTGGACTTTATGACATGAAGAAGATAGCTGGTATTGTGGCCCACCAGCGGGCAGTGGATCTGGCAGGAGATTCGGGCAGTGAGGAGGTTGGGGAGGAACATGGGCCAGTCCTGGAGTCTGGGGAAGGCTCTGACGAGTGCTCTGTGTCAGAGGCAGAGATGAGGCCAGGGCCATCTGACAGTAGTCAACTACCTTTGGAGTCGGACATCAGTGGGGCAGAAGAACAGCTGGAGCCTGTTCTCAGTGTGCGCATGTGCAGAGCTGCCAGGAGAAGGGAACAGCTAAAGAACAAGGGTCGGCTTGGGAGTAAAGCCACAGGTGGATGGTGAATGGCCCCTCCCATAGGGACATTGTGTAGGGAAGAACATGAGTCAGGGATAGTTTTTCAGTCTCCAACTCTCAAGTTCTAACCTCATTTGTCCTGTGAAGGGAGCAAAGTATTGTATATTATAAACCTAGGACTGGGCAAACCATGGCCTGCTCTCAGGCCTAAAACAAAGAATGACATCTGGTGAGTTTCCAAGCTGAGTTCTTTATTGTTTTCACACCTATAGACAAAATCTTGCCAGACTAAAGACTATTATCTGCATTTACAGTGTACTCTGTGAACTATGAGGGAGGAGCTGTCTTCACCTTCTTTCTCTTACACATGATATCTGGACTGAGTTGCCTCTTACTCCTCTGGAATGCACCCCCTCCCTCCTGGCAATCCACCTCCTTACTACATTGCAACACATCTGGAGACTATATGGTCTTCCAGTCCCCATGTGTGGCTCCAGAGCCTCCCAGTCACCATGGCACACACCCCTTTTTTATTTTGGCAGTTTTGAGCTAAGGGGTAAAATGGTGCATTTCGTGAACAATTGTGCAGTGCCTGTATCATCCCTACCCCCATACGTGCACCGACCTCCAAAGTAGAGTAGATTTTCTTGGTTTGGAAAAAAGGTTAAAGGGCAAAAAAGGTTACAAGATGCCAATGCCACAACTTGAAACTTTCAACACCCACTCCGTTAAAACTCTCCAAAAATTTTGGTCATGATCTGATCATGATCTCCCCTAACAGCTAATCCTGCCTTGAGCATGCTGCTGTTTGCCAATCCGGCACGTCTAAAAGATCCACACAATTATAATAATCCACCCACTTTTCTCTGTTTTGCAGCACCAATGCCCACACTCACACTATGCCTGCTTCTTTGCACTGGCCATGCGTTGCAATTAGAGGATCTAGTCCCTTTCCACCCTTATGGCCAATGATTTAATGATTGGGGAAGTTTGAGGGCCACTCATTAAAAGAGCCCAATATGCAGTCTGAATGACGTAATTACCAAGAGCCGCATCATGCAGCACATCTGATTTTGTTCTAAGATGTTTAGTGTAGCCATGTATAGTACCTGACCTTAATGAGGAGAGTTCTTTGATTGACCAATTTCCTATCCAACTAAAGTTTAAAGACGAAAGCCCAAGGAAGGGAGAGCAAGCAGATCGCTGACGTCTCCATCTCCAGAAGTGCGAGAAAGTCCGTTAGTCATTTGTGCCCAACTTTCCTGCTATGTTGACATATATTTTCTGTTTAAATTTCTAAAGCTGTAGCTTGACCTTTGCAGTTCACATATTATGCAGGAAGTGGCAACCCTTAAATGACTTTGGCTGATCTCAAAAAAGCTTAGCAGCATTTGTACCTGGATAGAAGAGCATCAAAAAAGCTCACGTCTGTAGGCTAGACTCAGTCCAAAAAGCATCTTGGAATATGTGAGAGAGCCTATCATATTTTATACATGTGTGCCAATGTTGTTCAAATCTGTGTTTTATTACTGTTTTTTGTCCTTGTTTGTGGTAAGGAAGGTGGTGCATCTTTTCTGATGATATACAGATGGTCACACTATAATTCCACCCACCCATTCACTCCTGTTTTTATTCTCCTTTGCTCTGGTCCTGATCTGCCATTATCCTTCACTCATCAACTTTCTTCATCACTCTTGAAAACTATTCAATGTTCCTAATTTACTTAGAGCCAAAGAATCCCCTAATTAAGCAACATGTGCACATAACTGGAGAAGAGGAAGGGTCTTAGATGACCTGGTCCTGCTATTAAAACAGATAGGTCCTTCCCAAATATGAGGCCTTCCAGTCATATTAGCTAGGAAAATCAAACAGATCCAGAGGACAACAGGTTAGGAAGGAACATGTTGCCTCTTGGCCCCTTCTTATTAGATAAAATTCTGCATGCAGGATTGAGAATTAAGACCTAGATGTGGAGAAAGGTTATTACCAGGCATACTACAGTTGAAATGTGAAAGAACTGGTTGGCTAACCTCAAGTGGCCAAGCCAGACAAACTGGGATATGAGGCTAAACTATCACACCAACCTGATCCTGTGCAGTTAGCAATATTTACCATGACCCTGGAATTTAAAATGTGTCAGAAACATTTCCATTGTCCATCAAGTATGCTTTCGCCATTTCAGGCACAGGATCAAAGAAAACCTCAGGCTGCCAAGGTCAGGAAGGTCATGAGTTCATTGTAAGGAATATTTGTTATGTGATGTGATGTAATTTGTACAGTTCATTTTCTAAAAAGAGGTCAATTGGTTTGAGCTCAATGAAAGGATCAATAGTACTTCGGGATACTTTTCAACAGAAATCTGTTCAGAAAGCGACTAGGTAATGGAGTTGCTTTGCTCTTGGGCACAGGTATGTTCTTCCGCCTATTTCAGACTCAAGCTGCAGGACTCAAAACAGATTTCAAGGTTCACAGCTCTGTCTTAGAGATGAAAGCTAAACAGAACATGAAATGGAATACCACTGAGACATCAGCTCATGCATTCCAATCTTTAATGTCCCGCAGCAAACAGCTAGAATGCTGCTATGCTGGGTTAACGTAAACAGTATATATTTATCCATTTATATTCTGCATTTTCAACTATTCTTTCCTACCCTAACTGAACCAAAATTAAAAATAACAATAATTCAACCGAATACCAGCTATCCGGTAGATACCTACAAACTGTATAACAATACAAAGATGCCAAAGCCAGAGGAAACATTGGGGCAATGCATGGCGACTTATCCCTGCCAATGTCCTTTGGAGCAATCTAAACCCTTTTGCTTGAATAAAGGAGCTTAATATAAAACACTTCTAACTCCTGGATACCCAGAGCAATCTCTCCCTGTTACACTGTAGAACAGCTGTACAAATGTGACTATTCAGTCAGGCATCTGGGGATGATCGAATAACAACGCATCAGATGTTTACCTGTTTTCTTTTAACCCTATTGATCAGTTGGATAGTTATTAGAGGATTGTATCTTTTTTTAAAAAATAAATATTATTTTTTACTATTCAATTTTCTTTGTTATATATAAAATTTCCATATCTACAACGGCAGTGTACTGTCTGGGTACAGTTTCTTTTAAATATAAGAAACAGGCCTCACGCAAACAATAACTATAACTATTATTCTCAAAGTCTATTCACCCTAATCTTCACTTCTCCTTATTAAACATTTTCCATTATTTAATAAAACACTCTGTTTGGTTTTATTCAAGAACATACCTTTTATTTCTGGGTCTTGTCTGATCTTTCTAATCAAAACTTCCAAAGTTAGCATAAATAATAGGGGAGACAGCGGACATCCTTGTCTTGTGCCCTTGCTTATGTTAAAATTCGCTGTCATATCCCCATTTACGATCACTTTCGCCATTTGTTTAGAGTCTATTGCCTTAATCATATTTATAAATTTCCAACCAAACAACCGAACAACCAAAATTCATACATTTTAGTTGTTGTACGGCTGTGGGCCGCAGGGAAGGGAGTAGGGGAGGCAGGCTGGGACGGTGAAAGCAGAGACGGGGCGGGGTGAGCGAACGGCAACCGGATGACCGGTTCAGGGGCGTGGCCAGTGAACAGTTGCTACTGGTTGGGCGACCCAGGCCAAATGTCCATTACTGGTTCATCCAAACTGGTCCGAACCAGTCAGATTTCACCCCTGTTCTGCACATGCGCAGAAGCGCCACACGCGAGTGCTCACAGTTCCGAATCAGTAGTGAAGGTAAGTGGAACCCACTACTGGCTATAGGCCATCTACCAGTACATGACCTGACCTGGCAAAGAGTTACGTACTAAGAAAAAATGTGCAATTGTTGCATTTCTCATCAACGTTTAGGTGCTTCCTGTCAGATCTTAATTCTTTCCAGCCAAAAGATAATTCCTTTTTTCTCTCCTTAGGATGTTTTTCTCCAGAAAAACTGAAAGTAGGCAGAAAGCGATGGAAATTTGGACCTTGGAGAAAATTCCTGTTGGAACCTAAGTGAAATGGGCCAGAAAAAGAGGGGAGTGTCTCAGAGCAAAATTGCTCAACCTTACCAGATCAAAGGCTAGCATTGCTGCCCATGGAATTCTTGTTTAAATATGACATTTGTTTGCCCCCCCCCCCCAACCTCCCTGAGAGTTTGTTTAGGTTATGTATGTCAATTGCTTCTTGCTCCTCTATTAGAAGTACTAAAAGTCGTATTAGAAAGACGTGAGCAGGCAGGGAAATCATTATACAGCAGTTCTGTTCCTCTAAACCAGTCCTTCTTTATTGGAAGACACAGGCCAGATTAGAGCTATGTTCATAATGCTGTATTTAAACAAGAGCCCTTGTTGCTGATTGAAACTTTCAAAATGCATTGGGCTATATGTCCCATAATTCCCGCCCACCTACCTGCCATTGTTATGTGATCACATCTTCAATGTCTGCCTGATTATTTTTAAAAAATAAATGCCTTTTGAAAAAGCACCTTTGGGAACCACCATGATCTGGATGACTGTGAATCTCCACAGACAAAAAAAAATAAAATCTTAATAAAACATTACACAAGTGAATTTTATTTTTTTAAAGTAGACGACAATAGTTTAGCTGAGAACCGAAAGCAGCTCCCATGATTTAACCAGTGATGTTCCTCATGCTAACAAAAATATTAGTTTGGCATACTTTAATTGCATTTTGAATAATGGTTTGGTGTGCTGTATTTTGTACATAAACATCAGAATAGTAATTATTACATTAGATATTTCCTCCAACTCCAAGCGCTTTTTATTAGTAAGGCTGGCTAGCAGAAAATGATAGTGTCTGTGATACACACTGGTAACCCACATGCTCTAGATCAGTGTTTTTCAAATTTAAGCAATTTTAAGTTGTTTGGACTTAAGTGCTATTTGTGTGTGTGTGGGGGGGGCTCTCCCTCCAAAGTGAAAGGAGTGATTCTATCACAAGAAATAATGGTTTTGTTCCATGCCCTGTTTCCCTAACCTGTTGACTTCCATTTGTGTTAGATTACATTTTGATTTGGCCCTGCTGGTTGGAAATTCTGAGTTTCCCATTATTTAGAGGGCTCCCAATTGAGAAAATCTCAATTTCTATTCCTGGGTTATGTGTCCCGAGAAGGGTCTGTATGTGGCTAACCTGGAAGCCCTATTCTATCTAGTAGGCCTATGGTTTGCTTGCTATTAAATACACACAGATTTTTGTCACCATCTAGTGGCAAACTCTAAAACAAACACTATTCTTTAAGCCAGGGTTCTTTAACTTCGCACTAGGGTAGTCAAAATACAGAAAATGCCTAACTTTGCTGATGTGTCACCCTCCCCTCAAACAAAAGAGAAACATTTTGTTGTTAGTCTCTATCTGCCCCCAGCTAGGCCACCTGGAACAGTGGTCGTTGGAAGCAGCACAGGGACTGGGCCTGAAGTTGAGGCCCAGTCTTCGGTTTCAGCCCTAGCACCACTGCTGCCACTCAAAAAGGCACCTTGCACATTCCCCAATACGAGTGAGCCTCAGGGAATGCTCATTTGCCCTGCACCATTTACCTTCAGGCAGTGTTCTCTTTCTGTTGACAGGTTCCAGGGATCTCTTCAGTATTGTTTTTGAAGCAGCTTCAGAGAATGATCTTCTATGGCCTCTACAGCAGTAGTGGGTTTCAAATCCCGGAGCTACTGGTTCGCTATTGGTAGTGCAAGGATGCGTGCGCTCGCTTTGCGAGCGCACAGCGCTTCTACATATGCACAGAGCTTTTTTTGATGATGTCTGGGTGAGTGGGCAGAGCCTCCCACCCCTGCCACTACCGGTTCGCCTGAACCGGGGTGAACCAGGAACAACCCACCACTGCTCTGCAGCCTTCAAATATCATGCCAAAGTATGCTCTGTTCTCAGTTTTCAGAGGCTCCAGAGGCCATGCAATAGAGGGGCTGTAGGCCACACAAGTGCACACCCATTCTCACGTGTCCTATGCATCCCCCTTTTTCATGGGGCATGCTTTCAAGAATAATTGTTGGGGTTGGTGAACACTAGTGTGTCACCCTAAAGGTAGCGGCATGTCATCTTTGACACATGTGTAAAAACTATCACTGCACTATGTTACCCTCCAGGACAATAAATGAAACTTCGTGATAAACACTCCCTCCCCCCCACCTGTCATCATCAGCCATTCAGTCATGTCCAATCCTTGGCCACTCTATGGATCAGCAGTCTCCATGCCCCTCTGTCTCACACCACCTCGAAATCTTCCATGGTCATCCAAGTGTCATCCTTTATAGTGTTCAGGCAATGGATATTAGAGCGAGCCCTTCTCCTTTTTCCTCTGATCACTCCTAGCATGATTGACTTTTTGAGTGAGTTAGCTGACATGACATGGCCAAAATACGGTAGTCTTTGTTTGGTGATCTTGGCTTCAAGTGACATCCCACCCACCTCATAAATTAATTGGATTTTAACAGGATTAGGAATGAGCAAACAATATACTACTTCTTAAAGATACAGGCTCATCAGCGGTGGGTTTCAGCAAATTTTGACCAGTTCTGGAGAAGCAGTAGCAGAAATTTTGAGTAGTTCGGAAAACCGGTAATAAAAATTCTGACTGGCCCTACCCCCATCTATTCTCTGCCTCCCAAGTCCCAGCTGATTGGGAGGAAATGGGGATTTTGCAGTAACCTTCCCCTGGAGTGGGGTGGGAATGGAGATTTTACAGTATCCTTCCCCTGCCATGTCCACCAAGCCACACCCACCAAGCCATGCCACGCCCACCAAACCACACCCACAGAACTGGTAGTAAAAAAAATTGAAACCCACCACTGAGGCTCATTGTTATCAACATTACTGGTGGCGTAGCCACTGAATACTCAACTCCACTAATATGTACACTTCTGTAGATATGGATTTAAAGATCAATCAAATCTTGCTCCAGGCTTTGTTGCTTGCTCTGCTTATACAAGGCCACTATAGACTTGTCTAGGCCAAGAGTCGATAACACTCTTGCTATCAGTTTTTTTAAAAGCTGGTCCCCACCTAAGTTGCTCAACATTCCCTCAGGTTTAAATAGACAATCCTGCCTTAAGCATTAGAAAAAGCATTATTTCAAATCTAAAGATACACAGGGACACAAACCTAGCTTGCTTCAAAGGTTTCAATTGTTCAATTATTGCTTTGGTTATCAAGATTCTTCGCCATGCTGCTCCATTACAGTATATCACCATCCAGCCTTCCAAAGGGGAAATACATTTGTGGATTCATGTCTGCATTGATGAAGACAAATTATAGAACTTTCCTCTCTTGCCTCTTACCACTTGTACAGATGTATCCTGGCAATATTGTTTTTCTGCCAAATCCTGATGATTTTGTCTTCGCCTGGTTCCCAGGCTTTCAGAAAGTCATTCTCAAATGTAGCAATGTTAAATTAGTATTGTCCCTTTTATTCCAATGTTTTTGGAAGGCTACCTCAAGACTTTGTCCTCAGTGGCCTGCCTGCAGCGGCTTGGAAAACAAAAGTGGGATATGAATCAATAATGGGAACAGCAAAATAGTAGTTTGAATAGTTTCCCACTAATTCAGGGATGGATTGCAGAGCACTGCAATTCAGCAGTGGAGAAAAATTAAGTTGATGTTGGCATTTGAAGACATAAAAATTATCTTGAAGCACTGCCCTCTCTCTACCCAAACAGCTGCAAGTATTGGAGTCCTCTGTGAGAAACTCTTAAATTTAATAATTTAAGAGCTTCTCATCATTTCAATTTTATTAGAAGCCTATTCTAGAATTTTTTTAAATGTTAGCATATAAATCTTGAAGAAAAGTATTAACATTTCTGTTAACTTTGGATAGGGGGTTTCTTTAGGCAGAAGAAATATGGATAATATAATTTAATTATGGTTCACAAATTGGAGAAAGTCTGGATGGCTATGATAGAAAAGCTAATAAAAGTCTGGAAAAAATAGGGGACCAAACATTTAGCTAAGAAATCTGTTACTTTTCTACTGCAAACAGTAATAGAAGCACACATTTAAGTTTCTTGCAGAGGGACCAAACATTAACACTGACTAATAAGATTAGAGACAGAGAACTATCTTCTAAAGAGTAGCAAAAGAACCTTATTTTGTGTTTTTATTTATTTATTTATTTTATTTTATTTTATTTTGTTTTGTTGAGTACATATTAGATAATATATATAAGTATAAGCATGAATTGAATACATAAAATGAATACAATTAAAGAAAACATTAGGATAGGGACGGTAGGCACGCTGGTGCTCTTAGGCACGCCCATTACAGACCTCTTAGGAATGGGATGAGGTCAACAATAGACAGTCTAAGATTAAAGTTTTGGGCGTTTTGGGATGAGACCACAGAATCTGGTAGTCCATTCCAGGCATTAACAACTCTGTTACTGAAGTCATATTTTTTGCAATTGAGTTTGGAGCGGTTCACTTTAAGTTTGCATCTATTGTGTGCTCATGTATTGTTGTGGTTGAAGCTGAAGTAGTCATTGACAGGTAGGACATTGTAGCAGATGATTTTATGAGCTATGCTTAGGTCATCGGCGAAGAGAATGCAGTTACTTATAATATGATCACAAAGGTCATTTATCTATAGTATGAAGAATGTTGGCCCTAGACCGCTGCCTTGGGGGACACCGCTATTAACAGGTGCAGGATTTGATGGGACGCTCCCTATTTTGACCACTTGTTGTCTGTTGCATTTGACAGAAATGCAGTTATCCAATTATGGAGGGGTCTGGAGATGCTGTAGGATTTTAGTTTTAGAAGTAGTTTGTCATGTACCACTGAATCAAAGGCTTTACAGAAGTCTATGTAAATTGCATCTATTGCTTTGCCCTGATCAAGATTTGTAGTCCATATGTTTTTGCAGTGTAGAAGTTGTAGATTACAGGATAATTTTTTTCTGAAACGAAATTGTTTATTAGAGAGTAGGTTGTTTGTTTCTAGGTGGAGGGTAATGGACTGGTTGATGATTGATTCCATGACTTTGTAGGTGACGTAACATAAAGAGATTTTCTCCCCTACCTTAAAGTTCTCTATCTTGCAAAGAAATATGGCTCAAATCTGTTCCTCATATTTTAGAATGCATGTCTTCTAGTGCAATTTGTTTGAAATGAGGGATTTGGGATGGATGAGCAATAACTGCGATGAACTGACGAGGTCTATGAATCTTACTAGTGAAAACAATTCAGCAGATAAATCCACAAAACATACAAAATGAAAGAAAAAAGGTTAATAAAAACATATTTCCCCCTTAATTCCTGCCACTTGCTACTATTTATTTTAGGGCTACCACAATAGATCTACTGTAGGTTGCAAACATTTGGGTGACTGGTGGATGGCAGCAACATTAGAGGTTTCTATATCTCTTTGCTATCTGACAGTCATCCAAAATGTTTGCGCTAAGCTTTATAACTTATTAGATCATCTGATCCTGAAACAGCCATCGGTTTGAGCATTTGGAAACTATTTAAGGTCCAATGCCTATGACAGAATAAGAGGGCACCCATGCTTGTTAACTTTTTTTTTTTAAGGTCAGTGTGTCATACAAAGAGAGCCAGAGATTCAAAGTAATGCTTACTATTATTTCTGCTTTGCTGCTTGCCCTGACCAAAGGACAGAACACACACTCAGCCTTGCATTTCCTTGCAGTACCATCAGTTACAGGAAATTGAAATTGAGGTACAAAAATGAAATGAAGTAGCATTTAATGGATAAACTTCCTCCTCTTGGTTCCTGAATTAAGATGAGTTCAAATTCTGCCAGATTGGCAACAAGTAGCAGCAGTATGAAAGGCATAGAGGGATATGCCTTGCTGAGAGGTTATATCAGTCAGCCCTATTGACTAATTGACTTAGTTTATTAGTCAACAGTCAGCGGGAGGATGAATCCATGAACCATAAGGCTACATTTACACAACATGCTAACTCATAAAGCACAACTTGTTGCCTTTCATACAACAGAATAAATCAAAATGAAGAAACCATTTTGTGGCTTAATAAGATGGCCTGGCTCACTCACAACTTATATTGTGATATACAATTCAGATATGATCAGGTCAGGGGTGAAATCTACTTACCGTCCTTACCGGTTTGGAAGCACATGTGCTGCGTGTGCGCGCACAAACCTTCTGCGCATGTGCAAAACCTTCTGCGCATGTGCAAAACCTTCTGCGCATGTGCAAAACCTTCTGCGCATGCACAGAAGGTAAAAAACACATTACTTCCTGGTTAAAATCAGGAAATAATGACACCTCGGCAGGTGGGCGGAGCTTTGCTCCACCATTGCTACTGGATTGCCGAACCACCGGCCAAGATCACTACTGGACCGGGTGAACCGGTCCAATTCGGGAGCATTTCACCCCTGCATCAGGTTCATTTGGTTTGAATTTAGTTATGGTGGCTTAATAATCACAGTTTATAGCATCTTGTACAAAAAGCGCCTCAAAGACATACAACAAATAGAGTTGGCATTTGCTTGAATTTTGCCACTTTCTAAATTAATGCAGCAGAAACCAAATGCTCAACTGGCTGGCTATTCAACATTAGAGGCTGGATAGAAGCAACCCAACGCCAGATATTTGGAGACCTGAAGTCATGAATCAATGAGCGACATGTATGTGTATAGGTGTGAATAGGGCTGGGCTCTCCACTACATTGAGCTAACTCTAGGTCATAGCGTCAATCAGTTCCTACACCAATGGCAGTAGGTAGAATGCCGGGTCTGTATGGCTATAGAAGGGATCTTCCTGTGGGGCATGATCAATTCCCACTGCTCTACTTTTCTGTGCAAATTATTTCCTTCTGTCAACTCTGATTGTGCCACACAAAATTTTCCAATCCAGCGTAGGAAAAAAAAGGCTTGGATTTTTTACCTCCTGCTGCAGCCTTAATCCAAATAGAACCATTTCTCTTCTGGGAGCAAAAAAACCCCTCTCTATTGTAAAAGCACATCGCTTACAATTTGCCTTTTGCTAGACATGGGGCTACAGTTCCTCCAACTTTGCTCACTGGTGATATAGGAAGCTTCCCTTAAATAGTGCTTACGGACAAACAGCCAATGCCCAGTATACAGTAGCAGTTTCTTCTGGAGGAGGATGTGGCAGCACAGTATGCCAGCAGATGCCCCTGATGCGTTGCTTAGAGCAGGGTTTCCCAACTTCAGCAATGTTAAACTAGCTGGGGAATTCTGGGAGTTGAAGTCCACACAATTTAACGTTGCTAAGGTGAGAAACACAGGTTTAGAGGACTCCGAACAATTTTCACATTCCAAATCTTCCATGCTGTTAAGAGACACTGCGGTTCAGAGAACTGACTGCTCAGTCCTCATGGCCAGGGAATGCTTCTGAAGACATCCAATTCAAACCACATCGAAAGGCCCTTTTAATTTAGGGAACATCCTGCAAAACTGGTTGTTCCCACTCTTGAGAGTCACCATAAAGCTTGTCTCTCTCTGGATTAGTTTGTAGAAATCAGGAATAAAGAGCAAGGAACCGTGGATTGGAATGCAATTGGATATTTGGACAATTTATTTGTTTGTTTTACTTACGTCTGTCTCCCATTCATTAGCTACCCACTCCCTAAGTCTCTGAGCAATGGCAAACAAATGAACTACTGAAGACACTATTTGAGCTCATAGGACGCCCCTTGTTGACGTAACTGCCGTGACTTCCTGAACATATTGATTCTGTTTGGGGAGTGAAGCCAAAAGCTGATGACAGCAAAGTTCATAGGTTTTTTGCTCTTCCCTATGTGGGTGGCAGTCAGATGTTTGTTCTCTGGAGCAGTCGGCTGACTGCATCTACTTTGCTCTAATAGATTGAATAGATGACCATTAAAATAGAAAGGCAAGCGCAGCAGCTCTTAATTTCTAACTTACCTTAAAAGCATTTGCTCTTTAGTTATTAATTAAGGCTATCCTTTTAATAAAGCATCCAAAGAATTATTATTATTTTTTTGTCCAGTGGCCATCTTTATGGACATTTCACTTTAGCCATTTATTTAGTCTAATAGGAGTTTATTATGAACACAAATTACCTCCTAGCAGAAGGGGGAAATGACTGACATGCAACGTATCATATTGAGGTAAAAAATAATTACTGTGCCATTTATTTTTTCAAGGACAGGCATGTTGTGATGCTAAAGTCTAAAGGAAAGTACATTGATTTACAGGAAATTGTTCACTTTCATGGTAGTCTTTACAAATGTACTTTTAGAGGCCCCCTTCAAATGCTGATAAGCTTTGTACTGGTCCAGCCAAGCCGTCTCCAATAACGTCAGAGGCTTTTTAGGAGCAGATGTGCCTACTGCTGGTATTTAAAGTTCAGGAAAAAACTCCCTTTATAGTCTCCTCATATAGATAAAACCCAACTGCTTTATAGAAACCTATCTGAAATGGAAAACAGCCTTTCCTAATTTGGTGACACCCCCCCCCCCAAATGGCCATGTTTGGTAGAGATAACAAAGTCTCTAGTTCAGTGATAGTCGACCTATGACATGTGTCAAAAGATGACATGTTCTGACCTAGGCTTCCAGAGTCAGTAAAACACACGAGTAGTCTCAAAAACCTGTTTTATTTTAACAGCTGTGAATTCTGTTCATTCACAGATGAGTCCCACATAGTTGTAAAGAGTCCTTCGGGATAAGGCTGATAATCACCCACGTTTATCTCCCTTGACACGCTGCCAAAGACCTAACTGGCAAAGCCACACGGAGTCCAGAACCAAACAGAGCTTCAGACTTTAAACTGCACAGAATTAACATTGTTGCTTCCTGCAAAGGCCCACATGCCTTTGCTCCTCTTTTAAGTCTTATGGGAGGGGCCAATCATCTCCAAACCCTACTCCCAAGTAGTCCCTTTTGTTTTAACTGTTCTTGCCTTCTGGCAGCTCTGCGCATGTGCGCACTGGGAACAGGCTCCCCCTGTTCCTTTGCCTCACTGAGGTCCGACTCTGGAGGCTCCGGAGGCAGCACATACCTCCGAGATGGTCCTTTCTCTGCCTCCAATGCAGAGCCCTGACCCAAGCCTTCCCCAGACTCCAGGACTGGCCCATGTTCCTCCCCACCCTCCTCACTGTCTGACTCTGCTGCCAGCTCCGCAGGCTGCTGGTAGACCACGTGACATGACATGTTTTGGGTGACATATCAACATTCACCAACACCCAACAACTATTCTTGAAAGCATGGCCTGTTCTCACGTGGGTTTTGGAAGCCATGGAGGCCGCATAAGAATAAGGTGTGCTCTCATGCAGTCTTTGGACCCTCCAAAAGTCACGCGAGAGAACCATGCTCTCATGTGGTCTCCAGAGCCTCTGAAAATGGTGCAAAAACAGTGCGTGCTTTCATGTGGTTTTCAGAGGCTGCAGAAGCCATGTAAGAGCATTCTCTGAAACTGCTTCAAGAGCGAAGGCTTTGTGTGATCTGGAGCAGCCTCGGGTAGGCTCCTGGGGTCTGTCAACAGAAAGAGAACATTACTTAAAGGTAAGTGGTATGTACCAGATTTTAGGTAGTGCTGGACTGTAGGGACAATTGTGCTGTTCCCCAAGGTTTGTGTGCTTTAGAGAGCACTGTGAGTCAGCCTTTTTGAGTAGCAGCAGTGTTGCTAGGGTTGAAATCAAGGCCCGAGCCTCATCTTCAGGCCAGTCCAACATTGCCGCCAAGTGCTGCTATTCAGAATGGCCTAGATTGGGGGGGGGGGGGGAGAGTGGGGAGGAAGGGAAATAATTATTTTTCTTTTGCTGGGTGGGAAGATGTGTAACACATCAGCAGAGTCAAATTAAGCATGTTCCAAATTTTTGAGGTACCAAGCCCAAAATGTTTGCCCTGACTGCTCTAATCCAAGGCATCTGGAGATAATCAAGTTGAAAAAGGCCATCACAGAGAGTACAAGAATATTCTGGAGAGACAGGAGTATTACTAGATTTTAGGCAGTTTATTGTTAGTTTGAACATCATCATCATCATTAGTTGAAAAGTAATGCACAATCTTAGAGAAATAAAGTTCATCATGATTGAAACAAACATTAACTATTACACCTGTCCACAAATGGTGTTTAGTAGATTCTACTATAGCCTACACTTAATATTACATGGCTCAAGTAAGACACTGTGGCCTTAAACCGATGTCTCTTAGTAACCCATAGAAGTTAGTAAGCATCACTGATCTCTTACATGATCTCATTGATAGTATTGGATATTTCAGTCATTTAGTGCAAGTTGTAAATCTCATTGCTTTGTGATCTGATCCTACTCATATACAGGAATCCAGTAGAAGCTGCCATTGGCATGTTGTGGTCTCATTAATTTCACCTGCTTTCCCCCATGAATATCTACATCATCTCATAATGGAAGGGGCTCCAGTAAGTGAGACAGTTCATCTTGCTTTTCAAAATTGTGAGAAAATATCTTTTCTTTCTAAAACCTTCCCTCTATGAAAGAAAAAGTTCAAGACTTTAACAAGTAAAATCTACTTACATAGATTTCTCAAATATAAAAGACAATCAGAAATAGTTTAGTTTATTAGCATTCATAAACCAATGCAGTTGGTAATTAAGATGACTAACTTTTATTACAACAGACATTTTAAAGATTTGGCTTAAATATTTTCTTATTTTGAAGTCACAGATGTTTGTCTGTTACTTTGTTTAGGTCACTGAAATTAATGAGTAAAACAAATGCATTATTATTTTGCAGTAGTAAATATGCTTTTGTTATGTATCGTTATTTATTTACTTTTTAAACAAAGAGTGAGTACAGAGGTAGAAACATATTTGTATTAACAACAAAAATTGCACTTTAAACTTCATCTCTGATTTTTTTTGAAGTTTATTTATTTATTCAAATTGCCAGCATATTTCAGCTTTGGCATAGTGATTAAACAAGATGGCTGAGCTTGTTTCTTGAGTGGAATCCTCTCAGAAAGTAGATCAATATACAACTGATGAAATACCTCCCCATAATTAATTTAAAAACCTTATCAAAGATAAAACTACTTGCACTTGGACAAGACTTTGTCTGGAAAAAGCCTACATGAGTCCTGATGCTGGGAAGAGATTGGGTTTAAAAAAACATAGGTAAAGGTAAAGGTTCCCCTCACACATATGTGCTAGTTGTTCCTGACTCTGGGGGGCGGTGCTCATCTCCGTTTCAAAGCTGAAGAGCCACTGTCCGAAGATGTCTCCATACTCATGTGGCCGGCATGACTAAACGCCAAAGGCGCACGGAACACTGTTACCTTCCCACCAAAGATGGTCCCTATTTTTTGTATTTGCATTTTTTACATGCTTTTGAACTGCTAGGTTGGCAGAAAAAACATAGCATTTATCAAAATCACAACTGGGCATTATGAATTGAGAAAACACATGCAAGAATTCCAACAAAAACGTACAAACATATTTTCCAGAAATATCAAGAAGTTTCAGCAGGACTGTACCACATTTTGTGTTAGAGAACTCGAAGCACTTAATACACACAGCTGGTTGGTTGGATGGATGGATACACCTTATTAAAGTTTGTATAGGACCTCCTTAGTTGGTTTTGTATTTTGTGTCAGAGAACCAGTAGCTAATACACCCAAGCTGAGTGTTAAGAATAATGCCACAAAATAATATTCACTGCATGGTATTGACTTATAGAAAGTTAATAAAGTTTGAATAGGATCTAGTTGATAGTATTGATTTCAAGACTTCTTGTTCAGGAAAATCAACGACTAAACAAGCTTTTAAATACTTCTAAGAACTTTTTAAAAGCATGTGTGAATAAAATTCATTATGGTGGGATGGGGCAATTATTTTTACCAACACTTTCATCAATTTCCTCAGAACACAGAAGTTAGCAGACCAGGGGATGCCTGGGATAGGAAGAATCAATGCTTGCTTTCTATTAACAGCCGTTTCTCCTGAGCTAGAGGACTTTATTTTCCCAGAAAGATATTTTGGGATGCCACACGGTGCAAATCAGTTCAAATGTCTTGTTTGAAAAAATCACCAGCTGGTACTGTCTTTGGCTGATTAGACGTGGTGTCTGTTCAAACACTATAAACAGCAGCAGGATTTCTTCCTGCTAAATCTAATGTGTGGTAGGGTCAATTGAGCATTTTATTTTTACTGTCCAGCGCCACCACAAACAGGAGATTCACAAGCTAAGCTTCAGCTCGAGGTGCACTAACAACTTTTCTGGATCCTAACTCCTTATATAATTATGGCAGGTAGTCCTCGACTTACAACACTTCGCTTAGTGACCATTCAAAGTTACAACGGCACTGAAAAAAACAATATGACCATCTTTGACATTTATGACCGTTGCAGCATCCCCATGGTCACATGATCAAAATTCGGATACTTGGCAACTGACTCATATTTATGACAGTTGCAGTGTCCCGGGGTCATGGGATCATCTTTTGTGACCTTATGACAAGCAAAATCAATGGGGAAGCCAGATTCACTTAACAACCATGTTATTAACTTAACATTTGCAGCAATTCACTTAACAACTGAGGCAAGGGAAGTGGTAAAATGGAGCAAAATTCATTTAACAAATGTCTCACTTAGCAGCATAAATTGTGGGCTCAATTGTGGTTGTAAATCTAGGACTACCTGTACATGAAATTGAAATTCCACTCCTAAAGCTCTCAAGGGACAGGTCCATTGTATGAAAGGAAAATTAAGGCTGGCAATATCATGCCCAAATGTCTCTTGCCAGTTGGGATCAAAATCCACCCGCTTCTAGATTTTGTTATTTAAAAGGGGGATACCAAGTGTTTGCAAAGTAGCAGCATGAACTATATTCATCAGGGTATAACAGGAGCTCGGAAATAAAATGGATAAGCTATTTTCATTATTTATCTAGCAGACTATGGCTGTGTGTTATACAGCCTTACATGGGATTTTAGCATCCTTTAGCTTTGAAAGCTTTTTAAGAAAAATGCTTCTACCAGAGTCTCAAACTGGGTTGGGTCTTCCAAGGAATTGGGGTGGTAATGATCCATGCTTTTTTAGAGCTGAGCAGCTTCGCATAGGCAGAATAATTTTTTTTCTCTAAGCTTTGCTTTTTATTTGACCTGTGCTCAACTGTAGGGCTGCAAAGTCAGAGAATACATACAATATATAGATTAACATTCAATAATTAAAAGTAAGTGATAAGTTACTTTATGCCCAACCCTAACTCCAATAATTCATTTTATTCAAGGGACTCTCATACATTTATTTTCAGGGATCATGAGACTGTACAGGTTGAGAATCTTTGCCTCTTCCTATGTACAATCAACATGGCATTCTACATCAATAATATTCCCAGTTCAGGGAATATTTCATTTTCCTGGGTTTATTTTTTGGCATGGCAAAAAACGGTATATTATTTTGGTATGAAATATATATTATTATTTTCTGTACTGTAGAAGTTCAAATGTTAAAATAGCCTTGAAGATTTTAGTTTCATTTGTTGAAGTTTATGAACAAAGGTTTGGAATTCTTTGCACATTTATAACTTCTGTTTCAAGTTCAAATTGGATTCCCTGACATTACTGTGATACGATGCTAACCCAATCTTATTATTGGTTCCATGGAAGTTATTGCTGCCTTATCCTATATTTGTTGACAGTATGTCCTGCATATAATAGGGCTTCTCAAGCAACCTGTAAAAAATAGCAGTCTTATTTGTATTTCAACAAGAAATGGCACTTATTTCAAGTACTACTGAATATTCAATCTATTCTCCAAAGCACCTGAACTGAAGGCAAGACAAGAAGTAATGGATGGAAACTAATTAAGGACAGAAGCAACCTAGAACTAAGGAGAAATTTCCTGACAATGAGAACAATTAATCAATGGAAGAACTTGTTTCCAGAAGTTGTGAATGCTCCAACACTGGGAGTTTTTAAGAAAAGATTGGACAACCATTTTTCTGAAATGGTATAAGGTTTCCTGCCTGAGCAGAAGTTGGACTACTTTCCAACTCTGTTATTCTGCTATACTTCCAAAGTTATGAATAGGGAAGTGCTCCTCGGGGTGTAAGTTTTGCATCTTATACCTTTTCATCCTTATATTAACTTTTCTGCTTTTCTTTAGCACAATATTCTCTGCTGCTTGCAAGCAGTATGAAATGAAGCAGAAAATCACCCTAATGTGGATTGGATGAACCAGGGGTCCTTACATAACTAAATGCACTTTAGCAGATGGCACAGAATCCTTTAAAAAGACCTTTCAGTTGTTAAATGAAATTTAGAGTGACGTCTAAAATTGTTCCTTTAGCTTTGTAAAATTCTTCATCACATCCCAAATGATATTAAAGAACATTTACACGATGGGAACTATTCTGGTGCTCTTTAACCAATTTTGCTGAGAAGCATAATAATCCAGAAAACAGTCCACTTTTAATGCCAGAGAAGAGGAAGGTGAGTTGCATTAACCAGACCAACCCTTCTTATCACCCTCACTCTCCTGTGTTCAAAGGAGGTTACAGATCTGCATTGGAGAATCTGTTGTACTTGGAAATTAATCCAGGGGTGGGATTCAGCCTATTCAGACCAGTTCAGATGAACCGGTAGCTCCAACAATCAGCTGAGAGTGAACCGGTTCGCTCCGACAATCAGGTGGGCCCGCTGCCCACCCCTGCGCTAAACTGACCTATATTGCCTTTGTTTGAAGCCCAGCTGACAGGCATGGCAGAGCAGATTGCCACACCTCAGCTGTTTTACTCAGTTTTAGAGCTGTTTTCCAACGCACCGCTCAACGAACTGGTTGTTACACCGGTTGAATCCCACCACTGGATGTATCCCAGCATTTTCAAACTAGGCAGCACAGAATTACACCAAGGATCTACAAGGAGGAGAACAGGCTTCCCAGGAAGGCATTCAACAGAATAGAGTAGAATAGAATTCTTTATTGGCCAAGTGTGATTGGACACACAAGTAATTTGTCTTCGGTGCATAATCTCTCATAAACTCTTCAATTCTCCAATATTTTGGGGACGAATTGTCACATTGGAAGAGCAAGCCATGAGCACAGAATTTAGCGTTATGTGGGCTTACCCATTAATATTTATTTACGTTATGTGGGCTTACCCATTAATATTTATTATAATATACGCCTAAGGCTTTAGAAAGGATGGAAAGCTATATTTTTGCTAGCTTGCAAAAGTATAGCTTTCCATCCTTTCTAAAGCCTTAGAAAGGTATATATTATCAATGCTCAGTTGAATCTACCTGTGCCTTTTTTCTTTCTTTTTTTTACCATTGTAAGCATATTCCTAAAGAGAGGCCTCACAGGTTTTCCATTCCTCATTTTTATTTACTAAAAATGCTGATAGAGACTAAATTCTGTTTTAATTTGGAGCATATGCCAGCTTCCTTACTAATTTTGACAATAAAATAATCCTTTACAGATTAAAAAATGGAAGGGAGCAGAGGGTCTTGTAGGTACCAAGAGAGGTTATAACACAGAGAAAAAGGTGCATGGTGTGAAAAAAGGAATCATGTGTTTTCAAAAGTATTCAATCTCTCCATATTTTGAGGAACTCAAACAAATATAAA
This sequence comes from Ptyas mucosa, assembly GCA_012654045.1. NCBI lineage: Eukaryota > Metazoa > Chordata > Lepidosauria > Squamata > Colubridae > Ptyas > Ptyas mucosa. The sequence continues at coordinate 25,917,040 of WNWU01000017.1, forward strand.
AATCTGCTTTTCGAGCACAGCATATAACATTTGTGAAACCTGTTCAGAGTCACTTCTAAGCTATAGAATGCACATTTTCAATCTTCTCTTCCGGCTTTCAAGAAGGAGCTTGAGAGCTTTCTCTTCAGCTGCATCTTATCAGTTATTTTAATAGTATTAATGGTTTTAAATTTTAAGTGTTTTTTTTAAAATCTTCATTGCTAGCATATTGAATACTTGATTATAGAAAGGATACAACTTGTAGGATTTTTTAAAATAAAATTTCTGAAAAGCTCCAGTGCCATTAAAAAAGTAAAACTCATGGAATCCAGTCCTTCTTCTCAAAAAAATTACTCCTACCAGTTTTTGCTAAATTTTTGGTTTTTTAACTCACTAAATCAATAAGAAAAGATATTTTTCAAAAAAACAACAACCAGGAAGTATTAGCACTGGGGCTTTAATCAAATAAATTAAAATGTGGTTTGTGCATAGGCTCAATATAATTTGTTAAAAACTCTTGAAGGAAAAATAGCAGGGCATTACCAATACTGGCTCAATTACCAAAGTAAGAAAATGCTTTGGTTCCACCATTTATTTTACCATCATAATAAAAAGTAATCTGAATTATGACAAAGCTTTCCCAATTTGTAATAAATTACTTTAAATGCTGGCATGCAGCAAAGCTGTCATCCAGCAATACAATTTAAACTACCCCCCCCCAAAAAAAGTCAGTGGGGTTTCAGCTAAATTACATGTATAATTGCAACCCAAACAACAGTCTTCTGCAAGAAAAAACTCAGTTGTCCTTGCCCGTTTCAAAGTTGCGTTATGTCCGTTCTCATGTAATGCAGTCAGTGTATTAAAAGGCAAGTTTGGGACGATAAGATTAGGAGAGAAGCGACTGAACCTGATGAGGAGATCTATATAATATAGTTTCCGGATCTTTATAAGCATTATCAGGATTCATCACAGCTGCATAGAGTTCAGTGTAAGCTCGGCAGATCAATTCTGTGGACTGTTTTATTATCTGTTGTCTAAAACACAACCAGAATTAGACATGTAGATATACAACTGATGATAACAGAATAAACATAAAAAGTGCCTTGATGAGCGAGAACCTGTCCCCTTTCTTTGCAGGAAGAAAAAAATGAATCCTAATAGCTCCCTGCCTCTACTCACTGCAAATGAATACAACCTCTTGCTGTAGGCAGAAGGCAGATGCTGTTGGGCAGCAATGGCAGGATGGTCTGAGGCTCTACCCAATGCAGTTATGTGATTTCTGAGGCTAACCTCTTCCTCCAATTATTTGGCAGTAGTGCAAGAGTTATGCCTTAACCTCTGAAACAGCCACAAGGAGTTTGTTTGTTTTGTTTTGTTTTTATTAAATTTATATACCGCCCTCCTCCCGAAGGACTCAGGGCGGTGAACAGCCACAGAATAAAACACATGGATACAAAAATTTAAAAGTAGAATAAAAGCGAATTAAATAATTTGGCTAAGACAAATTTAAAATACCCAATAATTTAAAAAACAAATTAAAATTTACATTAAACAGGGGAAAAGATTTAGGCCAGGCCAGCTTGATGAAATAAAAAATTCTTAAGCGCGTGACGGAAGGTGCGCAGATCCGGGATCGTCCATATCTTCGGGGGGGGGGGAGCTCGTTCCAGATCATAGGTGCTCCCACAGAGAAGGCTCTCCCCCTGGGGGCCACCAGTCGACATTGTTTGGCCGACGGCACCCGGAGGAGCCCCTCTCTATGGGAGCGTACTGGCCGGTGGGAGGCTATTGGTGGTAGTAATACTTTCTTTTATGAATTTTTATACACTCATACCTTTTAATGATGATGATGGAAATAAACTGCAGCAATCAGTTTAATCATTCTTCTGGGACTGCCCCCCCCCCCCCCTACACACATACCCATGTCCCTTTTCTATACTGGAACAGTATACAATTTGCAGCTAAACATGTGGCTGCAGCCCCTTTATCCCTCAAACGAATGGTTAGATGTAAAATAGCTAAGCAAGCAAACACAAAAGATGGCTACAATCAACTTCCTGGCAAAAGTACTGCACCCATTGAAAAGAAGAGTCTTTCAGCCAAACAACCTGTTTCCAAAATGGTCCTGCTGCCTGTCTCGTATAACAAAAACCGACTGAATCAGTAAGCTGCCATCCGCCAGTGCATCAGCCAGTCAAGGGCACTTGAAACATGCTTAGACCCCAAATCAGCCCCCTCACGTTTGAGCTTTTGACCGTGATTCTTATGTAAGTCAAATGCAAAGGAAAACAATGAATTCTGATTCTGTCAAAGAAAGGAAAAAAAGAAACATTTTACTTACTTAACAGCTGTGCTCAGGAGAAAGTTTATCTGCGGCATTAACAGGCCATCAGGAGCAGACAAATAACGATCAAACTGGACCTGTCACACAGAGAAAGGCAGATATTAATCAATGTGTGGTCCTCAAAAGACAGGCCCATTGCTTAGAAGGCAAGAATTAGAGCTAAAGACTTTTCAAATGTATTCTAATGCTCCAGGGAAGGGAGAATCTGGATGCACAAAAAGAAAGCTGACCCCCAATATACCTCAACCAAAACTGTAGCATGGAGATGTTTCATACTAGCCCAACTCTTGCACTTGGCAGCAATCCTTTATATGAGGAAAGGGAGTCAGTCCAGCCTATCTTATTCTTGTTCTTTTCTCTCTCTTCGCATTTGCCTCATTCTAGTCACTGTTCCTCACTACATGGGTTAATTTCCCCTCACAGAAAAAAAAATCCCTGCCTCTTAATTGTAATCCTTTATAGTTTATACATGTCAATTATTATTTTTTTCCAATCTGAATTATCAACAACTGTCAAACTTAAACATATTTTGAAGTGATGCATTCCAACTTTTGTCTTAGAATGCAATTTCTAAAGTCTCTCATGTTATAAAACACTACCAAATGTACTATATCAAAATAACTTATCGGGGGGGGGGGAACTAATATGAAAATGAACATGAAATCTGAATCAATGTCATGTCCTCCTTAACATCATAGGAAAATTTGTTGTTCTGTAGTGGATTAACTAGAAGCAAGCGAAGAATTAAATTATAAAATTCCTTTACATTACAGTGAAATATCACCCCCCCCGGGTTTCCATTATTTATTAAACCCATAGACAACCCCCCCCCCCAAATTCTGAACTGAACTTTAAGAACACTTGGCTTCCTTTTTGCTTTTTTTCCTTTCCCTTATTTCTAAAATTTTAGATCGAAACACATTGGAATACAAATTAGCCCTCTTATATCTAGAGGAGCATCTTCTAAACAGTGATAACACAATGACAAAGAAACTAAAACACCCACTCCCAAAATCCTATCCCAGTTTTCCCCTCTTCTCTTGTACAACAGAGCTGAAAATGATTTATCTCACCATTGCAGCTTTTAATGACATAGAATCCATACTGGGTACATTAGCCAAGGGACCCTAAAATTAAAGCAGAGGTAAATAAATGAATAATTATATAGAATCAGTGTTTTAATAAAATCAAACCAAAAGCTATTTTGCAACAAGCCCTAAAACTGTAGCATGCTATGGATATTTATGGAATCATGCAATGATTATAGCTACTGAATTTTGGAGAGGGCAGGTGCCACAAATCTCTAGATCAAATTTTGACGTTAGTAATATACTAATCTGGTGAAATAAAACCAAATTAAGAATGCTAAACAGCTAGTTATTGACTTTATGGAGGACAACTGACATATAAGTCCACTGACTAATTATGTTTTTGTAGGTCTATTCATGAAGAATTGTCTCATAGAAAGGAAAGAAAAGTATGCTGTTTGAAAGTTCCTAAAGCAAAATAAAATGTGAATTAAGAAAACTTTACGTAGAAAGACAGTACAATCTAAAAAAGAGAGGAGAAAGATTATCATTCAGGCAATTTGTGAGAATTTAGAATGTAGGGCATGTGATTAAAATCCTAAATGATCAAAACTGGGAGATCGGGCAGATCTCCTAATCACCCAGTTTTAAGAAGGTCAGAGAAACACATTACTTATAGTAGCCTGTAAGCTACTGTATAGCACTAAACTAGAATGAGAGTTATATAATTCTGTAGTACAACTTATTAAACAAACCAGCAAAAGCAAAATTGAGTATATCACAATAAAAAAACTCTTATCAACTTATGAATTACAAACTTAACACTATTTTTCACAAGGTGGCTTGGTGTTCTAAAACTAAAATAATGCATTTCTTTTCATTATTCAAAAACTGCCAAGGATACCAGTAACCATTGCTTATGTTTTTGAATGGGAGGTTTAAAAAAACCAATATGAAAATTGCAAAGTAAATTCCTGGTCATGTATGGGTTAACTAAATGGAGACAAGTCTACCTAATACAAGTTAAAACTTTAAATAAAACTCTACACACTGAAATCCAATCTACTCTTTTAAAGATACCACTGCAGCTGTGTCTTTTTCAGATAGGTCAGGTGACTGCCTTAAAAGCATTCTTGTTGACATCCCTTTGAGGTCTCCTAAAATCTTATGAATAATCTATCTTCCTCCCAGCGTGTTTAAGATTGGGTCCATTTGGAGTTACTTTTTATTAAATAATTCTATCTGCAAGTCTTATTTCATTTGGTTGAAGAACAACTGTAAGAGTATGAAAATAAAAACTACCATATTTTTCGGAGTATAAAATGCACTTTTCCCCTCCCTAAAAGTGGGTGAAAATTTCAGGGCGTTTTATAGATTGAATACGGACCTGTTTTGGGGCTCTGTGTATCACATACCCAATAACGGGCATGTTTTTGGTGAAATTGGGCCCATATTTGGAAAAACAGGACGTGCGGAGCACTGCAAAGTGCTTCTAGGGGCCAGGGAGGGTGAAAACGTGACTCATAGAGGCCAAAAACTTTTTTTTTCTTGTTTTCATCCTGTAAATCTAGGTGCGTCTTATAGTCCGAAAAATACGGTATAGTACCCAAACTAATTTTGATAACATGAAATTGGGTCTTGTCTCTCACCAAAATTTCAAAAGTCTTACGATATTTCTGTTCCAACAAGAACTTGCTTGGTTACTGATTCTGAAATTCTGAATTATATTTATCTCAATATGTAAACTTTGCCTCTGTGAAATTGTAACCTTAGTATCTCCTGTTTGTCATCCATGCTTATGCTAACATAGAGGAAAATGCTCTATCATATATTGTTCCTATAAAGGAGCATGAAGATAACTCATTGATGGAGGAATGCAAGTAATGTTAAGAAAAAACAAATAACTCAGTTCTAGCAATTATGATGAATGTGCTGCAACAAGCAAGGATTCTAAGTCGAATTGAAAGCAATGATTTCACTAGCTTACAAATGTATACTTATTTGGATATATTAGTGAAGGATGAGAGAAGAAAAGAAGTGAAAGAAATAAAGAGAGAAAGTAGAATATTGCAGGAAGAGAAAGCACAAGCCGTGTATGAAAATGGATTAGAAGATTGGAAGCCACCCAGAAGATGGGCAGCCATATTGTTTTAAATAAATGAACCAACAAATAAGGTAATCGCCCCAAAGAATGAAAATTGATACAAGGAAAGTGGTTACAGAATGCTGTTTAGAACAGACACAAAAGTGGTATGCTACAGAGTGCCTCAGGTCCATGAGTGTGAATATAAAAAAGGTTTATTTTTATTTTATTATAGAAAAAGCAATGGGCTTTAATTATGGAAAGTTTTGTGTGAGTGTGCAGTTGAAGGCTGGTTGTTAAACTTCCATGATAGAAATAAACTATCTATGAACATAAATGGAATATTTAGTGAATGGTTTAACATCAAGTAGGCCCTCAGTAGGGTATACAGAAGAATAAAGGACATCCCTTTAACTGTTTAAGGTATTTATGAATAAACATATAAAGAATGCTTGTAGCAATGGAATAAATGTATTTGGAGGGGCATGAATATATTGTACGTGCACTTTTGTACACAATTACAGTGTTAGCCAAGGATTCAAAATTATTTGTAAGAAACCTGGGGAAATGTTTATTATTAGAATGGAAAAACCAATAACAACATTGTACTATATGTGAATTTTAGCAGAAAGATGGTAGACAGTATGTAAGGAATGAATGTTTCTCAAAAGAAGCAGAAACGGCTGTGTATAAGAGCATAGAATTGCCATGAAGGAAAGGAGAAAGCCATACAAATTATAGTTGGGTCGCTCTGGTGAGCTCCCCAAAAAGGAGAGAGGATTAAAGAAAGGGTAATGTATTACTATGTATTCATACGCTTCAACAAGAATAGTTGGCAGCTGTGAAAACATATGGAGAGATATAATGAATTGTGTTGGTATAAATCAAATTTAGCTCTATTTTTTCTTCTTATCTCATGCCTTTAATTTCTTTGGCTTACTAATTCTTACTCTCTTTCTGGGTTTTGCAAAATATTGCTTGCTATGAAAGGAAACAGTATGATGGGTTTTGCATGTTATGTAATTATAGCCATGCACGTAACAACTCCTTTTTGAAACTAAGGCTTTCAGAAAGAATTATCCTTCCTGCTAAAGAAAAAGAAACCAGGAATTCTGAAGTATCTATTTAGATCCCAACTAAATATAGTAGATTTACATTTGCAGTTCAGGGTATCTGATTGAATGGAAATATTGGCTGAACAGCCATAGGAGTTTCCAAGTAACACAAATATGCAATCAAAAATAAGCAATCCAGTAACACTTACTCAGTACTGTGACAGTATTTGCACGTCATAATTGTCTATTAAATAGCTAAGAAACAAAGCCATTTGGCTAGTGTGCTATATACTCCCACTGGCTCCTTCCAGGAATAGGAAGACTGGTGTATCTTCCATCCATGCTTATAAACCATTCCTAATGGTTGAACATGTTACTCAAATGTGGGCTGATGGGGATGGTAGCAGGTTTCTTAAACATGAATATATTTTGCAGTCTAAAGATGTTCACATGAAAAGTTTAAATGTTAGTCAAAACACATAAAAAGAGACTTGTCAGAAATGAGTATTGATATTGATAGTTTCCAAAATTATTGCTCACCTGCTCTGTCTTGTGTTGCTGTACCATGTTATAAATATAACTTAGACCCACTCTAGTTAATACGTAAGACGCTTGTTCATTTATAAGGGTATCCAAATGTGCTTCAATCTAAAATAAAGACGGTGAATTTTTCACTTATTGCAAAGTATTTACAGTTATATGTAATTTACTAATTTAAAAAAACTGGTAATGAGTTTGTGTAAGTTACATGCCATGAATGTATGGATATGTAAATTCAATCTCCCAGTTGGAGTTTATGATGTTTTGGATTGTACTATTTTTTTCCCAATCATCCTACGCGTATTGCAATGGCATTTTGCACAACCTGACTAGTCAGAAAGTTAATTCCATAGTGAAAAGTTTTTTGAGTCCTGTGTTTGGAGATGAAGCAAACATCAATGAAGAATGCACATTTTTTAATTTAAAAAATGCAACAATATTGTTAAATTAACTGCCAAAGAAGAAATAGGAGGAATACATAAATGATAAATTGTATTTTTCACTAATGGACATAATCTTTATCAAAACCCATGCATGTTCAGCTTGTAACCTTACTTGTAAATGACTGCTGTTCTCCAAAATGGATGAGAAGTATGTTTTAGAGTCAGTACTGAGAACAATTCATCATATCTATTATTTTTAATACCACAACAGGCTCTGTTCCGATAGTATCTTAGTTTAGTTAGAGGATTCTGTTGTCTACATAGGTAGCTTACTATCTTTGCATTCTGTCTGTCCTTGGAAACAACAATTAAAGTTAGGGAAGGGCAAACTCTTCTGTGCAACCAACAGGCTGTTTTGAAATAACCCATGGCCAGCTTGAAATATGCATGTTTTAGACAGTATGTAGGACAAAATATGAGTGTTTTGTTCTGGGTAAAAACTGAAATAGTTACTTTGGTGATGGTGGGAGTGGAGTAAGAGAAGGACAAAGTCAAGGCCCAATGTTTCCTTGCTGACATCATCAGGGGAGATCAAAATGGTATTGGGAAGATTGGAGTGTAAAGAGGCTGGTGGGATTTTCTGTGCCCAGATATCATTAGCAGCGGAGAGGCGACAGAGAAGGTGTAGAGTACAGAGTACAGAGATAACCACCATTACATAAATATCAGCTTAGCTCTTTAAGAGACCATGGGGCTAAGAAAAAAAAACCCTCGATTGCCCCCTAGATTCTCTTTAGTATAAGAAGGGAGAGGCTTTTAAGAGAATGTTATTGTACCTTATTGTAAAGAATCAGGAAGATGACCTTAAGGAAAATGGGCAAGAAATGTTACATAATAGGCAAGAACTGTTATATCAGCAAAAACAGTAGGAATATTCTTTAAGTCCCAGGAAAAAAGATAGAAGAATCTCAGGCAGATTTCTTCCTGATTCATTGAGCTATAACAGGGTGAATAAAGCATAAAACATAATTGTGTCTTTAAGATTCTGTTACTATACTTTACCTCAATAAAATACAGCCTTACCCTCTGAGTAAGAGTCTGATCTACCCCAAGGGATGACACCTTAAAAGTAAAGCAAGGTGCCAATTGCTCATGTGATGTCTGCTTTCTGACGCTGTCTACTCAAAGGGTGGACAGGAGGGAAGACACTGGGAAGCCTGGAATACAGGAGACTGTAGATAAATCACTTTAAAGAAGGGGGGAGAGAGTGGAAGATGTGCCCTAATCTTGTGCTACTAACTGTGAAATAACACCAGGATCCTCCTAGGTTTTGTTTCACCCAAAACCAAATGTCCACTTTGTGTTTTTGACAACAAAACATTTAATCAGAACTTTTAGGACGTAGTGGTTCATTTGGTTTAATCATGACTAAAACAAAGGAAGAAACCATGGTGCTGCAAGACAAAAACCTGTTTGCATCTCGGCTTAATAGGCTGCTAAAAATATCATTTAGTAAAGTTAACTGTAGGATAGACATAACCAGATAAACTCTGTAACTCAACCATCTATTGCCAAACACAGTTCAATGATACCTGCTCCTCCCACCCATCTCATAGCTGGATCCAGAAAAATCTAGGAATTTCATCTAATTACAATGTAAAATGTTTAAAAATCAAGAATCCATCCAGTAAATTATCCACTGGATAGCAACTGCAATTTATGTGCGCTGTCATTTAAAAAAAAAAACAGCTTGCAAATATGGCTCAGCTTTTTACGTTTCACTGCTTTGCTGCATCGGGGTTCTTAACCCCCATTAATGATTTTTTTTGTGGCTGCATGCACCAGAGTGTTTACTTTAAATATAAAGCTGGGAGGATACACACATTTAAGAAGATTGTGTTGTATTTATTCCCTGTTAATGGTTAATGGCAAAGAAAACATCAGAAGATTGACTTTGGACATTTACCTGGTATTGTAACATTTCTAGCCTTTTATCTGTGAATTCAAACAGAGCCAGCATTGTCTTCATCATATGAAGTGAATTCACCATAAAGGTTGCCATGTCAGCAGACCCCAAGTTACTGGCAGACATAGTACACATCTGCAACAGAGGATCCAGCACACAAGACAGAACCTAGAAGAAAGCAGGAAGAGCATTACACTGACTCAGAGCAACCCTTGGGTATTTTCCCGTTCTATTACTCCCCAAAAAAAGGAAGCTAATGCTGGGGGGGCGGAGGGTGGGGGAGTTTGCCAGCCTTCGAACACAATTTCAGGTCTTATAAATAAGCACTGCCAGCCATTTGCTCTTCTAATTTCCACATTTCAATCCAGTGTGTTTGCCAGCCGCTTATGCAACCTTTTCTACATTTAGTCATGCTTTATTTGTTAATGTCAGAAAAGGATGTTGCATAGGAAAGTTGCGTAGGCATAGCCAGTCCAAAGCAGAAGTGATAAAAACATAGATAGCTGATGATGCTTGTTGATGAGGCTTGCAGTGTCCAAGCTATTCGGGGGGGTGGGGGTGTGTATGCAGCTTGAGGGAAAGTTCAAGTTGCAAGAATGCAGTTTTAATGGCAAATGTTCAAAACAACTACCTACTCCTTCAGCACAGAGACAACACAGGCTGCTTGCCAAAGGAGGCGATCGTTTTCCCTGTTGTAAAAGTCAACAAGCATCCACCAAGTTTGCCTTTTGAAGACAGTGGGCTTTTCCCACTCTGAACGGAGTCAGTATGTTTCTTCCAAAACAAAATGACTGACCTAATCTTACCACTTCTTGTTTTGAGGTGTTAAGCAAATCACCATGGCCATTAAGTGAATCTGTGGTTGTTGAGCGAATACTGAAGACTGTTAAGCAGACCTATTGTTTGCTATGGGGTGTTTTGGCCAAAAAACAGAAATGCCAATTTTTGGCAAAAAAAACAAAAACAAAACAAAAAAACCCCGTATTAAATCAAAATGCTGAGGATAGCGGGATGCTGCAAACACCTATAAGTGCAGGCCAGCTGTCAAGCACCCAAAATATACTCATGACTGGGGCGGGGCAGTTGTAACTCTGGAACTGGGTTTTAAATACCTTGGTGGCGGCAGAAGCGGGCGGGGGTTCTAACTCTGAACAGTTGCTAAGTGACTGGTCGTATGTCAAGCACTACCTGTAGCCCAATTTACAGAACTTAAATTTTAGAAAATGACAGTGTTACACCAAATCTGCAAAAATGTACTCCAAACAATTTTGAAGACAGGCTATTTCTTTGGGGGGGTGTCAAATATGTTATTAATTCTAGAGACTCTATCATTTAGCTTTCAAAATGAGCTTAGAAAAGTTAGCATCCACCAACTAATGCCTGTTCTGTATTATTCTACCAAGAGATGAAAGGGAGCCTGATCTCCTGGGTTACAGGAGAGGAGAGGCTTATAGCTCTCTCTTCCTGAGTTTAGAGGACAGAGTATCGGAGTAGCCTGTTCTCTGCTTTTGTAGCCAGAGAGGCAAGCTTGGCATTTAATTCGACTTAGTTCCTTGGTGAGACTAGCAAACACAGCCAAAGATTATAGAAATGATTAACTATTATTACTGATCAAATTTTAGGCAACTTCCTTTTTTGAGAGAGAAATAACATATAAAATTTGAAACAGTGAAAAAAACGCTGCCATCTTTTCCACATTCTTAGTGAAATGACTGGCAATTAGCAGGATTACGTTCATACAGATAAGATGAAATGAACATTAATTTACTTGTCCAAAGTCTGTTTGACGAGTATCCAAAGGAATAACACAAGAGTCATGGGATGATAGTACTTCACGCAGCAGAGCAAGTGTTTGATTCAGTGCAGGACTTGGACCAAGGTCTGCAGGTGGCAGTTCAACCTACAAAAGGAAGCAGAATATCTGAGTTCAGAAGATGTGTTTATATTGAAGCCTAGGTACACAGAGGAACAGAATAGTAATCAAAAATTCTGCAAATAAATCTATTATGGTTTATTAGAACAATGTTCTCCAATCTGGTGTCCTTTAAAAGATTTGGGCTTCAACTCTAATAATTTCCAACTAATGTCGCCTTTCAATTTGGGAAGACAATGGGGTATACAACATGAAAACGGTTACACATGCTTGTCTATTTACAATTTTTGTAATCTACTCCAATCCAAAAACTCTGGTGATCACCTAGACAAGCAAATAAGAAATCTTTAAGCAAATATGAAATCCAGAAGATTCCAGATTGGGGAAAAGAAATTACAACTTTCAATATGTCAGCAACAATCCTTCAAACTCCCACCTAGTTTGAAAGAAAAAAGTGGAAAAAAGGAAGCCATGATGCCAATGACAGCCAATCAGGTTCTGCCACGCCTTCAAACAGCCCATTCCAAGCTGCTCTTGCTATGGGTGCCATCTCTGTAAAAGTGGTAGCTAGAGTGTAGAAGCAAATTGGAGAACAGGATAGATAAGACCTGTGACTGACAAGCGTGCTGATTGACACAAGAAAATAAATGAGTTTGGGGATAACTTCTCAGTAAAGCACAGATCAGGTTTCCCAAATTACTGAGCAAAGGATTTGTTGGTGACTAAAACTGACAAATGCAACCCTTACATCAGCCTTTTGTAGTCCTATATATTTAGCAGAAGAGTATGTATGTAAACTGTTTTTCAAACAGACCTTATCCAGCAGTTTACTCGCATGGAGACTCAAACTATTGAAGAATATCTTTTTGCTCAAAAGGTGCATCTCTTCTATTGTAGTTAACAGCATGGCTGCACTGTTTCCTATAATATTACTGAAATTGAAAATAAAAAGTATGTGTGTGAGACAGAGAATAAGAGAATTTATTTGATTCAGGGATTAGGAAGTGCAACTATTCCATCTAGGAAGAGACTTTTTTTAAAAGGCCATTTATATTTTTAAAATGTTATGCCATACAATAACGAAAAGTTGTCTCTCCCCTCAATTCTTCCTTTCTATGTTTCTCAAGAGCCAGAAGGAAGTTCACCCTGGGAAAACTACTATGTCATCATGAAGCAAGACGATGACTGAAGCTGAGAGAAAGTTGCCAGGGCAAAAAAACACAACAAGCAGCACCATCTCCATTCCAGGCTAAAGCAAAATTTGCTCACTTTTGAACAGATTTAAAGGACACGGAGACAAATGACCACCCACTCAGAAATTCATTAGGTAAAAAACGAAGTTCCTTTTCTCCTCAGAAAAAAAGAAAACTGGGATATAATCAGGGTAGAATTTCAGATCTGAACCAAAAGGGAGACTATTTTTTTTTAGTATTTTCCTCCAAGTGCATGGTCTGCTTCCCTCCACCCCACCCCCCACTGGATCAACCAAGTGTGGATCAAGTGTAGATCCATTGGTTGTGACATAAATTGACCAACTGGCTTGTCACCTGAGCCTTATATATAGGATTAGACAGAATGACTGGCCCAAAGTCACTCAGCTGGCTTTCATGCCTAAGGCAGGACTTGAATTCACAGTCCCTGGGTTTCTAGCCTGGTGCTTTAACCACTAAGTCAAACAGCTCTCTAAAACTCCATCCTAAAAGTCTGCCTTGTTCAGTGATACAGAAATACATTTTATACCATTTGCTAAATTTATCAGTTGAGGCCTAAGGGCTCCCCACCATTCTTCTCTTAGAGGCCTCTTCTAGAAGGCCGCGAAGAAGCTGTCTTTTCCCAAATCACATAGGCCTATCTCCAGTTCAATGGGAGATGGAAGTATATGGAAAGAGTGAAGTATCTAATGGGATTATCCACTGAGATTCCATAAAGTTTAATATTGTCACTGATACTGTTTAAGTATGATCAGAAACGGCTACCGTATTTTTCGGAGTATAAGACGCACCTTTTTCCTCCCTAAAAGAGGGTGAAAATTTGGGTGTGTCTTATACACCAAATGTAGCCAGCTGAAAAAAAAAGCCTCTGAAACGGAGGTTTCAGAGGCTGAAAAAGCAAGGCGCAGAGCTCACAACTAATGAACCCGTTGCTAAAGTTCACCTCTGGGAACAGCTGATTGAGGGTATTCCAGGAGGCCGATCCACCTGCCAATCAGCTTTTTTCTTATTTTCCTCCCCAAAAACTAAGATGCGTCTTATACTCTGGTGCGTCTTATAGTTCGAAAAATAAGGTAAGTTCTGATGGCATAAAGCTATGTAACAAGAGAATATCTTTTCTCAATGCCAGATATTACATTGCAAAGCAGTATAGGGACAATGCAACCCTGGAACACAACCAGTTCTTCCCAAAACAATCTTTTAAAAATTTGCTTACCTAATGGTGTGATGATAAAATTTGAGAAGATTACAAATTTTATACAGAAGGACTGCGCCAGGTTCAGCTATAATCACCTGTTCAATTCGAACCTGAGGATACATTTTTAAAACATACTGTTCAAATACACACTTCATCTTCAAGAAAATAACAATGTACAATTTTAAGATTACAGTATTCCTTTTAAAGCTAGCAACCTCTGTAGGGATATATACTCCACATTCATTATTTAATTTCGTTTCACATAATAATGAAAGATGCAATCTCCTTGGGAACTAAGCAATCAACAAGGTTCCTTTTTATGTAAGTAAATATGCTATTATTTGTAAACTGCTTTTTCATTCCTTGTTTCTTAACATATGGGGCCAATGCAGTTTTAATACCAAGGGCTTTCATAAAACCAAACATTTCACCTTGAGTGGCCGGCAAACCCCTTCTGTGATGTGCCCAACTATTTCTTGCATATTTTCTTCCACTCCTGAAAATAAAAACAGTGTACATTAGAAATAGGAATGTTAGTTCCTGTCATTTAGAAAGAAGAAATTCAACCACTGAATTTCTTTTCCCCAAAACAGTGCTTCTCCTAAAGTGGCAAAAATTCCACATTCTTCCTGCAGCCTTTAGCTTCACCCCATATGTAATCTTTAGGACAGAAAAATCCCAGATGAAATTCCTCTCCTCGGAATCCTGCCTCAGAAGATCCCAAACCCACAATTCTTAGCTTTCTACAATACCTTCTGTGGTTATGTGTTTCAAGAGAGCCTCCAGGTGCTCTTTTTCGGAAGCAGTAGCCTGATGCAGCCATGCCAACATGTCTCCCACATATCTAAAGCCAAAATATATATATATATTCTATTAAACATGAATCTTCCTATTCATAGTAATTAATGCTATACAATGTGCAATGCCACAAGTAATGTACCTCAAAGGATCGTGTGAATGCATTTCAATAGGTCTAGGTGTTCCTCCTGGACCTCCTCTAGTAAGAGCATCTATAAAGCCCCGGACCACAGCACTTCTTCTGGCTGTTCCAAACTCATCAAGAGTATATCTACAATGGAGTGGAAAAGATGTACTTATAAGTTATAGACATTTTAGTTGCCCTCCTTAGTGATCAAAGGGTCTTGTTTTGTGGAAATGCAAGAATATTATGCATAAAATTCCACAGCCTAGGTAATTTACCAGCAGATGCCCAACACCAAGATATTTTTAATGGCCACCAAATCATGTGAAAACTTTGTTGTCATGCTGAAGCATGCAAACAGAGACTTACGTTTCACAACCTAAGAAAATAAATTATTTATTCTGTTTCAACTATCATTTTCATTAGGATTCAATATAAGATGGGAAATTGCAGAAATTACATAAACTCGAAAACATAGGCATTGCCACTATCAAACTGCCTGAAAACAAGTAAAATGATTTGTTTACTTGCTTTAAAGCAGTGGATAATAAGCTCACTGGAACAAGTTGTAACCATTATTTGTTCTAGCAATAGCCAGGACAATTCCGGAAGAAACATTTAAAAGAGCAAAGTATGCTATAAAAAAAGACTTTTATAAATTAATGTTTATATTAATAAACAACACAATTCCACTTTTAAATTCATATTAATTCCATAATTCCAACTGTAATTATATTTTAATTCAGCCGAAAACATATATTGAAAAAAACAAGCCAGTCTATACTTTGATTCAAGATCAAAATACTAAGTCCTTAAAAATAGCACAGGTCCCTTAATCTTTTTGAATGATTGCACTGTATGCTGTATGTGAATATTGCCTGATGCTTTGTTGTTCTTGCAAAATGGGTGAGGAGAATCAAAGGGGAAGTGACTGTAGTTTTGGTGACAAACTCATTATCGCTTTCTACCCTTTGGAATCCCGAAAAACCTTCACTTTTAATACTGGAATACATTATAGTATTAAAAATGAAGGTTTTCATAAGAAGAAACATCAACTGGGAACAAAAGTTAAGGAATATATCTGAGGGAAATTCATCTTCATTTCTAAGACGCCTAAGGAATATACCGTACCTATCACTTTCAGTGAGGTATGTATTTTAGTTAGGTACCATATTGTTTTAAGATAAGGCAGCTGTTGACATGGTGGTGGTAGACATTCCAATACTGCCACCTTGTGGTAAATCTGAAATATATCTATATTCTTCTCACAAGTTGTCAAAAAGAAAGACATCAATTGTATCACTCATAATATCTAAATAATAAATAATGCAGAGTACATCATTAGACTTCTGGGCCATTTCTATGAATGCCTTTGTTGTGACCTATATAGATCCCTAAAAAGTATCCCTAAAAGTAGTGATATAAAGAGGAACCAAATGAAATAGTTAGGAAGTAATCATATTAACTGCATTTGATTGTTAATTAAATTGAATTTTAATACAAATTAAATTAATTATTCTTGAGTTTCTTTCTTCTATTTTTTTGGAATGTTACCTTTGGCATGTGATCTACAGATTAAATCTTATTCATTGCAGCTTCCAGAGTGGGGGGAAAAGGCAGATTGATGTGCCTCTGAACAGGGAAGACAATGTTGTGGCAAATGCCAGTAGCCCGGCATTAAACCCAGAAGACTGCCCCCTTGTGCTCCAAAAGATTGCTCCTCACAAGGAAGCCCACAGGTACCACCCCACCACCACCACGCCTGTCTAATTGCCAGGAGCCATGGAATAGACAGCCACAGGTCAGCATACATGGGTTTGCACCCTCCACACTTTTTAAAACCACATTTGGAAGACAATGGTCTTTTTAATTTTAAGGTGTCTTTGGAGCAGCAGAGTAATCAAACTACTCGGTGAATGTTCCTTTATTTTGGATTAAAGATAAAAGCAAAGAAACAATTTAAAGGATTTAAAAATAATTAAAAATGAAAAGATTGCCAAGAGTTTAAACTAAGAAAGTTTAAAACAAAGGGAAGAGTTGAATCTGGAATTACTGAACAAAGTATTTTTGAAACAATTAAACAATGAATATGTATTTCTCTGGGAAAGAGTTCTATTTGAATAGATTAGCTTTGCAAAACAAAAGATAAGAAAAGTTGCTAAAGCCCGTATGACTAAAGACTATGGAATGCTGAATAGGACTAAAGGTTTAATGATCTGGAGCAGGGGTGTCAAACTCGATCATGTCGCGGGCTGGATTGTGACATATCGCAATGTTTTTTGGCTTTGCAGAGCCAGGATGGGCATAGCTTGCACGGGCCATATCCGGCCCGCAAGCCACTAGTTGGACAGGCCTGATATGGAGAAAGAGGGAGAAAAGAAAAAAGAAAAATATCTTTACTTTTAATTCCCCTTTCTCGATTGGAATGGCTCCTACTAGCAAAATAGTGAAATTTACAGAGATGACAGAACAAGGTATTATACTTGAGGCATTCCAAAGGATCTTTGAGGGAACTGGGAAACAAAATTACAGCTACAATAACGGCATCAGTAACTGCTTACGTGAATGTATCATTTAAAAGAGATCTGAAAACAGAGATGAAAAATAATTCTGAAGAAATTGCAGGACAACCGAGTGGAGAAGTGAAACAAATTAAATTTAAGGTGAAAATTTTGAAAAATAAAGCGGAAATAATGGCAAGCAAATACAAATATCAAGTCAAAAGATTAGGCAATGGGCTATTACTGGATTTAGAAAATGCCCAATCTTGTTTGAGACCAGGGGTTCTTAGAGGTCAACTTGATGAAAACTGTAAAGAGAGCATTATTGAGGTCTAAAAAACATTAGGATGAGAGGAAGAAGATGTAGAAGGAATCAGGTCCTATGACCTCTTAATATCAAATTAAGGATTGATAATGCCAAAATACTACTTAAGAAAAAAAAAATTCAAAATTAATTTGTTTGACCAGGCTAAGGTAATGCATGTTTTTATAAAATACTGAAAAACTTTTCTGGGCTTTCTGCTGAAAATGGATTAATGTCTGAGTTAACGACTTGGATTTGTCATTAGAAAAGGTTTGGAAATGGGAAGAAGTGATCTATGCAATGTAATTTCAAAGGAGAGGAGTTAAGTTTGTTTGTAACTGCAATTAGTGAAGTTATGCCTATGAATCAGTGGTGAAAAGTAAAATTTGTTACTATCGGTTCTGTGGGCGTGGCTTGGTGCGGGGGAGGGGGGAATGTGACTGGGTGGGCGTGGCAAACTTTTTTTTTGTAACTTTTAAAAGCATTTTTTCTACAACCGAAAAAATGCTTTTAAAAGCTTCTGACGATCCCAGCTGAGCCACGTGATCATCAGGGGCTTTTTTTTTTTACTTTTAAAAGCATTTTTTCAGCTGAAGAGTTTGTAGAAAAAATGCTTTTAAAAGTAAAAAAACAGCATCTGATAATCGTGCGGTTCAGCTGGGCATGAGCGGGAGGGGGGGCACAGGGATTTTTGCTACCGGTTCTTCAAACCACCCGCCGCCATCATTACCAGATCAGGTGATTCGGTCCGAACCGGGAGCATTTCACCCCTGCTATGAATATAAATGTTTTACAAAATACCCACAAACTTGAGTCTTTCCTCAACTTTAACAGTAAAGGTAGTTTTCAACCTATGACCGTTCATTTATTTAGCGATTGTTCAAAATTACAAGGGAACTGAACAAACAATGGTTACAACCAGTCCACGGATTTCTGGCTGTCTCAGCGTGTCCACAGCCATGTGATTGGAATTTGGCCACTTGGCAACAGGTTCACTGTTGCAGTTGGTTGGAGCACCCTGCAATCCCGTGAGCTCCTCTTGCAAGCTTTCCGGATAGTTTCTCTCAAGAAAGTCAATGGGGCAGGGAAAGTTGCAAGTGACTGGAATAAGCCCTCCCCAATTCTCACTGTACCTCCCACATACCTCTCACATACCCTCTTGCACACCCATGCATTCTTCCCAACCTGTACCCCCCCCCAAAAAAAACCCATGCCTCTTAGGCACCACTTTGTACCCTTATGCACTCGCCTTGACCAAATCTCTTGCACAGCCCAACACCCTCATGTACATTCCTAACTTGTGCTACCTCAAACATCATTCTTTATTTATTTCTTTATTTATTCTTTATTTATTTATTAAATTTATATACCGCTCTACTCCCGAAGGATTCAGGGCGGTAAACAGCCAAACGATAAAATACATATAATACAAATATGTAAAGACTGTTTAAAATACAATTAAATAATTTGGTCTTGCAAACAGAATTAAAAACCTCAAATTTATAAGGCAGATTTAAAATTTAAGAATTTAAAGCAGGTTTAGAAAGAGGTTAGGCCAGGTCGGCCTGCTGGAATAGAAATGTTTTGAGGGCATGGCGGAAAGCGCGAAGATCCGGGATTGTCCGTATCTCCGGGGGGAGCTTGTTCCATATGGCGTGTGCCCCCACAGAGAAGGCTCTCCCCCTGGGGGCCGCCAGTCGACACTGCTTGACCGACGGCACCCTGAGAAGCCCCTCTCTATGGGAGCATACTGGTCTTCCCCACTCGCACCTGTTGTTCCCTTCCCTATCTGGCAACAGCCACTACCCTACCTGCCAGTCTGGGGCTCGCAACTTGGGGCTGGCTTCCCCACTGACTTTGGCGATTTGCCTGAATCGCTTTCAAATCATTTTACCAGTGCTCTATGGCAAATTCATGCATACTCTCAATGGTAGCCCTTGTTTCTTATTCTGGAGAAATTCTGTCTAAATGTTCACTTAGAATTGAGACCAATTTTATCACAAGCACATACATCCCATCATAGTCATATTCATTTTCTCCACATATTCATGCTGGATGCTTAACTAAAGCAGAAACTTACTTATACAGAACAGGCCTGTCTTGCAAAGCTTCCATTGCCTGAGCTAGAACTGGAGAAACGTCACAGGTTTCTTGTGTTAAAGCCCTGCATTCACCTGTAAGCAAGCCAGCAGTCTGATGTCAGTATTAGTAAGGATTCGACAACATTTCTCATTTCCTTGATAACACTGAATCCTAGAGAAAAGATTACATTTTTAGAGTGCCCTTTCTTAGAAGCCACAGTCTAAATTCAGCTGCCTTGGTGAAGTCTAGTTAGATACAACTGTACTTTGCCACTCTGGCAGAAGCCCTTTGTATATTTAGGAGTAGTTGTCCACCCTTCATGTAGGTACTTATTATGGGAAACACAACGACAGCCACAAAGTAGCTGTGGAAAACACCATGGCTATATAAAACAAGCAAGGCAGGGGTGCAGACATTTTCTGTCTACAAACAGGCAACAAAACCAGACTTTTTAGGGAAAGACAATGGCAGTGGTTGTTCATGTCTAGAAGACAGAGGGGAAGAGTATGCGCAAATTGTCTTCAAGCTGAAAAGCAACAGTAACAAACCATCAATATAAAAACCACCAATTTTAGGATGGGAGAACTACATGACTGACAAAGCAGAGATCTAAGAACTACACGACTAGTAAAGCAGCTTTAAATTCTACTGTTGTTTAAAAACAAGGAAATCATCCGTGTATCAAAATATTATCTTCTTTAAAGAAGCCCCAGTGGCGCAGTGGTTAGAATGCAGTACTGCAAGCTAATGCTGCCCACAGTCTGGAGTTCGACCCTGACTGCCTCAAGGTATCCTTCTGAGGTCGGTAAAATGAGTACCCAGGTTTTTGAGGACAATATGTTGACATTGTAAACTGCTCAGAGAGTGCTGTAAAGCACTATGAAGGGGTGTATGTTTAAATGCTATTGCTATCTTTTTTAAATTACGCGATATATGCATCTAAATTTTGATTAACTCTGAAACTTAGGTAGATTACTAGGTACAGAAAAGTAGCTTTTGAGATTCCTAAATAGATTTCACATTATAATAGTGTTATGATGGCACCAGCAAGTGTGAACTGATTTGCCAGGAACTGCCTTAACATGCAATCTTATACATTTTGAAGAAAATGTACTATTCAGATTGCTGTAATTGAGCATAGAGTAATAGCTACATTTACTCATGCCATACAGACGGCTAAAAGCCACCTATCTCCATCTGCAAGAAAGAATATTTTAATGGGAAAAAAATTAAAATAACTACAATACCTTGGGCCCAACGATACAGCTGTTCATAAGAAGTCTCCTGGAGGAGTGCCATCTGTTCCATAATCTCCAGGCTGCAGATTTAACATGTTTGAAGTCTTTACCAAAAAGTGAATATCAAAAAGGAAAAACATCTAAACCCGTATGGCTGTACACTTGTCTTCATGTTTTTATTTTCCAATATATATCTCAATATGTTAACAACTCAATTTATGAGGTTTTACTTAGTTGATGGTTCCAGTTGCTTTATACAATGTGAACTCACCCTGATCTTTGTTGACTGGTGCGCAGAAGAATCTTGACATCATTGTGAATTTGCTTTATTCGTCTCAATACTTTAAAAAAATTCTTTAATAAAAAAAAAGTTCACAATTAAAAGCTGTGATATTTTACTCGAACTAACTTGGTTTACATAGCTATAGTACATTCAGATAATCATACTGCAGCACACTTGGTACTTGTATTGGAACTATAATATTCAGAATTCAACCCCAACTGGCTTGAAATTTGGGGACTGATATTCCATGCTTGCAGGAATAGTGTTTAAAACTCAAAACAGGGTATTACAAATTCAGATGGCTTTAAACTTGAAACATTTTGTACATTTATAACATAGAGAGAGACAGCTTCATACACACAACTGTGTTTTATGTTTTTACTTTTGATGGTGATAAAAAAAATATTGATTTTGTTCCCTTTTTTAAAAAACAGTAATGGCAATATATACATTGTTTAAGAGAAGAAAATAAAGAACACTAAAAAGTGCTTTAACAAAAAAAAGTAAAAAAATTACAAAGAAAAAATTGTTACATTGGTATGTCAATGTAACATTGACATTTTCAAGCAATCATTCTACTCTACACGGAGAACTACATTGCAGATAGAACACAGCGAGGAAAATGATACACCAGAGAGAGACGCCCTCTAATGGCCTCCTTTATATAGACAGCTTCTTAAAGGGCAATAACCCTGCTGACTCATCCTCAGTCTTAAAGGGGCTGGTCAGCTTTAAATCTTCATTTCCCTGACAATTATATACTGAATGACTGTGAACTCAGAACTGTCACTCAAAAACATACAATTTAGAAACCAAAGCAAATTGACTTCGCCCATTCCAGCTTGTTCAGTGTTGTATTCCAAACAGGCTACATTGAGCCAGAGTTTTGTAGTTTGAAATAAGGATTGCTGTACAGGATACTTCTTTTGTGCCGTATTATTTGCTACTGTGGCTAAAGGTTAAGCATACCATAGCATTTTATTGCTGTTTCTTAGGGAGAACAGTTTCCCTTTGTTTAAATAACAGCCTCTGTTTGAAGCTGGTTATTTTATTAGGTACGACGGACTAACAACAGGAAAAAGAAGAGACAATATCACCCAGTTGAGTACAATCCAAACAATTATTTCCAAGGATACAGCTAAACAGTATTATGTAGTATCAAGCTATTTTCACCACTTCCACAGTGGACATTGCGAATTTCAGTCATGGCCCTTCTCCTCACAAATGATTATAATCAATTCTCACGTTATGAACACTTCCTAACTACTCCCATCTCTGGATTATGGAAGATTCTTTTATGTAGGCTCTTCCAGCCAGAATCTTTGCAAAGGATAGAGTACTTATATGTCTGCTTTGGAAAGTTTTCCTGCAACTATTCAAATTATCCAAAGAGAAATTGGTGATCAGAAAATGAAGTCTTTTTATTCAATATATTAAAGGAGGTTACTGTATGTATTTTAGGATGCTTACTTCAGTAACTGGCCCATCTCTGGTGCATCGAAGGACGTTCATTTCCTCTGGAGAAAGTTGGAATTCTGCTATGAAAGCATCTGCTATTTGTGCTTTTAATTCTAACCTTTGGCTGCAATAAAAAAATGGATTCAGGTCATGACCATTATAATTTGTTTCGCATAAGCTTAGGATGTGGCAGCCATTCAAACAGAAAAGTCTTAGAGGGTGCACTATCATCTTCAGAACAGGAAGGAAAAGAAAAGGAGATGGACATAAGGGGAAGTAGGAGGTTACAGGTAGTCTTTGACTTGCAACCAAAACTGAGTCCAAGTCCAGAATCTTGGTTGTTGAGTGAAGTGGTTGTTAAATAGTAGCAGGTAGTCTGTGTCAATCTTACTTAACTGCCTATGTGGCTGCTTCACTCAATGACTGCAAATCTAACAGTACCATTTGCAGTTGTTAAGTGATCTCAGGTTGTTAAGCAGAATCCCAAATAAGAAGCATGCAGTGCCTGAGCCGGGGGGGGGGGGGGGGGAACGACTTCTGACTTTTAGCTTCTGAGGGAGAGACACCTGAATTAGCCTGCACCAGGCCTCTCCAGGCCTCCCCCACCCCACCCCACCCCAAGGCACACTGCACTGCTTACTTATGCAGCCTCTATCTATCATGCTTCCTTTAATTGTGCATGGAAAGGAACTCCTTCAGTGGGGTGCAGAAATGGAACTCATCAGAATCTGAGCTTGATTTCTGCAGTCTGCAGAAGGATGTCATTTCTCCTTTGTTCACAGAAGGGAATTTCTCTCAAGGGGTGCAGAAATTCAATTCATCAGGATTTGAGCTCCATTTTTGCACTCCCTGAGAGAGAGAGTCATCTCTCCTGTGAGCTTGAAAGAGAAATCTTCCAAAAGTTCAGAAATGGAGTTCAAATCATCAGGATCTAATGTCAAGAGATGGCTTCTATTTTCAAAAGTGTTTTAGCATAAAAGAAGTTTTTTAAAAACTTTGAATTTTATCATTTGTTAAAAGAGACATAGACATCCAGAATACAGACATTTTATCTACCTTAAAAATGATATATAGCAAAAATTATATGTATGTATGTATGTATGTATGTATGTATGTACGTACATAGCATTTTTATGTAGCATTATGTGTATATACATGTGTGTGTGTGTCTTAAAACAGCATACGTGAACAACAAGAAAGGACTCCATGAACCAATAGGAGAAAGCAGCTGATTAATAAACCGAATGTCTGGAAATACTTGCCAGTTTGTGATTGTTCAACCAGCCTTAAGTTTATATCTAACTGCTCAGTACAAAAAATCCACAAATTTTGAAACACTGATGACAAGGATTTACCACTTATGTACTTGTACTTAAAAGTGCAAGAGCCATGTTATCGGAAGGGTAAGGCCCAATAAATGAGGGACTTCATATCAGAACATACTTTGTACATTATTTTCAGATTTTAAAAAATCAGTATAGGGCAATATATATAGAATAGAATAGAATTCTCAGAAAGGCCTCTTTGAAATTTGGACTGTGGCCTTTCAGTTGAATATTAGATTCTTTTTATTCTTCCTACATACAATAGCACTGATGTAAATCATATTTTATATCATTGCATACATGCTGGCTTATATTTTGGTTTTATTCCAGAATTGCTTTAATGCCAGTTTTAGAATTTAATATCCTTGAATTTTATTGATTTTTCGCTATTCTGTGAAATATCTACAATGATTCATCTTCTGTGAAATTTAGAAATGCAGTTAATAAATGAAGCTTTGAAACCATTTTATTTCCTTCTTATATGACATCCATTTTTTAAACCTATTACCTAAATTCAGAGTTAAAAGCAGAGCTAGTAGATATTTAGGATGCAGTAATCTCTTATACCATATCACATAGTGAAAATTATTTCTCTAGAAACTATCTGAGAGAATGCTCAGATATAGCCTAATATAGCACCTAATATAGCAACATAAAGTAACCCCAAGGAGATTATTATTCAGAATAAAAGTGAATGATGGAATCCACAAAACCATTCTCATTTATCTTAAGGGGGAAACTTTTACCTCTCTGCTTGAAGTTTTGTTGTTTTGACAATTAAATCCTGAGTTTGCTCCTTAGTTGCCTGGAAGAAATATATGAATGATTAAAATGAGTTGCTATTAAGGACATAGTTTTACTTTTAAATGTATATTACTTAAATATGGTAAGAATGAATAGAAGGGCAATTTAAAGAGTCTAAAATTTCCTGTTTCCTCTCACTGACTGGGACACAGGGTGAGCCTTTTAAATATATATATATATATATATATATATATATATATATATATATATATAAATATATATATATGTTTTCTGAGGTTTTCGCGGGTGTTTGTATGTAGGTCTTTGGTTATTCGGGTTTTCTCCCGCGTAAAATTGGAAGTGTCTTGGCGATGTTTGCTCCTGGAAGCACGAAGCCGAGAACACCAGCCTGAAGATGACGAATGAGACTTCGTCGAAACATCACCAAGACACTTCCAATTTTACGCGGGAGAAAATCCGAATAACCAAAGACCTACATATATATATATATAAATATATATATATATATATATAAATATATATATATAAATATAAATAACACATATATTGCTTTCTTAACATTTGAACTGGGAACAAATTCAATATTACCAGGCTAAAGAGAGGACTACTCTGGAACAGACTCAGGTACGTTATAGATCTGCTTCAAAAAATTCATCAATATTTCGTTTCATGCAAATGTTTTAGCACCCGAACAATCTTTACACAGTCACATTAAAAAACATTCTGTGCAATGTGTTGCTTGAAAGTAACATTTCCAGAAAAAAAAAATGTGCAATTTCCCCATCACGTGCACAATACCTTCAAGTGATTAGTCATATCCTGGCAGCAATTGCTCATTAACTGCACATCTTCACTGATGTTTTCAAGCTCCTGAAATTGCATGGAAATACACTTTACAACATTACAAATATACATGATAACAGATGGCCTAAAATATTTATTTATTAAATGTATATGCTGCTTTTTTCGCAATTTGAGGCAACTCTAGGTGGCTTACAACATAATAAAATATAGAGATATTAAAAAATTATAAATGTAAAAACATATTAAATCTGTTTTAAACATGAAAACATTAAATACATTAAATACAGATTAAAATACCACAGGTTTGGGACAGCAGTGAAGCCTTTTTTGTCACTGCACCAACTGCCTACATCATCAGAGCCTCATGCCAAAAAAACTAGGTTTTAGAAAAAATATCATTAATACATTTGTTTAAATCAATAAATAATAAGACCCATTATTATTTTGGATTCAACTCAGTATTAATTTCAGTGAATCAACTATTTCTCTCAATAAATTCAAGATTACTTCTATCAGCAGAATTGAAAAGTTTCCCTTTCCATCTAAAGTCCTTGAAACTTGCTTCAGAAAGTTGGGAACCTCCCGAACAAGTGGGAGAAATTATGGGAGGAGAAAAAAAGATGGGTGTCCTATTAGAGAAAAGAGAGTTCCTGCTCAAGCATAATTTCATCTTATATCTTTTTAATTTGATCATATGAATGAATTTGTCAAATAATATACATATTGTTTCATTAAACTGTATTTTCTACTGAGATAATAAAAAAACTTGAAGAAAATATTGAAGTATGCATAAGAAAAACAGTAGATTTATATAACAACCTGCAGCACAGCAGCTACCAGAGGAGTTTATCTTGAGAATGATTCTTTTCAGTAAGTTTCATGATACTTTTCTATACCTCTTTCACTTGTTTGAAAATGTAGACAAATTCTTCATTTATAGCTAAACTACGATGCTCAATATCTCCACGCAGATTTCTTCTGGTACGCAAGCTGTTTTCCACAAAAAAGTCTGAAAGAGTCTTGAGCGCTTCTAACATTTCCTACAAAAATATGCAATAAAGACAATGTTGACAATTCAGACATAAAAAGTACCCTAAGAGATACATAGTTCTAGGTTTTCAGTCACCATATTTGTTCATGTTAAATGTGCAAAATATTTAATATAAATATAAAATACACATTTTATGACATATTCAATTACTTCTAAGCATAGACTAAACTAATCATAGTTTATTTAGTGTAGTGTAGTGTAGTGTAGTGTAGTGTAGTGTAGTGTAGTGTAGAGTAGAGTAGTGTAGTGTAGTGTAGAGTAGTGTAGTGTAGTGTAGTGTAGTGTAGTGTAGTGTAGTGTAGTATAGTATAGTATAGTATAGTATAGTATACGCTGTATAGGGTATAGTATTAATATAGTTTGGCTTTTTAACACATCTTAGGAGCATGTTGTGGGAATTATATTTGCCATGGTAGTAATTTTTTGCCACTTGAAACATGGCTCCAACCAGTCACAAACAAAAAAATCAGGTATGACAGAAATCTATGGTGGCCACTGAGGCAACATCTGCAGGCCTTCTGGCACCCATAATCCCAGGGTAACTACAGGGGAACCTCTGCTGCAGAGAACAGCTTTAGTGCAGTTTAAGGGGCAGACAATAGCACCCATTCCTTTCTCCTTCAAAGGAAGCACACAAAGAGTACACAGAGAATTGTCATGAGGGCAGGAGAAGAAGTAATGGATGGAAACTAATCAAGGAGAGAAGCAGCCTAAAACTAAGGAGAAGTTTCCTGACAGCTAGAACAATTAATCAGTGGAACAACTTGCTTCCATAAATTGTGAATGCTCCAACACTGGAAATTTTAAAGAAGAGATTGGACAACCATTTGTCTGAAATGGTATAGGGTTTCCTACCTAAGCAAAGGGTTGGACTGGAAGACCTCCAAGGTCCCTTCCAACTCTATTGTTCTCTTATTATGATACAAATATTAAAAGGCAGTTTCATAACTTAAAACCTGCTCTCATACAGGTCTCTCTTGCTAAGAAATCATATACATCATAAGATCTGTGATTTCACAATGCAGTTTGTACTTGCACGTGTGAGTTATGATTAAATAATAGATCTGTTATCTGTTGCTATAAATACTGTGTGTATGCTTCACACCTAATTCTGGTAGCATAGCAGCATCACTAAATCTGTGAGCATGAAATAGACCAGCAATTGGAAATATTTTTGTGACTGTGCATACTAATTGTGAAGATCGATGCCTCACAAAGTACAGCTTTTTGTACATCTTTTATGAAGCAGATTCAAGGCTGATAATGCCGCCTGTTTGTAGAGAGGTGAGTTTCTTTTGTAAAGTATCTGTATACATTTAAGAGTACATAAAGATCTTCCTTCTTTATATTTTTGCACTAATCAGCAGATGTTGAAATAAACTTTTTTGGGTCAGTGTTAAGGAAAAAAATCAAGTATTCTATAATACATTTAATAAGATGACTGTAAACAAAGAATGGAATTCTATAGCCTAAGACGTGTACATACTATGAGGATACAGTATTCATGTCTTAAATGCGTGGTTTTGGCCCTACAGTAGTCCCAAGGAATTTTTCTCACTGTGATCTGTTGCCACAGTTATAAACTGTGGTTATAAACTATGAGTTAACCCTCTCAATCCATAAAACATGCCTTAAATCCATAATTTTGCCACTCAAAAAACACTGTGCTACGGATTTTATAACCACCAATAACATAAACTTTAATCTAATATAGCACCACAGAATTTACATATAAAAATTTTAGGATCTGTTAAGAATTTGTGCCTTGGTTTATCAAAACACCACCATAAAACAGGCAGTCCATTTCTGTTATACTGTATACATATCACAGAGGAGTGAAAGATTTTAATTCATATCCAGCTATCTGAACTATTCAACTATTTTTGGAGACCAATATATAGCAGTGATTCTGTGATGTTCAATGTGATGCAAGTCACAATATATGACAATTGAGGGCAAAATTTCTGTTGCTAAGTGAGACATTTGTTAACTGAGTTTTGCCCCATTTTACGACCTTTCTTGCCACACTTGTTAAGTGAATCACTGCAGCTGTTAAGCTAGTAACATGGCTGTTAAGTGAATCTGGCTTTCTCAGTGACTTTGCTTGTCAGAGTATCACACAACGTGATCACATGATCCTGAGATACTGCAACCATCATAAATATGGGTCAGTTGCCAAGTAGCTGAATTTGAATCATGTGAACGTGGGGATGCTGCAATAGTTTTAGTGTGAAAATGGTCATACATTACTTTTTTAGTGTTGTTGTAATTTCAAACAATCACTAAACGAACTGTTGTAAGTCAAGGACTACCTGTATAATACTCCTTCTTCCTCCTATTTTTCCATAATAACAACCCTGTGAAGTGGGTTGGGCTGAGAGAGAGTGACCGGTTCAAGGTCACCCAGTTGGCTTTTATGGCTAAGGCAGAACTAGAATGCATAGTCTACAAGTTTCTAGCTGGTTACCTCAACCACTAGACTAGACCAAATAACCACATTTGTTGACATTTTTTTTATCATTCTTTAGGTTACAGCTGAGGTGGCAGTTATGTGAAGAAGCGAGATGGATATTTTTAGTTTGTAGGATGTTCTAAAACTTTAAAAAATGTATGTCAAATCTTCAAGAGATATAATAGGTTTAGCTTCTTCCATCCTTCCTCACCCAACTCAAAAAGCACATATTTCAGCATTTTAGTACCAAATTTTTTAGAGTAATCTGAAAAGAGATGCTGTAGGGGAAGGCAAACATTGATCTGGGGACTCTATGATCCATAGGCCACAGACTGCCCGTGGTTCTTTCAGTAAGCAAGAACCTCAGTTTTACTTTACAATAATAATCGGGCCATCTCATACATTATCATATGACTAATAATCCTGCGTATTGCATTTAACTCGCGAATACATTCCACAGTGGTCCTGAGAAAAGCACTTGATAAATTCAACATCAAATTATAATACACATCATGCGAGTACAAGTCATCACAGATACAATCCAATGGGGGGGGGGGAATCACATTTAGAACATGCTTTTAAGAACGGCCAGTTTCCACATTACTCACCTGCACATTTCATTTTCCCATCACATGATGATTGATTGATTGGTTCGATTTATATGCCGTCCTTCTCCGGAGATTCAGGGCAGCTTACAATGCGTTAAGCAATAGCCTTCATACTTTTGTATATACCTGCTTAATAGGGCTTTTGGCCCCCCTAAGCAGTGTTCTTTTTTATACAAAGTCAGTTTATTGCCCCCACAATCCGGGTCCTCATTTTACCTACCTCGGAAGGATGGAAGGCTGAGTCAACCTTGAGCCTGGTGAGATTTGAACTCGGAGGAATTGCAGGCAGCTGGCAGCTAAGTGCTACTTAACAGCACTTTAGTCCACTGCACGACCAAGGCTCTTAAACCGCAGCTATGCCATGAATGCATTCACAAGTTTTAAAGAATCACTGTGGAATTCAATTCTCAGATCTAATCCTTTCAAAAAATGGGTACAAGGCCTTTTAGGTAGCAATTTCAGGGTGTCAAATAACACAAGGGAGGGGGGCTCAACTCATAGATCCATCGTGGGTTTTTGAAGTGAAAATCTTACATTTCTATCTTCACCCGGGGTTGAATCACCAGGAATCCTTGACCAACTGGCCCTTTCCAGTGTATTCCAGGGGTGTTCAAACTTGTCAGCTTTAGGACTTGTGGACTTCAACTCCCAGAATTCTCCAGCCAGCATAGCATAGCATAGCTGGCTGGAGAATTCTGGGAGTTGAAGTCCACAAGTCTTAAAGCTGACAGGTTTGAAGACCTCTGGTGTATTCAGTTACAGCACCCATCCTGCCCTGCAGCACAGTCGCTGAGGATGATGGAAGCTCAATATAGCCGGTTAGGGGGGCTTTTTTTATGTCCTCTGCCTTCTAGCCGAGATAGAGCCGGCCTCATTTTTCAGAAAGGTGGAAGGAAAGGAAGAAAAAAGGGAGGCGACGAATCAACTTGACTTACTTTGTCGGCCTCCAACCGCGTCTCTAGCACTTTGCGGAGCTTGCGTGACAGCGGGTTGGCCCCGGCCCCGCCGGGCGGCCCCTGAGATAAAGTCCCCGTTGTCGAGGTAGCCGAAGCAGCCGTAAACGGACGTGGCAGCAGATGTTCTTCGGATATTGCCGCCATTTTCGTCCCGAAACTGCCGTGGTGGCGAAAGCAGCGCA
The DNA here is from genome assembly GCA_012654045.1 of Ptyas mucosa. Lineage (NCBI taxonomy): Eukaryota > Metazoa > Chordata > Lepidosauria > Squamata > Colubridae > Ptyas > Ptyas mucosa. The sequence goes on from WNWU01000017.1 coordinate 25,947,631, forward strand.
GGGACCCGGACAAGGTGCGTCGGCGCACAATTTCCCTTCTCTCCTGTGCCCGAGAAGTGTAGTTCCGCCTGTTTTCGTTCTTTCTCCCTCTTTGTCTCTGCGAGACCGGCAGATTCCGACTAGGGCAGGGTGGGCAAATGTGGCCCTTTTACAACCTGTGGACTTCAACTCCCAGAATTCCTGAGACATCCAAGCTGTCTAAGGAATTCTGGGAGTTGAAGTCCACAGGTTGGGGCCACATTTGCCCACTCCTGGCTCACAAGGCGTCTCATAGGAGTCAGAGGGAGGCTTTGCTTTTTCACGATTACCAGGGTCGTCTTAACAGCATTATGGGCCCCTGCGGGCAAAGCATTGTACCTACGACAACTACTCACAGGAATAAAAATGTAAATGGTCGATAAAATTAAACATATTTGCATGTTAGTATTAATTTTAAAATGCAGTAAAATGTAGTAAACATGTTGCTGTATTTATATGATACACGGTGCATTGAAGGGTTAACATACATAGATTAGTAGGGGGCCCCTATGCTTGTGGGGCCCACGGGCAAGTGCCTATCAGGCTCATGCGTTAAGACAGCCCTGGCGATTAATACGCAGTTCCTCCTCCTAGCTTTCACCGCAATAATGAATTATTATATTAATAGGGATCTTGCATCCAGGAGATACAGGTAGTCTTCAAATTACAACAGTTCATTTAGTGACTGTTTGAAGTTGCAATGAAAAAAGTGACTTATGACCATTTTTCACACTTATGACTATTGCAACATCCCCATGGTCACGTGATTTACATTCAAATGCTTGACAACTGACTCATATTTAAGACGGTTGCAGTGTCCTGGGATCTACTTTACTGACCAGGAAAATCAATGGAGAAGCCAGATTTACTTAACAACCAGGTTACTGATTTAACAACTGCAGCGATTCACTTAACAAATGGGGCAAGAAAAGTCGTAAAATGGGGCAAAACTCGCTTAACAAATGCCTCATTTAGCAACATAAATGCTGGGCTCAATTGTGGTCGTAAATCAAGGACTACCTGTGGTTACCTGTGGTTAACTCTTATTTTTGGTAGGGCGGAACTCAGATTTTCCTCCTTTTTGGTGTGTGATTTTCTCTTTGTGTCATCTTCAAAATTTGGTAATTTGATTAAATGCATGAAACAATTAACTCAAAGAAATTTGAGGCACAACTGACAAATGTGTCTTCTTGTTGACAACATTCCTAGTTCATCCGAATTCCAGGTGATTCAACCAACACAGACATACAGTTTTCTCGTCATTTGTCATAATTTTCTGGGATGCTTTTTCTTTCTCCAGTGTAGTCTTATAACTCTGGGAATTCCTGGTAGTTTCCCATGTAGATGTAAGTGTTTAGCTTTTTTTCCTGCTTAGCTGAAGTTGGCAAGGTGCTGCCACCTGCTGTGATCTGGCAAGCAATTTTATAGCAATAATTTGTCACAAGACTTAATCCTATTGTAAGGCTTAGTGATGGGATCTGTATTTTTGCATTGCCTTAATTATTTATGATCACAACCTTTCAAGTTCCCAAGATCTTTTTACTCAAAGAAGAATGATGACATCTCCTCTTAATGTCAAAGACCTTGTGGCAGATGGAGAAAGATGATCCATATCTATCTTATCTATGGCAAGATATAAGCCATATTTGTGACAAGATTATATTGTGTGATGAAGATAAACAATCTTCAAAATTACCAAACTAGTTGTTCAATTGTGCAAATTGCACAACTGGGACAAAAGTTGCTCAGGAGAAGGAATAAATAAACGCTGGTTTTTAGAAATCTAAAACCCAGTCTCTCATACAAAAGCAATGCTATTTTGGTTAATAGAGCACTGCACACCAGAACAACTAGACACAAGAACAGTTTTTTTCCCAAATGCCATCACTGCTAAACAAATAATTCTCTCCATACTGTCAAACTAGTTATTAAGTCTGCATGACTATTAATCTTCTCATCGTTCCTATCACCCATCTCCTCCCACTTAAGATTGTATGACTGTAACCTTGTTGCTGGTATCCTTACGATTTATATAGACTGTTTCCTAATATGATTTGATTGCTTATTTGTTCTCTATGGCTATCATTAAATGTTATGATTCTTGACAAATGTACCTTTTCTTTTATGTACACTGACAGCGTATGCACCAAGACAAATTCCTTGTGTGTCCAATCACACTTGGCCAATAAAGAATTCTATTCTATTCTATTCTATTCTATTCTATTCTATTCTATTCTATTCTATTCTATTCTATTCTATTCTATTCTATTCTATTCTA
>WNWU01000017.1:25949936-26041244 GCA_012654045.1 Ptyas mucosa
TATTCTATTCTATTCTATTCTATTCTATTCTATTCTATTCTATTCTAATTGAAAAGCATTAACCCTTTGAAAGATGGAAAAATTATGATCATAAGAAAATGTGTATATTTCTATAACATTTTCGAAGTATTTAAAAACAGTATGCTGTTCTCCCATATTGCATGGGATTGAAGAGAGGTTTTACCTAGGGCCATCAAACTGATTTGTGTCAAAAGCACAATTCAAATCATATAAATCCTGAGTTATTTCATGGCCATATTTTATTAAATCTGTTCAGTATACTTTTCCAGCAACAGGCACAGTTTTTCAACCATCTCCATTGGCACCTACCAGAACCTCTTTTTATTTATATAAGCTCCAGGCATTTTGGGGAGGTGTTTTCTTTTAAAAGGTAGGTGACTGTAGGGAAGTACTTTATTTGTGAGTATGTTCATGGGGTGGGGGGAGATAAACTGGAATCAATCAGGACATACTGTTGGGGATTAGAAGCAATACTTTGATTTTCTTGTAAGTGGGGGAAATGCCCATCATAGCTACCATTTTGTAACAGCCCGCAATATGGTCTCAAAATTGTAAATGTATGAATAGAGAAAAAATTGCCTACCTTAATTTAATCTTTCAGCCATTTTCACAATTTTGGGAGCATCTTACATATATGTTCAGGAATTTGTGTGAAATCTTATGCTCACTATTCTTACGAGTTTAGTCACCCCAAGGGTCGGTTTCTGGCAATAATTTAATAAAGCACTGAGCTGAGATAAAGAACAAGGAAACAACAATGTCATTCTGCAAATGCCTTTTACTTTTTTAACATTTTTTGGTACTAAGGATGATAACTAAAAACTTTGATGATTACAATAGGAGATGACTTATTCGATTCTTCAACATTGTGAATTCTATCATACAGAAAACTAGTTGCCAGACAAGAGCAGGAGATAAAATGCAATAGAGATCTTACAAATATGGGTAGATAAGTAATTGGGAACTAAAGAGATACATACTGTTGGATCTGAGAGACTTCTCAGCTGCATTCAATAATACCAACCTTAATTTGCTCCTGGAGTTCTCCCTGAAAAACTGCCAGCAGGACTGGTGATGATCTATTCCCGTGAGGGAGAACACGTGCCAGAGGTGACATGCAGTGCCCTCTCTCTGGGCACGCGAACTGTTGCCCCAATTCAGCATTGCTGTGCATGTGTGTTCACTTCCATCCAGTCAGCTGGACTTTGGATCTCTGCCGCGCATGAACGGGGGGTGGGATGGGCTGCATGCGGGGGGCTTGCGTGTGCATGCGCAGGGTGCAGGGCATGCACAGGGGGCTAGGCGGCATGCACAGGGCACGGGGCGCATGCGCAGGTGGAGGGCATGCGTGGGAGGCATGCACGCATTGAATTTTTGGGGTTTGGGCACGTGCATGCATGCACGTTTTGGGCACTCAGTCCGGAAAAGTTTGCCATCAATGATCTATAAGTCCTATAGAATAGATCAGTGATGGCTAACCTTTTCCGGACCGAATGCCAAACTGTGGGTGTTGCGTATGCCCAAACTGAAAAGTGCAGCTGCATGCATGGATGTGCGCATGTCCATGAGCGAACGTACGCGCATGCGCAGCAGTGACCCGAAAATCAGCTGGCTGGTGGGAGGCGGGGCATCCCAACACTGGCAGCACAGCAAGAGGAAAGATCTTTTTCTTTCGTGAGCTTCTGTTTCATCGTTCGCAGGGAAACAGAAGCTCACGAAATTAACGCATGGAGATCTGACCTGAGGCGAGGGTGCACATGCCAGCAGAGAGGGCTCTGTGTGCCACCTCTGGCACGTAAGCCATAGGTTTGCCATCACGGGTATAGGATTTCTTGGGGCTTCAGATGTTCCCTGTTCTTCATCTCAGCAGATGATAGAATACTGAGCATGATACTGATGTGCTTGTGATTTTTCTCAGTACCTGACAGGCTTTTTCTCAACCCAAGTACTTTTATTGATTCATTTTCAGACATGCATTAAATAAAATTACCATATATAAAAGAACAACTTTTAAGTAATGATACATTTGAAACTCACACAAAAACTATAGTTACAGCTTTATCCCAAGTTCACCAGATTTTACAAATTGTTAAAAAGAAACATTATTTTTTTTAACATTGACCATGAATATTCAAAAAAGTTTTCCGAAGGAAGAGATAATGTGACATTTCCTGATTAACCAAATATATAATTTTCTCAAAAATTCCTAAGTCGTACATCTCTGAAATCCAGTCCTTCATACATAAAATTGTAAAAATTTCTTTTTTTTGTTTTAAAAAAATCTGTTTAATAAAAATTATTTTTTAAAAAAGGACGTATTATCAAGGCTACTAAAGTACATCACAAGTTCATCTTCAGATAAATATTGTTTCATGGTTGGCTATGTCCATCATAATAGCATGATATGAATTGGCTAGAGGAAGTGATCTAGAGCAGAGGCTTTTTAATGTCTTCGCTCTTCAGGATATGGCACTTCTAAGTTTTTTTTTAAAATCTGAAATACGTGATCAAAAAGCATAGCTTTGGTGACAGAAGATTTATTGTGTTGGAGTTAACTTTTTTTTTTACCTCTAGTCTCTCATGGAACCCCAGCCGGTCCTTATACAGGTACTCTTCGACTTACAAGAGTTCCTTTAGTGACCATTCAAAGTTGCAACGGCACTGAAAAAAATAATGTGATCAAAATTCAGATGCTTGGCTACTGACTCATATTTATGACAGTTGCAGTGTCATGAGGTCGTGTGATTCCTTTTGCGACCTTCTGACAAGCAAAGTCAATGAGAAAGTCAGATTCACTTAACCGTGTTACTGAAGTGATTCACTTAATAACTATAGTAAGAAAGGTCATAAAATGGGGCAAAACAAATGTCTCACTTAACAACACCAATTTTGGGCTTAGTTATGGTCATAAGTCGAGGACTGCCAATAGCAGTGATGGCTAATCTTTTTGCCATCGCGTGCCAAAAGTGAGGGGAGCATAGGGGGGTTACACGCGTGAGTGCCCACACCCATAATTCTATGTGCCCCACCACCCCACGCACATGCATGTGCTTCCCCCGTGCCCTCCCTGCTTTTGGCATGCGATGGCACGGTGGACCCAGTAGGCCCGTTTTTTGCTCTCCCCAGGCTCCAGAGCCTTTCTAGGAGTCAAAACAGCCTTCCCTACCTCCCCCGGAGGCCCTCCGGAGGCCAGAAACGGCACATTTCCCAACTTCCAGTGGGCCCAGAAGACCCAAAAATCAGCTGGTCGGCATGCACGTGTGCTCTGGAGCTGAGCTCGAGTGCCCACCGATATGGCTCTATGTGCCACCTGTGGCACATGTGCCATAGGTTCGCCATCACGGGCCTATAATGTTCTAGGGATCTGTAGAAGACAGTTTGAAAAATTCTGGTCTAGACTTTTGGAAATGGCTCTCACCATTGTGCTGATGTTACCCAGCTGCATCTTTCTTTTTAGCTGATGCAATTAATAAGTTGAGGATCAGTCCTCTGGCTTTTGGGAAGATTGATTCAAAGAATAAAACCCGAGAAATGTCTTCTTCAGTTTATTTAAATTCCAACATTCAAAGGTACTAGATCAGCGGTTCTCAACCTGGGGGTCGCGACCCCTTTGGGGGTCGAACGGCCATTTCACAGGGGTCACCAAAGCCCTCTCTTGCCCCCCACACCTTCACTCACCCTCACCCTCTGCCTCTGTTGGATCGCCGGTCGCCTACCCCGCCACTCCCAATCTATTGCTGCCTCCCGAGTCCCAGCTGATGGCTAAAGGGAAAAAAACTGTTTAAATTCTTGCCATGGGGCTTCAAAGGGCCACCCTACAGCTGATTAGTGTTAAAAGAAAACAAATTAGTAGACTGGTGCCTGCAAAAATAGAAAAAACAGCCCCTTTCAGTTCCAGCATAGATTAATTACCATAAGTTGATTAGATCGGCCTCACGACTCTCAGCTGATTTGCTTTCAGCTGTTTTGCTAGCTGCAAAGAGGTGCAGATTTTTTCCCCCCAAGGCCTGCTGAAAACCGAAACTGAAAGTAAAGCAGGGTCTTTGCTGCAATGTGACAAAATGAGGCAGAGAGAGATTTCTTTTTCTTTTTCCTCACCAAAAAAGGTAGGTGGAAAACTGCAAACAATGGGAAATTTAGGGCGAAAGAGGAGGTTCAAGTTTTTAAAACACAAAAGAAAAAAAAGCTCCATTTAACTAGGGAATTGTAATAATTGAGATATTATTAATTGTATATTGTGTTGAAAGCAGAAATGGTTAAGTTGTGGTTTGGAGGAATATATGGGGGAAATTATTTGGTTTATTATTATTGGTAAATATAATTAATTGATTTGTAAGAAATTGGATTGCATGGAAATAATTGGAATATTCATGTTCATATTGATAATATACAAAAAAGATAGTTATATAACTAATTGATTTATATTAAAATGTTGAATTTGTATTAAACAACTGTATTACATAATTACATAATTAACCAACGTGAGGATGGATATAAAAATAGATGACAATGGGAAGGGGTATAATATAGAATAGAAGGGAAAAATTGAAATTGGTTAAGATTAGAGATGAGGATGAAGGGTAATATTGTTTTTTTAAAAAAATAGATGAATAAATATGGCAAAAAGGAAATATAGAAATTGTAAATTTAATTGAAATGACTAAACACTGTTTAAATTTGTGAGCCGGCCAAATACACTGTTCAAAGAAAATACATTGTATGTTTGTATGTGTGTTTCTAATTATTGCTATTTATTCATATTTGTTCTCTTTTATTCTTTAAAGTTTAACAATTCATTCTTTATCTTAATATCTTTATATTTGTTTGGGGTTGGTTTTCTTCCCTTTCATCTTTTTTATTGTACAGCAGTCTTTCTCCTCAAACCTACCACCTCTCTCTTTTCTTTCCTTACTTTCTCTTCCCCCCCCTCTTCTCCTCCCTACTTCCTCTTCCTTTCTCCTTTTCCTCCTCTCTTCCTCCCTCTCTTACCTTCACTCCTACTCTAATTTCCCTTCCCTTCCTTCATCCCTCTCTATTGCTGTATCCTTTTATACACATGGACTACTCAGAGGGCTGAAAAAGTTATTTTTGACTGGTCCTCACACTTTTTACCAGTTCTCGAACTTACGACTGTCCTCACATTTTATGGTTTTGTCCTATCTCGTCACCATGGTGAAGAGAAGCAGTTGTGAAATGAGTGACATGGTTGTTAAGAATGCTACAATGAGCATAAATGATGACCAGTCATAAGTGCGAAGACCGGTTAAAAGTGTGAGGACCTGTCAGAAATCACTTTTTTCAGCCCTCTGGGTAGTCCTTTTGTGCACATGGTCTACTCAGAGGGCTGAAAAAGTTATTTTTGACTGGTCCTCGCACTTTTGACCAGTCCTTGAACTTACGACTGTCCTCACATTTTACGTTTTTGCCCTATCTTGTCACCATGGCGAAGAGAAGCAGTTGTGAAATGAGTGATATGGTTGTTAAGAATGCTGCACAGGCATAAATGTGAGGATGGTCATAAGTGTGAGGACCAGTCAAAAGTGCAAGGACCTGTCAGAAATGATTTTTTTCAGCTCTCTGAGTAGACCCTATACACATAGCCATGGCCACCCGGTCACATGACCAGCTAGCCATGGCCCCCCGGTCACATGACCTCCAAGCCACGCCCACAGAACCAGTAGTAAAAAATTACAGTTATGAAGTAACAACCAGAATAATTTTATGGTTGGGGGTCACCACAACATGAGGAACTGTATTAAAGGGTCGCGGCATTAGGAAGGTTGAGAACCACTGTACTAGATGAAGAAAGAGAGTGAAGCAGTTCCCTGAAATTGTATTCAACAACTGCCTTCTGAGCTTGCAGTAATGTTATCTTCATTGAATTAGAAGTTCCTGCCAAGTTCTGTCTGAACTCAGAGACAGCTATGGCAGAAGGCAAAATAAAATTACAAACTCTTTTAGCATCATGAGAAAGGAGGCCAAATCTAACCACGGTATAGTCCTCAATTGTGAATTTCCCCAACTACGTGAAATTTCATTGGGGCCTCTGCAGCTGCCTCGTAGATAATGCTTGATCTGCCAGTAAAGTATAGTCCTCAAAAGGTTTTGTTTCAAGTGCTCCATCTGCCATCTATTTAGCCTCTTTCTTTTCTCTCTGCACAGTCTAATTATAGGATTGGGATTTATTTTTGGAATGTAGAATAATTCTTCAGATGTATGCATCCACATTCAGTCTGATTTCTTGGAGTTCCTAAGAAATATTGTATCCGGATCACCTGCCTTTCCCCGCCCCTCTGTTGCCTCCTCTGCCTCTGTCTGCTGCTTGCACAGGTACTCAACTCACCTGTGCTACCAGACATTGTCAGCCCATGTGCGCTCACTGCCTCCTATGCTGGCTGTGCCCACCCCCTTCACTAAGGCTTACTTTTGGGGGAGGGCTTAAGCGCATGCATAAAAACCAGGCTGGGGCTTATTTTCAGGGTAGGTCATATTTTCAGGGAAACGCATATAAAACAATAGATTTAATGAATAGGTTGAGAATTCAATCCTAGGTAGCAGCAGATGTTTCTTTCCTAGAGCTCAAAAAAAAAATCTGCTGTGAATTCCATGTGGCATCAGGAAGGGCATCAGGCCAGTAAACACTCAGCTCCATCCAGTCGCCTCTACTCTACCCAGAACTAAGGGATTACAGGGTTGTAAAAAGGGAGGGTTTTTTAATGATCCCTATATAAAATAAATCAAATTTAGTTTTTCCTATCCTTACTACAATTACTTTTCATAAAGTACTGGGGTCCTTAGCATGCTATCAAAGGCCACATATAACTCTTAGCCTGGAAAAAGTTGTGCCTATGAAGAGGTTGGAAATCATGATGGCACAGACATTCAGGATGACATATAGTGTTACAAGGGCAAGCCATAGCTTAATACTTGCACTTGTTTTTAAATTTGAACACAGAATTATGTCATAGATGTGCACATCAAATTCCTGTTAATTTAAAATTTTACATGTGAGGTGCAAATTGGACATGTTAAAACCAAGGCCATCTTATTTTCTATCAATATTACTTGATTCTTAAGTGAAAATAAACTATGATTCTGGGGAAAAAACCAATTATTTAAACAATTTATAACTTGAAGTAATATGCATATGTAGCATATCAATGTTTCAAGCTGCATAACCACTACAACATTTTTTTCAACATCCAGACTTTTGTCGAATTAAAGTATTTAAGTTCAGCAAAGAGTTGACGTTTTACAGTATTGTTACAGAACTATTGCAAATCACGAGTCTCTTGATTGCAATGCATGTGAGTCAAATAAATAAATTTAATGTGATGTCCTTAATGAGACTTAAAGTTGCCCAAAGTAGTGCAAATGTTTGTGCCAAATTTGCTTAACGCCTTGTAAGCCGCCCTGAGTCTCCGGAGAAGGGCAGCATATAAATCAAATAAAAAAAATTTTTTTTGACATACATTTTAATAATGAAAAAGCAGGTTAGCTAATAAAACCATTTTACTGATATCCTTAAACACATAACAGGGAATAGTAGGCAATTCTCTATACTGACTTTTTAAGAAAAGCAATATGCTGAAAATAAGTATATTAACATTAACATATTGAAGAGCCAGGCTCATAAATTCAGTCATTTTTAACTGTCTAAAAATAAGGGATCCTTGATGCTCTCTGAGCTTGGTTGTTTTCTTGCAGATGTTTCATTACCCAAACTAGATAACATCATCAGTGCTAGTATAGATGATGTTACCAAGTTTGGGTAATGAAACTGCAAAAAAAAGCCAAGTTTAGAGCACCGAGGACCCCTCGTTTCAACCCTGAGCTATAAATATTCTCCTATATTGTCTAAAATCATTAATTCAAATGTGTCAGGGTTAATTTAGATAGGTTTCCTTCCATTAATTTATGATTAAATTATAACTTCAGAAGTTCCATTAATTTATGATTGAAGTATAACTTCAGAAGCTCTAGGTCCATGATGGCGAACCTATGGCACGGGTGCCACAGGTGGCACATGGAGCCATAATGGTGGGCACCCGAGCTTAGCTCCGGCACACATGCGTGCGCCGGCCAGCTAATTTTCGGGCCTTCTGGGCCCACCAGAAGTCAGGAAACACACTGTTTCCAGCCTCCGGAGGGCCTCTGGGGGCGTGGGGAAGGCCATTTTTGCCCTCCCCAGGCTCCTAAAAAGGCTCTGGAGCCTGGGGAGAGCGAAAAATTGGCCTACCGGGCCCACTGGGCCATCACGTGCCAAAAGCGGGAGGAGCACGGGGGGGCAGGGCACATAGAATTATGGATGTGGGCACGTGTGCGTGTGACCCCAACACGCTCCCCCCACTTTTGGCACGTGATGGCAAAAAGGTTAGCCATCACTGCTCTAGGTGCTTCATCACAGGAGGTTTTTAAGAAAAGATTGGACAGCCACCTATCTGAAATGGTATAGGGCAGTGATAGTGAACCTTTTAGACACTAAGTACGGACGTGCGCGAGCAGAGACCAGCTGGCCGGCGGGAGACAGGGCATCCCAACACTGGCAGCGCAGCAAGAGGTAAGATCTTTTCCTTTCATGAGCTTCTGTTTCGTTGTTTGCAGGGAAACAGAAGCTCACGAAAGAAATGCCATGGAGATCTGACCTGAGGTGACGGTGTGCGTGCCAGCAGAGAAGGCTCTGCATGCTACCTTTGGCATAGGTTCGCCATCAAAGGTATAGGGTCTCCTGTTTGCCCAGGGGGTTGGACTAGAAGACCTCCAAGGTCCCTTCTAACTCTATTATTCTCTTATTATGAAACAAATATACAGAGGCACTTTCATAACTTAAAACCTCTTATATAGCTCTCTCTTGCTAAGAAACCTCTATTCTGATTCATCGATTGATTGAATTTATGAAGTGCTTTCCGAAACTATAAAAGGGAAGGGTTAATTGCTCAGTCTATTCTTTAAAAGAAACTGAAGAACCACGAGATTCCCAGGAGCCCCTTTTATCTGCCAGACAAATATTTTCAGGGATTTTGGACGCTCGCTACTGCCAATTCCCCTTACTCCTTCAGGCTTCTCACACGCTTAGTGGTAACAGCAATGTGACACTATCGATATTCCCTCGGCTCTTCAAAAAGTGAGACTCTGGCAAGTCGGGCGTGGTGTTTTCACACCTCTGTCGCCCCGCCCCCCCACCCACCCCCCCAGTCTCCTGCGCGGTCCTCCCCCCCCTCCGCCAGGATGCTGGAGAGATGCGCTCTGGTTTTCCGCCTCGCCGCGATCGCTTCTCTTCGGGTGTCGTCCTCCTTCGCCTTACAAGGCTGCGCGCGAAGCTCCCCATCCTCGTTCTCGTAGGTGGCAAGGGGCGGAGCTCTTGGCGCCGAGGTTTTGGGACCCTGCTTTGGCTCTTCCCTCCCAGAATCGAGCGCGGCGGCCGCAGCTGGTCTTGCGCTCCGGACCAAAAACTGTCGCCGCTGCAAGCCGCCGCCTGCCGACTCCGACGCGTGCCGAGCAGCTGCAGAAAGGCCGCGCTTTGCAAAGCTTCCATGTGTACCCGGGCCGGATCGGCGCAGGCAGGTTGGTAAAGGCTTAGAGTTAACCGTGGGGGAAGGTGGACGGGAACGCGATCCTCGTCCGATTCAAGGAGCCGCCGCTGCCCAGCACCGCTCGGTTGGAGGCAAGGCAGGCGGAGAAGCCGTTTGGGGCCAAAGGCGGAAAAGAGACATTGCCTGTCCCAGATCTAAGAGCAGGGGAAGGTGGGGTCGGACCTCCGCCCGCTTTTCCTGCCTCTTCCCAACACCAGCGCAGGGAAGCCCAGCGGAACCCAAACTTAGCGGCAAGTCCAGCGGGGCAGGCTGGCAAGCGCCCTTTCGGCGTTGACCGCCCTCCGTCCGGAGAAAGGCCGTGACTCAGCACTTGGGGGTAGGGGGGGACGACACCCCCCGCCCACCCCGTTTTCCCGGATTGACAGCCAGCACGGGAGAGTTTACAAAGAGTTTGGGGGGGAGGGGTTGGTACTGTTTTCGCCGCCCCCCCCCTTCCCCTCCTTTGCACCTCTTCATCTCGGTCGCTGCCCGTTACAGTTTCTTTGATCGCGTGGAGTGGGCGAAGCAGGCGCCCGGGGAGAGTGGGGAGGGGCGCGGCGTGCGTCTCGCTTTGCCATGGGTGGGGAAAAAAAACAAACTGGGGATGCTCAAAGAAGGCTCCTCTGCCTGGTCCGGGCCTCCTCCTTTCCCAGGGGTGCAGGCTGGGGTTGGCAGATTTTCCTCCTCCTATTGCCAAATGCGATCAAGTCCATTCTTTTTTTTCTCTGTTGTGAAAGGTGATCGGGCAGGTGTTTGTTCTCCGTTGGGATCTAGGCAGAGGCTGTAACTCTGACAAGAAAAACAGTGGAGGCAGAGCTTAATTTGGGAAAGCGTTAACTTCCCTCTTTTACAAGCCTCTTACAAAGGCAAGACCATTTGGGTTTTTGTTTTATTGTCTCCCCGATCTTTGAAGCTCAATTTGTTCTTTTACTCAAAGAGGAAATAATAGGAAGAAAAAGTCTTGGTACATTGCTATCTTATTTCTCTTTACCTCCAGTCTTTCTGCCCTAAGGGGTTTTGTAGCAATTCCAGGGGTTGTTACTGGCAGGGTATTATTGAGCACTGATTTCCATGCAACTCAGGATTGATATTGCAAGGCTAACCAGGCTGCAAAAATGACCACTGCATACCACTACATAATATTGGGGTACGGTGGCTCAGTGGCTAAGACACTTAGGTTGTCGATCAAAAGGTTGGCAGTTCAGCAGTTCAAATCCCTAATAGGGTGAGCTCCCTTTACTTGTCCCAGCTTCTGCCAATCTAGCAGTTCAAAAGCACGTAAAAAAAAATGCAAGTAGAAAAATAGGGACCACCTTTGGTGGGAAGGAAACAGTGTTCCGTGTGCTTTTGGCGTTGAGTCATGCCGGCCACATGACCACAGAGATGTCTTCAGACAGCGCTGGCTCTTCAACTTTGAAACAGAGATGAGCACCGTCCCCTAGAGTCAGGAACGACTAGCACATATGTGGGAGGGGAACCTTTACCTTTATCTTTATACATAGCAGCAGCGAGAGCTTTTAGTATCTACTTGCTGCCCTCAACAGTCATGGGGGAGGGGATCAGTAGTTCTCTGCTGTCTCAGTCAGAAGGCAAGGCAGATGTGAGCTGCCCAGCTGATTTCTGTGATGTGACCATGGATGGGCCTTGTTGGGTGGTATTTCCAGGCTCCATAAAGCTTCCACTGCTGACTTCCTCATGTCAAAAGAACAAGAGAGCTCTTTTTGTTTACCAACTGACATCAAGATGTGGTAGGAAAAATGAAAGGGGTTGACCTGTTTCTTTACCAAACTAGAAGGTGGGGCTTTGTGATTCATGGGTTCATTTCCACTTGACACTGAAAGCCACAAGAGCAGTATCCAAGGCTGGATCTGGTAACCTTCCTGCAGCTTCCCTTAGCCCGATCCCTGACAGGACTACCCATCCTGTCATTCTGGTCATTTCCATTAAAGGGTTGTTGGATTGGAACACACTATTCTTGTTCTAACCCAACCTTCAATCTTGCATTTCTTGCATTGCTCCCCAGCTTGGCTTCATGGTGAAACTTAAATTTTCATCGCTGCTTTTCTTGGCCCCCTTCGTCATGTTCAAATAACTCATGATAATTTACCTCATTGTCCTGCTCCCTTCCTTAATGCTTCTCGTTAAATTACAGCTTCCGTTGGAGATGAAGAAGTAACAAGAAGAAGTTACATCTCTGCCATACCAGGAATCTTAAGGATAAAAGAAGTGAGTCTGACGGCGCTTATGGAAGATTTCCTTGGACTCCAAGTTTCCTGGGACTGAGGAAATACCTACAGATCTCCAAAACTAGTATATCAGGTGGCGGATTTTGTTTCAAGTTCTTTTGGGTCATCATGACTGGGAAAATGGCCTCTAGCCTGACTTATACCGGAGTGATCTGGGCCTTGCTTTCCTTCCTTTGTGCTGGAGCCTCCTGTGTGGGTTTCTTCATGCCTTATTGGCTGCTGGGTTCTCAGCTGGAGAAACCAGTCTCTTTTGGCACTTTCCGGAGATGTTCCTATCCTGTTCGAGATGAGAGCCGCCAGATTACGGTCATGGTGGAGCAGTGTGGACGTTACGCATCCTTCCAGGCCATTCCAAGTGTGGAATGGCAGATCTGCACAGTGGTGACCGGTTTGGGCTGTGGCCTCCTTCTTCTAGTGGCCCTCACTGCACTTATGGGATGCTGCGTATATGAGCTGATCTCCAGGACTGTGGGCAGGGTGGCTGGAGGCATCCAATTCTTGGGGGGTAAGTACCTGCAAACTCCTGACCTTGGAACCAATGCCTGCCAGTGCAGACACAATGCCTCCATTGTTCTTGCTGAATCAAAATCTCTCTTATATTCATTTTTCTGCTAGGGCCAGCCTCCACAATATGGGAGGGGTATATTTATAAAGAAAAAAAGACAGTGACAGTGAATGGAATTTCCAATGCTGAGCCCTTTTATTACAGTACTATCGCTTTTCCTGTGGGGAAAAGAACTATTTCAGAGTTCACTCTAATCTCTTGTCCCTGAAGTAGTGAGATTTTCCACCCATTACTTGCAGGGAAAGACTACTTGACTGCTACTCAGTCATGTTTACCTGAAGGAATTGTTCTGGTGAGAACACAGTACACCACAATTCTAACCATTAATACCAAACAGAAAGAACATTGTGTTTCTTGGAACATCCCCTCAACTGTTCATATTAAAATGGGAAACATAACGTATTAGAAAATAGATTTTTTAGATTGGATTTCATATCACATTTTGAAAGTTATTCTCCCTTCCCCGAAGTCTGCTCAAGTCTCAGAGATCATTTCCTCTAGTTTATTGTTTCTGACCATATGGTTTTAATTCTAATTTTTCCTTTGTGTGTGTCTGTGGCTGTAATCCCTCTTTGTGTGTGTATGTGTGTGTGTGTGTGCGCGCACACATACACACATTTACAACTGTTTTCAATTCCAACTTCTGCAGCTGTGAAGGGGAAAAAAACCCCAAGAATTATGTAAGAAATCACATTTTATGACATTTGTGAGGAGGTAAAGCAGAGCCTCCCTTGAGCTGAGGAGAACTTCTGGCTACAGACATATCCATGCAGTTTCCTGGTCAACAGTGTAGAAGTGAATTTTTCCATTACATTCTCTGGCATATTTTTTGACTTCCCCAATTTTGCCTCCAGCCTTGGAATACCCTGATGATGTGTCATCATAGCACTGACCAGGTTTAAGCTTGCTTAGCTTCCAGATCTGGATAAGTTTAGCCAACTTTTATTATCCCCTGCTGAATGATGAGAAATTTGTTTTCTGAAAGTGAGGTGATGGTGGTAGAAATGGAAATCGCTTGCTGGTAATGGTCTTATCTCCTCCCTTCTAAGCATTCTGAAAGAAAAACAATGTTGCAATGCAGAACTCATAGAGTACATCAAATTTCTACTCTGATGGTCTAAGTCAGTGATGGCTAACCTTTTTGTCGTCGCGTGCCAAAAGTGGGGGGAGCGTGGGGGGGGGTCATGGGTGCGGGTGCCCACATCCATAATTCAATGCACCCCGCCCTCCCACACATGCTCATATGACCCCCCACACTTCCCCCTGCTTTTGGCACACAATGGCATGGTGGGCCTGGTAGGCCCGTTTTTCCCGCTCCCCAGGCTCCAGACGCTTTCTAGGAGCCTGTGAGGGGAAAAACAGCCTTCCCCATCCCCCCGGAGACCTTCCGGAGGTCGGAAACAGCCAGTTTCCCAACTTCCAGTGGGACTGGGAGGCCTGAAAATCAGTTGGCTGGTGCGCACATGCGCGCTGGAGCTGAGCTAGGGCAACACTCACGTGCCCACCAATATGGCTCCGCGTGCCACCTGTGGCACCCGTGCCATAGGTTCGCCATCACGGGTCTAAGTGAATATTAGTGGCTGCCTCCGCAATTTCTCTTTAAAGCCACATCCATCCAAGCTGATTTTAAAAATATGAAGATATAGGATGGACTCCAATGTCAGTGGAAAATATTCCACTCACCTATTTTTTGGGAATTTCTTCTACTTTACAAGCATACTTTTCAAAGTGCATTGGGTGATAAAATAAATTAGCAATAAAGTAACACGAACCTGTTGTAAATTCAATTGGACAATTCTAATTAAATTCTAATTATCTTTTCCAAATGACTTTTATGGAAGCAGATAAATTTAGGTGCAAAATTCACACATGCTAAAATTAATGCTGTGATGTGTAGCAGTATAACTGTTATTTTTCTTAATTAAGGAAAACGTACTCAGTTAGCTATGTTTAGAATAATTATAAGCACCGTAATGAAATAATTCCCAAAGAAAGGTTTTAATCTGAATATAACATATTCATCTCTCTCCAAGTTTCTACTCTTTCTGCCAAATAAATTATTTATTTCAGCTATTCGTAGGAAGATTTTTGAGAAACTTACATAATATTCATAATTAGTTACTATGTTTAAATAAAAATGAACCCATAATATTCATTTTTCCATTGACTGAGGGAACTGGAAAACTGTCTTCAAAAGATTCTAATGTGAAGTGTTCCAGAAAACTCACATTTCTACCAAAGAAATAGGTGCTTACGCAGTGATACTTGTCTGCTTTTTAAATTAGTTTTGCCCTCATTTTCTAACATATTTTTTTTTATAATTTTCTGCACAAGAGTTTCATTTTGTAGCTGTTTTTACCAAATTTCACCTTTTTAATTAAAGGAAAATCTTACCTTAACAATTTGCATTTGTCTTGCAGTATACTTGAAATTAAGTAAACTTAGCTCCATAAGTACTGCTGATGGGGAGGCAGAATGAAAGTATTTTAATGTAGTTTTGATGCAGTCAAAATGACTGGAACGATAATTCCTTTGCACTGATTTGTATAGTATATAGTGCCAATTTAGCAACTTGATTTTGGTGTGTGTGTGTCAGTGAAAAAGCACTAGGAATATATCTTAAGGCGGTGAAAATCAAAGAAAGCAATCAAGTTCAATGCTTTGTATGCCTCACTGTGAATTGTTGTAATTCCAAATCTTTTTTATTGTCTTATTAGTTATATGATTAATTGTAAGAGCTTTGCAGTCCCGTTTACTTGACACATTGAAGAATAACTCCTACTCCAGAAAACAGCTTACAAATTCTGGTTATTTAATGAGGTTATGAATGTTGAATTGCCTTGCCCAGTTGTCTTGTTCTCATAACAGTAGTTGAGCAGCGCTATTCTGTGTCCTACTAAGATGGTTGGTGGAGAGGAACAAGTTGCCCCATGCAAATTACTTAGTATCCTAGGATCCTTCATTCAGCAGCTGAACAATGTGACAAGGATAGCAAACATGGCAACTATAACTACTAGCCAGACAGAGACTATTCCCTCTAGTTGCAACAGCAGGGACAGATTACGCCCCTAGCAACCCTGGGCTGGAAAGCCCCAATCAATAGGCCCAACTTGGACAGCAACTCAAACTGATGACGTTTAACCCTTTGTTTCCCCATCCTTTAGTTAATGGCTGGGGCTGAAGATTTTTAAAAAAAGGCCCTTTGTGTGATTTGCTCAGTTTTTGACTTGCAGCTCCATGGGGACACAGTGACCAATGGGAAACAAGGGTTTGAGATTTTGCATCATGTTTTGATGCTGAAACAAAGATAAGAAGCACCAAGATTTTTGTAGTATAACATGCAAAATATTTTGATATGTAATTGTGCAGAAGTGTGGTGGACAGTGGTAAAGCAAGGCATTGGAGAAAGAAAATAATGGGTATATGTGTGTATGCCTTTTTAACATCATACAGAAGGGCTATGAAGGGAAGTTATGTTTCTAAGGAAAAATCTAACCCAACAAAAAGAAGAATGGGTTTATTTTATTAGCACGTAGCTTCACAGATGTGAATAAATATATGATTTATTCATTCATTCATTATTACTCATTGCTCCCCTTTTTTCATATACTGTATGAACCTTTTTCAGTCTGAATTAAATTTAATCCTTACTAGTAACCTCTAACCTGTTGGCCAGTCTCTATGAGAACAACAGTTGCTAAATTACTGCATTGGAGCCAGAATGCAAAGAAAGGGCCAGAGGCACACATCCTGGGAACTCTGTGTTTAATAAAAAGCAAATTCTGCTTGTACCCAAGGCATGGCCCATCCCAAAGTTCACAATTTTAGTATCAGTGAATAGCCAGCTAAAAGCAATCTGAATGGATGCCTTCTCCTCTCGTGCTGTATTTTATAGTAATATTACTTTGGCTGAATCTCTATTCTTAAACCTCCTACAGAGTGGATTTGCAGGGCATTTAATGTAGAGGAAAAACACTGGTTTGATTTATACCTGCCTCTCTGTTCAAGGAGCTAACAAAATTTCAAACAAGACAAAATATAAAGGGTTAAAAATAAGGACTAAAATCAACAATAAAAAACCCCTAAAACCATAATGACTGAGCGATAGGTTTTGTAAGCTGTTAAGGGCTAGAAAGGTCAGTGCCAAATTTGAATTGCTTAGTTATTTGCTCTTCTTGCAATTAATACCACAGCCTATTTAAGGTGTTACTTTCTCTGTGCTCTGTTCAGTTGAGGAAAATTCTAGTACTACATCATTCTTTTTTTGGGGGGGGGGGAATTGATATGATTTGGTATTATTAATTCAGAGGGACACATTGGAAGTTTTATTATATCCACTAGAAAGGGTGACTTCTCTTGATTTGCTCAGTCTCTTGAGTCTAGATTGATCTGTCTTTCTCTCCTTCTGTCTATGGAGATTATAAGTCATCCAGGTCACAGTTGTCCCAAAAGTGCTTTTTTCAAAGGGAAACTGGACTTGGTTTTTTGAGAAGGTTTCACTTCTCATCCAAGAGGCTTCTTCAGTTCAGTAAAGTCAACTGAAGTGACGCTTCTCCAGTGAACTGAAGCTTTTTCAGTGAACTGAAGAAGCTTCTTGGATGAGAAGTAAAGCATTTTTAAGGGAAAAAAAGCCAAGTGGCCTTTTGAAAAAAAACACCTTTGGGTTTCTCTCCTCTTTAGTTGTGATTCCTAATCTGTCCCTCTCTCCAACTTCTTTGCCATCTCCAAGCTTCATCTACCCTAGTCTGATCTGTCATTGCTTTTAAATCAAGTGTGTCTAATAGTAGGAATCAATAATGTTCAAGTACAACCTAGAATACATTGGTGGACTGCAAGTTAATAAGACCCAAAAGTCTGTAAAATGTATATGATTGAAATTATTTCTAAAAAAAACCTTGTCCCTGCAACTTCAGATCTCAAGAGGTGCCAGAATCTTATTCACCTCTATTTTCTCATTGATGTATTTACCTGACCTCATAACAAAGAGCTAGGTGAGAAATGATATCAGTTTTTCAACTTCAGATACCTTACCCTGTTTCCCGAAAATAAGCCCTCCCCGGATAATAAGCCCAATTGGGCTTTTGAGCGCATGCGCTAAAATAAGCTCCCCCTGAAAATAAGCCCTCCCCGAAAATAACCGCATGCACAGCCAGTCACTGCCATTTCCTATGGTTAGGGTTAGGGAGACAGAGCTGGAAATCAGGTAAGATGGCAAGAGGAGCCTCGTCTTGCTCCACACGCCCCAAAATAATAGGACCTCCCCAAAAATAAGGCCAAGCCAGGGGTGAAATGCTCCTGGTTCGTACCGGCTCGGGCGAGTAGGTAGCGATGGCGGCGGGCAGTTCCGAGAACCGGTAGCAAAAATCCCTGCCCCCGCCCCCCATGCCCAGCTGAGCCGTGCAATCATCAGAGCCTTTTTTTTCTTTTAAATGGCTCTGACGAGCCAAGCTCTGACGATCCCAGCTGAGTTGCCTCCCAATCAGGCAACTCAGCTGGGATCGTCAGAGCCTTTTGAAAGCATTTTTTTACATGGTTTTACATGTAAAAAAATGGTTTTAAAAGTAAAACAAAAAAATTGGCCAAGCCCACCCAGTCACATTACCTCCCCCCCCACAAAGCCACGCCCACAGAACCGGTAGTAACAAATTTTAGATTTCACCCCTGGGCCAAGCGCTTATTTTGGGGTTCAGAAAAATATAAGACAGAGTCTTATTTTTGGGAAACACGGTATTTTTGTACCATGTGTCAGGGATGTGAATCATTTGCTTTGAAATAATAAAAAATGGGGCATATAAATGCAATTGATCCATTGGGAAGTTCCCCAGCAGCAGAAATATGTCAGTCAGCTAGTCCTGAGGCTTCTTTAAAGCAAGCAACAAACTCCAGTTCTTTTCTGTAGGGATAGATGTTTGTCTTAGGAATTCCCCCATGGCTCATTAAAATGTATCAAAGCAATGAAACTCACACAGCCCTAACTTCTGTTGCAGAGGTGATTGTTGTTTGTTCTTCATTTGAAATATTTGTCTCAGTTATTATACAGTTAGTCTCTCTTGCTCATCACATTTTGATTCTGCACTAGTTTTTAAGCAAATATTTTTCTCAATGTATCTTTACAACAGTTAAAAATGAATGCATAGTGACTATGGAAGAAAATTGTGCATGATAGCAAATATAACGCATGCCTTTTCCTCAGGCTTTACAGACAAAAAGACAAGACATATAAGTGATGAAATAATAGGAGAAATGGAAAACACAGGAAATAGCAAAAATCAAATGTTTTCTCCTAAATCAAACCTTTCACCAGTACAGATTGACTGGTCAGAACTTTTACTGCCGGTTCTCCGAACTACTCAAAATTTCCACTACCAGTTCTGCTGAAACCCACCTCTGCTCTGAACTGCAAGGCTGACAACCACGTTTTTAGCATAGTCTTTGGTGCAAACCTAGCATGTAAATTAGCTTATTATTCAATTTACAAAATAAATTAAGCACTTAGATTAATTACACAAATTACAGTGTACTGTGGGTGTGTGATATGAACATTGAATGCATTTTCAAAATTTCAGATCCTTTTTTTCCCCAGCCCTGCCTGGACTTGCAGAGAGACAGAGGTGAAATGGCAGGAATAAAGCATATGGTTAATTTTATTTCACAGGTAATAGAAATTGTGTTAAATAACACTTTTCCTTTCAACTAAAAGGGGATGCCTGACACATTCAGCCCGTAGCATTTCATACATTGACATGGAATGAAAGTTTATTAGTTAGACTTATGAAGTAGTAAGAATGGAAAAGTTTATGAAATATATCCCAAAGGTGCTTTTCCAGACCTGGATGACTGAGAATCTCCATAGACATTTATGAAATATCTATTATTTAAACAATATTGTGAAGGGTAATATTGTATGTTATTATTTCAATTGGTTTCTCAAATCTCTCTTAAAAATATGCTCTTGTTGATGTTTTTTGTGTCGTCGTCCCCCCCAAAAATCCCAATTACCGTAAAGTAGAAGTCTTTGTGAACTATTTCACATGTTGGTTCATTTATTCTGTGATGCTCTGCAGTTCAGGCAGAATCTGAAGTTGTTGTTTTACAAGTATTTTTAGCTCATCTAAGCCTTTCCTTTTTCGTGATTACTTTTTAAATCCAGATTGAGTATCAAATATCCTGGACCACAATACTAACTAATTTCACCAACAGACATAACTAAGAGGTAACCTTTTGGAGAAGGTTGGACTGGTGCGTAATTGAATGCCAATTACACACCAGTCCAACTTTGTAGGATCTATAATAACCTATAATATAGGTTATAGGTTCTGGACTCTGTCCAGGGAAATGCATGGATACAAAAACTGGCACAAAAGAAAAAAAACAGGTGGGAATGTTCCATCATCCTACAAACCATACACAATTCAATCTGAAAGTGATAAATCAGGCACCATTAAACTTCCTCGCTCTAAGACTAATTGCCATCTTGGTGCAAAGTTATGAAAGGAAACGAGCTTCTGTAAACTTGGCGTAAACATTTATGTAGAACCCATTTAGGTTGCCAGAGTATTGCTGAGCCCAGATAATGATACATGCAGGGCTGGGGATCTAAATATCTGATAGATGCTGTTCTACCTGTTTTCCTGCCAATCTGCCCATTGTGATCTAGTGGCACATTTCTTCAATGTTCTACCTGCCAAGAATTCACGGTGCAATAATCCAAAAGAAGACCTGTTTCAGGGGTCCTTCCACAAATACCTCCCTCCACCAATTAAGTTTGATGGAAAGCCATTCTCTGGTACCAGTTGAGGTAATCTGCTCCTGCAGGCTTTCTGTTGAATTTAGGTGGCCAATTGTATTGATTTTGGTTGCTATGACCGTTACTGTTGGTCTTGCTGTCCTGTAAAATGAATGTAAGCGTCTGTAATGTAATTGTTATGTTATATCTCTGCTTTGGGATTATAGTTATTTTTTTTAGTAAGGAAACATTTACTAGGATATATATTTGGTACATCAATTGGACTAAGGTCACAGGGAAGCACGTGAGTTGAAGAGAAGGTGAACAAGTTTGCTTTATTTATTTATTTTATGAAGTTCTTTGTTCCTGTTCAATTCTTGCGCATGGCATGCAGAAACATCAGTCAGTGTGTTCCTTCTCTTTTGTGGGGAGCTGACATAATGTCAACTGTCTGATTGGCACATGCCGCAAAAGAAACTTCTGGGGCATTGTTTTTCCAAAAGTATAGCTTTACTGATAATTCCACATGAGTACAGAAGAAGCAGAGCCAGTTCTTAGTTTTTTTCACATGAAAAGCAGCTTAGGTAAAAATCGCCTTTTCCCCCTGAGCCACCCACTGTCCATTGTTGACCAAATATACAGTCCACCCCGAAAGGTGTAAACCCAATGCTACTATGCGCAGTGTTGTTATATGCCACTTCCACAAAAGGCCCAGTTGGTTTGCTGGTAGTTCACATAACACTGAAGATACTGCTCCAAGTCAACCATGATACATATCTTTAATCAAGTTCCCAGGTATACTTCAGGTATATCTTTACAAATCAGCTGTAATGATTAAACCCAAGTGCTTAAATAACCATTGCTCCTATGATTCCTCTGTAGAAGGAACAAGAGCACAAAAAATTCCTACTTGCTTAAGCTTTCATTAGACTTTATTATGGGAAAATTCCTTCATCCAAACATTTTTAGCCTCTTTTCTCTTTCTACTTAGTGAGAGACAGGCTGTTGCAAAGTATCTGTAAAAAATATACTAGCTCAGTATTGTGTTGCATTAAAAAATAAGACCAAATATTTTATTGCCTTCCACATTTCATGGGAATGTGTAATCTATTAGCAACATCTCTCTGCCCCATAAAACATTTCTGACAAAGGTCCTTTTTCTTAGTTCCCGCTTTTGCACACATGGCTGAAAGCTCTTTTTCCCATTTATGTATTTATTATTTCGATTTATATAGCCACCTAGAGCCATGTATTTGTCATGTGTGAACACATTCCCATGAAATGTGGGAGATGATAAAATATTTAGCCATATGTCTAATGTTCTAAGAAATGGAAGATGATAGATTTGTCCCTCGCAGGCTGTCATTAGTCCAACACGACTATCATTCGTGTTGCCAAACTGCCAGGAGTAGAGATTCCTCTCATTGCAGAAAAATAGCAGGGGATCATAATAATCCCTTGCTTCCCTTTCCAGTAATCATATCAGCCAGCTTAGGCAAGCGCCAGACATGCATTTGGCACTCATGCTGCCAGCGAATATCCCTGGCATCAGTAGGCAGCGCTTTGATATAAATGGCGAATAACAATTTGTATTCCGAGAAGATTACTCCTTGGAGTATTGCATATAGGTGGTCCTTGACTTATAGCCATTCGTTTGATGACAGTTCAAAGTTATTCCTTGTAAAAAAATATTTATGACCTCTCCTTGAAATGAAGACCGTCACACCACCCCTGCAGTTACGGGATGCAATTCGGACACTTGGCAGTTGGCTCACATTTACAATTGGGTAGCATCGTGTGGTTATGTGATTGTTATTTGCAACCTTCTTAGCTGGTTTCAAACAAGCAGTGCTAATTGGGGAAGCTGGATTCGCTTAACAACCATGGTGATTTGCTTAACAGCTGTGGTAAAAATGGTGGTAAAATGGGGTCTGGTCAGGTGTTGACTTGCTCTATGACCACACTGACTTATGATGGAAATTCCAATCCCAGTTGTGATTGTATGTTGAGGACTACCTATAGTAGCCAGAAAATGATCCAGGAAGTTAGCTGGTAATCAATTTATGATTTTTAACTTTTGTGCCTTAACCTTCAGTTGGGATTCTAGGATTTTTCTCTCCCTTTCCTGAAATACTAGATAGGTTTTTTGTTCAGAGACATATGTCTATGGAGGTTCTCAGTCATCCAGGTCATGGTTGTCCCAAGGGAGCCTTATCAAGAGGCAACTGGACTTTCTGGTTTTTCTTTGAAGACGTTTCATTTCTCAGCCAAGAAGCTTCTTCAACTGGATGAGAAGCAAAATGTCTTAAAAGAAAAACCAGAAAGTCTAGTTGCCTCTTGAAAAAGCACCTTTGGGTTCAGAGACATAGTTCTTATTGTTGCCAAATTGGAGATTCTTGCTAAGCAAAAATACTTTTTCCTTTTTTTCTAATGTTGACAACTCATCCCTCTTCCATAGTTCATTGATTCCCTGTATAGCTTCATGTTTAAAATGAAGAGGTTCAGATGACTTCTTAGTGTATTCCAATTATATTGTATTTTTCTTAAGGTAATCATTAAACATAGATGCATTTAAATGCATGCTGAAAAGATGCACAAACAATGTAGCTTTGTATAAATCTAACAAATAAAATGCCGTTAAAATGCAATATTCTTTTGTTGGCTTAACTCCAAATTCTAGATAACCAGTCCAAATGGGCAAATCTTGCCAATTCTTTTGAAAGCAACCTTGAAGGTGACAGATTTTAGTGCTTTTGGAAATTGGGTCAGGGAAAAGAGCCATCAATAATATATGTCATGTCCTGAGCTTCCAAGTGAAGATTTTTGGAGGACAGCATTGTGACAGAGATTGGCCACCAGAAGGTGAATTCTGGCCAGCGTAGTCTTCCTAGACAAGGAGAGATTGTGAGATTGCCCACTCCAGACAGCTGCTCCTTCTGAGGAAACTGCAAGAACTGAGGGGTTTTTTTGGTTGACTCATGAGTCAAGCAGCTGGGAGTCAAGGAATTACAATTAAGCACAGACTTAAGGCACCCTATCTGAACACAATGCTTGCAAAAGTCTCACTTTCGTAAACATTTCTGGATGTAATCAATTTATAGCTAAAGAGAGATTTTCTGAGTGGCAGGATAAAAGCACTCCACTTGGTGAGTCAGCACTCTTATTGGATTAAAGGGGGGGGAGAAGGGGCTTCAAAGATTTAAAAACTTTTATCAAGTTGCAGATAACTGAAATTGCAAGAGGGAGAGACTGCATTAGTGGATAATGTGACTATGCAGAAAATCATTTCATCAATACTATTACAATTTGTATAAAGGACAAGATATTTCTCTGGAAAAAAATAGATGAATACTTTAAGAAACAAAATTACTGCAGATTCCAGGGAAACAAAAACAGATTATGAAACGGATCTGACTACATGGTGGAGGGAGGGTTGCGAAGCTGTAAAAAAGATTAAAACTGGAAAGTTGGTTGGACCAGATAGATTACCAGATTCTTATTATAAATGTTTTGCAAATGTCTTTTATGACCTTTACAAAATATAGCGAATTCTAGTTTACAGGGAGGAAGGATGTCAGAGAGCTGGAAAGAAGCCAATACAGAATTAATAGTAAACAATAAAGAGGGACAAGATTTGATTTTAACAAGAAACTATGTAGGCAAATATAATTATTGAATAATGCCTACAAGTTTAGAACAATTTTGGCTGATAGGTTGAAAATAATTTTACAAGAATTTATTGGATCAGTGAGGATCAATATGTATTTTATTTAAAAGATAGTTACAGAATAGTATCAGAAATTTTGGAGTACTTGGAACAACACAACAGAAAGCTAGCATTGATTTTCTTACTGTAGTTGCAGAGAAGGCCTTTGACAATTTTTTTTTAAAATTTGATTTATATGCCGCCCTTCTCTGGAGACTCAGGGCGGCTTACAATGCGTTAAGCAATAGCCTTCATACTTTTGTATATTTATACAAAGTCAGCTTATTGCCCCCACAAACTGGGTCCTCAATTTACCTACCTTAGAAAGGATGGAAGGCTGAGTCAACCTTGAGCCTTGGTGAGATTCAAACCTGCAATAATTGCAGGCAGCTGATGTTAATAACAGGGTGCTTTAGACCACTGTACTATCCAAGGCTCTTTTGAATTGGGCTTTCCTGTTTAAAAGTTTTGGAAGGTATGAACTTTAGAAAGAACTTCATAAAATGGATAAGATCAATCTATAATTCAAAGAAAGCATATACCATATTTTTTGGAGTATAAGACTCACCTCTTCCCCCCTAAAAGAGGGTGAAAATTTGTGTGCGTCTTATACACCGAATGTGGCCCCACCCAGCCTCTGAAACGGAGAGGCTGAAAAATGCCTCTGAAACCTCCATTTGAGAGGCTGAAAAATGCCTCTGAAACCTCCATTTGAGAGGCTGAAAAATGCCTCTGAAACCTCCATTTGAGAGGCTGCAAAAATAGGCTCTGAAACGGAGGTTTCAGAGACTGAAAAAAAAACAAGGCACAGAGCTCACAACCAACGAATCTGTTGCTAAAGTTCACCTCTGGGAACAGCTGATTGGGGGTATTCCGGGAGGCCGATCCACCCACCAATCAGCTTTTTTCTTATTTTCCTCCCCAAAAACTAAGGTGCGTCTTATACTCCGGTGCATCTTATAGTCCAAAAAATACGGTAGTTGCAGAGATCTATAGATAATGGCGATCTATCAAAGTCTTGTGAGATGCAAAAATGAATAAAGCATGAATGCCCATTGTCTCCTCTCTTGTCTATTTTAATCCTTAAAATATTGAATAGAGATATAAGGGAACATGAAAGGCTTGTGAGAATAAAAAAAAAACACACTTGTAAGTTAAGGGCTTTTACAGATGATCTGGTGTTGATTTTGGAAGATCCGGTTTAGAGAAAATTGGTACATTCCAACAGAAGATGAAGATGTTAACAAAAAAGAAAGAAAGAAAGAAAATAGAGGATCAAATAGAACTGAGGAATAAAACGAGCGATAAGATTGTGGATGATATTCAACATTCTTTGGGAAGATATGAAATGAAATGAAAAAGGATGGGAGAAACTAAAGCTATCGTTGCTGGGAAGAATTTCTGTGACAAAAATAAACGAAAGTTTTGCTTAGAATGATGTTTTTCTTTCCAACAATACCTGTTTTGACAATTGACAATAAAGTCAAAGTTAATATCAGATTTAAAAGTTATTATGTTAGATATGCCACATTGAGAACGTGGAATAGATACAACTCCCAAGTTCTGTCCAAAGTGATGTTTGAAGTAATATTCGCCATCTTCTCTCCACATAAGCTTTGCTATTTGGACGATGAGCTATTGACATTATAGGGAAGTGGGATCTGTTGGCTCCTTATTTTTCCTTTGTTTTACAGAAGTCACTCCTTTCCCAAGTGATCTCTGGTATGGGTGAAAATAGGAATGTAAGCTCCATTTACTGTCTAAATCTGATGACTAAACCTGCTGTTTTTGCCATCTGTCAAAACTCAGATCTTACCCAGCCCCACATTAGGAGAATGATAGGTGGATTTTTTTTTCCACTCGCAGGGAAATCTACCAATCATCGCTCCTTAAGTTGCCCCACAGTAAATTTTTATGACAGTGCCACTCAGTTGCTTTAATAACAAGGCTTGGCTGTGGGGACAGAATTAATTTGCACTGGTATACCTTGTGTTATCTCATGCCTGGAGGACAGCATGCTAAAACAGTTGTCTGGATGAACCTTGGAGTAACAAAAGTTTATTTGTAATGAAAGCAACAAAATAACTCACTCCCCTCCCCCCCAATAGGTTGAAATGAAGATAGCCCAGGGGTGAAATCCAGCAGGCTCTGACAGGTTCTGGAGAACCGGTAGTAGAAATTTTGAGTAGTTTGGGGAACTGGCAAATGCCACCTCTGGCTGGCCCCAGAGTGGGGAGGAAATGGAGATTTTGCAGTATCCTTCCCCTGCCACACCCACCAAGCCACATCATGCCCACCAAGCCACATCCACAGAACCGGTAGTAAAAAATTTGGATTTCACTACTGAGATAGCCCAAAGCAATTCTTTATGCAGATATAGGAAACCTCTGGTCAATACTGCTAGCAAACTCACCAGATTCCTACTCCTATCCTGCCTGAAGGATCTCAACTGAAGTCCTTTTCACTGTCGTTTTTTCCACTTCTGTTTTGGGGAAATTACTAGGTGAGCCCTATCAGTCCATTTACCATCTACCCATTTTTTCCCATGTGAAAACTTCCCAGGGCATAATCATGTTTAGAGCACTTTTCTCCATTGGGAAGGTATTCGGAATGATTACTTCAGATATTCTACATGGAGTATGAATATGATCAAATATACACAAGTTGCTTGAGGAATTCTGACATCCTGATTGATAATGGAAGTCTTTGGAATTCCTTTGCTGAATAGATAGGCATCTCCAGATTAGAGAATAGCATCCTGAGAAACAAAATGTTCCACTTGTAATTTTTTGACTATTGCCTATTTTTAATCTCAAATTAAGGCTCACTGTACTTTCTGTGACCAGCTAAGTTGCTGCACCAAGCTGACCTTGAGCTGTCTCAAAAAACTAAATGAGGTGGGACCTTCTTAGTTCTTTAATAAAACAGATTGTAAATCAAACTAAGAATGTGTTAAAAATTTCTGGAAGAAGGAAATGACAAATTGCTTTCATATTGCTGCCAAGAAAACAGTAAAATCCGTGACATCTCCAGAAGATAAACTTGATTTGAGATTCTAATCTTTTTTGGTAAACACACTCCAGTTTCCCCAATATTAAAACTGCTGACAGATACATAATACATAAAATATTGAAAGATATCCCAACACAAAAGCATATCCCACAGTAGATTTGCCAGTCTTTAAGATGCCACAAGTTTCTTGTTATTTTTTTTGTGGCAACAAACCTTTATTCCTCCTCTCCTGTACACTACCCAGAATCACATGGCGATTTTAAAGCAAACAATTGATATTTTGGAACGCTGGGATTTTACACAGCACCTCATTGTCCAGGAGCAGGAAAACAAGCCACTGAAAAGAAAGCTTCCCGTTCGTGTCGCACATGAGTGGATTGACTCGGTCTGCTGTCTGTGATGAATGTATGCAATCAACTGTATGTATGTTCTGCCCGTGAGGCATTGTCAGAAGCTTCAACTTGTGCGGATGAAATGGGGTTGGCAGGAACAAGCAAGACCATATTTGGTAGTCACTGCCCCGACCATCCAGTTTCCAGGCACAAAATCAGGGGTCAAAGTGTCCTCTATAAAGCTCTCAGAGTTTCTTTCTTATGTTAAATGAACTTGCTTCCAATTCTCTACCGGCTTTCCCCTGTCTGGTGTCCTGTGGAGGGTGCAACATAGTTGATCAAGGAAAGGCTGATCAAGACAGAATTTCAAGTAGAGCTAACAGTTTTTGATGGCTTTGGTTTTGTGAAACAGCCTCCCAAAGGAGCTCACTTTTTCAGGATTTCAAAAGGGCTAAAACCATCCTTCTTTCCCCCCTGTTAAAACGCTTGTCCGGGTTGAACATTTAATTGCATTATCAGACTGTGCTCCTTATTCTTGGCTTGGGCACCTCTTGCTGGAATGAAGGGGATTTAATTAGCTATTTTAGATGCCGTTTGAGAAGAGCAGTGCGGTGTGTAACCTTTATTATTAATTTAGTGGATTGAAGAGTCTGTCGTAAACACTTGGTTGTAAGACTTCTTTGTGAACAACGGTCACTTGGGAAGTCATCATTGCTCTTTGCACAATATTTAATCGCTAGGTTGAGAGCCAACAGAGGCATTTTTTAAAATAGAGTCCTAACATTGCTTCGCAAAAAATAAAGCTCAGTTTAATGGCAGCTTGGGTGTCAGTGGAGCTTTAAAAAAAATCAATTCAGCAATTACTGGCACAACCTTTATCCCCAAATGCAGTTGCTTGTGTCCCTCACAATCCATGAATATATATTACTAAATTAATTCCTGCTTTCTTGGACCCCTGCTGTTCAGAAATAATTGTTTCAATAATAAAGAGTTACGTTCCTGCAGCTGCATCTAAGCAGCAGATCAGATAATAGCTAGGTCACTTCTCTCCCCGGGCCATGGATTCTTGCCAAAGAGATTGTGTGTGCTGTATCAACAACAGTCAATGTTTTCCTGTTCAGCTGTAGCTAAATTTTTCATGAACCCTGGGCAATTTGCCTAATAAAAACAGAGCTGTCTCACAAGCCAGCTTGCAGTATTTGCATGCAAGTCTTTAGAAAGATCAGTGAGAAAGAGAGATGAACAATTCACTTTGAATATATATATATATATATATATATATATATATATATATATATATATGGATTGAGAAGGTACATGATGCTTAAACAGTCATAAAATGTGTAGTTAGGCTACTTTGAAGGGTTAAAATAGTTTTACAGTGATGATATGGTTGCATCAATTAAAATTGCATATTTACTTGAAAGCATAAAAGCCAAGGGAAGACATTCTAAAACGAGCAGAATCCAATTAATCCTTCAGTGGAAGTGCTTGTAGATTTCTGATGCAAGCAGAATGCATGTTTATTAGCTTCCATCTTGAAAATTCATTGCAACTATCTATATTCCTTAGCTTTTTGGTAAAGACCGATATGCTGCTGTTTCGGTTCTGCCTAACAAATAGTGAGAAACATTTTTATAGTAGTTCTCAAATCATGCATGCATTTCATGCACCATTGAAGACAGTGGAATTCCAGTTCTAAATATCATAACATCAGCTCAAGATTATTTAATTCTAAACATGTGTATATGTCTTTAAAGTCATTCCGTGTAAGGAATATATAAGAGAACAACAACATTTTCCCTCAGGGCATCCAGTCCAATTTATGAACTCTCTCAGGACTTTTTGCATTGTACTTTTTTGAGTTGTAGCAAAATGTGACTTGTATTTTCCATTCCTTTCCTGTGTGATTGATGAAGCTTTCACAAGCAAGTATGTAGCAGCTTGTGAATAACTGCACTAAGAAAGAAGACTAGAATAGGAAACAGATCTTTCCTAATTGTACAGAGAAGACTGTGCGTTTTTGTGTGTGTGTCTCTCTCTGTGTTTGTATTACTAGCTTAGAAAAGAATCTACATATCTATATAGTAGTGCAAATGTTATGGGCAGGTAGAAGTTTGTTCAAATGATTATACAACATATGTTAAAACAATTCTAGTAACATCTCAAGAGAGTGCATGTTAGTGTAGATGTTAAATAATATTTACTGCTTCCATTTCATCAGGATTTGAGTCCAAAGGAAGGTATTGGACTCAAATAAAATGAACTCATTTTATACCCTAATTTTTGAGCCTATATAATCTGCCAATACATGTTACATGGGCAACATTAGACATGATGATGCCAAAATAATGTAATGTGCAGTGAGACATCATGATGTAAGTTATATTTGTTGGTACTTCCATTGTAACATGGAACACAGGTACACAAAGGATAGAGTTGCATTCTTTCCTGTTCAACATTTCCCGTTTTATGTATTATAGATTTTCATTATAGATAATGAAAATAACCCAGTGACATGCAGACCAAATCTTCTGAATATCAATTCCTGTGCTTCATGATTATAACAAACACCATAATCTTAATACAATAGAATCTTATTTGGGTCATCTTCAGTATTCTCTGGGTCTACTTCAGTTTTGAAATGTCTTTGAGGATTTCTTAAATATATTTATTGTATCAATTCTGTCTCTAATAAAGATGTGGTCTTCAGATAACAAAGAGCACTAACACTTATTTCCTCACATTTTAAATAAGGCCACAACCTTCTTTTTCTACCAGTATGCAATCAAGCATTGTGCTACAATCAATAAATTAGATTGAATTGCTATCTCATTCTAGTGTGTTCAGTATTCAGGTGCACTCCTATGCATGGTTAGTCAAAAGGCAGTACCACTTTTATAGTCCATTGTGTACATTTATTACCCCTAGGATTTTACTCTTAGGCTTTACTGACATCACTTTGATATTACAGTGGAACTGTAATATCAATTATATACTTAATAATATCCATGCAACTATCCCTAGACTAACAATTAACAATGTTATCCTTTAAAATAGGACACTATCAGTAAATTGAATTAGTATATCCCCTCCTTCATGATGGCTAGCTGAGGGTTTTTAATCATTCTCCATCAACTGCAATCATTCTCCAAAAGGGGAGAATGTGATACATGTTATTGTAGAATAGAGTAGAGTAGAGTAGAGTAGAGTAGAGTAGAGTATAATAGAATAGAATGGGATAGGATAGGATAGGATAGGATAGGATAGGATAGGATAGGATAGGATAGGATAGAATAGAATAGAATAGAATAGAATAGAATAGAATAGAATAGAATTCATTATCGGCCAGGTGTGATTAGACACACAAGGAATTTGTTTCCGGTGCATAAGCTCTCAATGTACATACAACAATATATATCGTTAACATAGTCCTTGTAAAATACATTCATCATAAAACATTCGATACAACACTTAGTGATAGTCATGGATACTAAATAAGCAATCAAGATAAATCATACTAGGATACTAAGTAAACAATATAAATTGTAAGATACAAGCAACAAAGTTATAGTCATAAGGAGATAGGTAATAGGGAAGATGAGAATAATGACCGTAATACTGCCTTTTTAGATAGTTTGACAGTGTTGTGGGAATTAGTTGTTTAGCAGAGTGATGGCATGGGGGGAAAAAACTGTCCTTGTGTCTAGTTGTTCTGATGTGCAGTGCCCTATAGCATCGTTTTGAGGGTAGAATTTGAAACTGTTTGGGTCCAGGATGCGAGGGGTCTGTAGATATTTTCACAGCCTTCTTTCTGGCCTGTGCAGCATATAGGTCCTCAACGGAAGGCAGATTGTTAGCAATTGTTTTTGCTGCAGTTCTAATTATATCACCACACTATTTCCTTTTGGGGCAAACTATGCTATTCCAAGTACAAAAAGGAAAAGAAATAACAACCCGAAAAATCTTAAATGCATAAGAAAAGGAAATGCAGGTAGTCCTCCATTACGACCACTTGTTCAGCGACCATTGGAAGTCATATTACACTGAAGGAAGGGGGACTTCAGACTGGTCCTCAAAGTTCTGGAAGTTGCACCCTCCTTATGAGCATGATTCAAGCACTTGACAACCAGCTCTCACTTATGATGGTTGCAGTGTTTAAGTGATCGCCATTTGCAACCTTCTCTACTGGCTTCCCACACGCAAAGTCAATGGGGAAGCGATCGGGACCTGTCCGTTGCTCCAGCTCCTGATGCTTTTGAGTTGCACCAAGCTGCAGCACCACCACCACCACCACCCTCCGTGCCCCAGCTGCAGCAACTCCCTGCCTGCTCTCTCTTGCATACACTTCCCACTGACCTGCCTGCAAGCTGCCTAAGGGAACACTTGTAACTTCTTGCTGGCTTCCTGATTGATTTTGCTTGTTGGAAGCTGGCAGGAAATCCCAAATCTCAGTCAGATGAGATCCTTGCAACCTACGATCCTTGCTTTACAACGAGAACAGGGGCTGCTGGGATTGCAGCCAGTAAGTAATGAGGTCACATGATACTGTACTTTATGTCTACATTGCTTAGCGACAGGGTGGGTTTGATTTAAATCAAGTCAATTGAAATCATGATTTAAATTGACTTGATTTAAATCAAACCCACCCTGTCGCTAAGCAACGTAGACATAAAGTAGTAAAAAAGCTTGATTTCAATCAACTCGATTTAAATCATAATTTTTAAAGAGCTGTTGTCAACTCTATCCCGCAGCGGCTCCTCCTCTGACCTCCTGTTGACTCACTGACAGTCCCATTCACTTTAATGGGATGGCTGGTGATGCGGCAGTGACACAACAAGGTGAGGGATGTGGCAGGCAGTAGGTGAGTGGATGCCCGCTAACAGGCACTGCCATGATGGATCTGAAATGACAGGTGCTCTTTAAATGCAAGGACTCATTCTTGCTGGTATCTTTACTCTTATATTTATTGTATAGATCCGTGATGGCGAACCTATGGCACAGGTGCTGTAGGTGGCACATGGAGCCATATTGGTGGGCACGCGAGCTCAGCTCCGGCACACATGCGTGCACCAGCCAGTTGATTTTTGGGCCTTCTGGGCCCATCAGAAGTCAGGAAACACACTGTTTCCAGCCTCCAGAGGGCCTCTGGGAGTGGGGTGTGTGGGGAAGGCTGTGTTTGTCCTCCCCAGGCTCCTAGAAAGGCTCTGGAGCCTGGGGAGAGCAAAAAAGGGGCCTACCAGGCCCATGTGCCATTGCGTGCCAAAAGCAGGGGGAGCATGGGTGGGGGCATAAAATTATGGATGTGGGCACACATGCGTGTGACCCCTCCGCGCTCCCCCCGCTTTTGGCACGTGATGGCAAAAAGGTTAGCCATCACTGGTATAGATATTTATATAAAGTATCTTTAATATTATTATTTGCAAACAAAATGAAGATTTCCTACTTAGAGTGCATGTTATCTCAGCTTGCAGAGCTTAGATTCATTGAATGAGTTTACCAAAAATGTAAATATTGCAGAATAGACAGCCTCATGCTACATAACTAAACTCCATGTCATGCTGAATAAACTAAATTATTAATGTATCTTAAATAGAAAACTATCTATTCTCCAGTGTGTGTGTGTGTGTGTGTGTGTGTGTGTGTGTGTTATTTTAATTTTTTTAAATCATGGATTTTTATCAACCCTGCTTAGCGAGAGAAATTCCAGAGTCCCAATTACTATCATTAAATGAGGACTACCTGTATAACTATACTCACCCTATTTACTATATTATTCCATTCCTTTCTATTTATGCAAACTACCAGTTTTGGCTTCCACCAAATCCATACATTGGTTTATATGCTGCCCTTTGTTCTTTAACCTTTTGAGGCATTAATTTGGCCATGATTTTCTCTAACTTCACTTTCCTTCCCACCCATTCATTCTTCTTTCCTATGTTTATTTTGTAACTTAATCTTTATTCATTCAACTTGAAACTGGGCATTCATTTGTATAAACAAGATTAAATTGCTGTTTATTGTATGGGATAGCTCAGCCGATGGTTATTCCTTTACATTCTTGCAGTTTATTTCAAAAGGAATTGTATATGATTTACATATTCTTCCTTTGTTTGAATTTTCACGAAGTTCTCCATATGTTGTTTGACCTTTGGAAATGGTTCTTTTTAGTTATCTTCTTGCTGTGACTCAAAATACTGGGAACAAAGAAACAATTTTCTAAATAGCTCTTCCTGTATATAAATCTCTCTTTGTTCTATTAAGTGTTTTAATTATGATTCCAAACGATGAAAAAGAGTTGTAAGAAAATGTATTGGGGTTTATGCCATGAATTCATACGCCACAATCCTTTAAAATTTACTTTTCTTTTTATTTATTTTTCCATCTTGGGTTCAGCTGCTTCATCCATTCATTTAGCAGAGGTGGGGAACTATGGCCACATTGTCTCAGGAATTCTGGGAATTTAAGTCCACAAGTCATAAAAGGGCCATAGTTCCCCATCCGATTTAGAGCTTGAAGATGGATTGCATATTACTGCACAGACCCATAGTTATAGAAAATGACTTTCTTCACTCCTCCTATTCTTTTTTCTTTTAACGATCCTGTAATCCCTTGTATAAAGTTGAGTCGGAGTGACTGAATGGAGCTGAACGTTTATTGGCCAGATGCCCTTCCTGATGCCTATGTGAAGTTCACAGCAGACAATTACTCATTGCGCTCAGAGAGAGAAATATCTGCTGCTACCTAGGATCCAACTGACAGCCTCCTGATTGTGAGGCGAGAGTTCCACCCCTAGGCTACTGCACTGCTCTTCTGAACTCCTCCTAAATGTTTGCAAATGATTTAAAATAAGTATATTGATAAAAGTGACATTTTCTACAGGTGGTCCCTGACTTATAACATTTGTGTAGTGACAATTTGAACTTATAGCTTTGAACAGTCAATAAATCATGGTTGTAAGTCGAGGACTACGTGTGTCTCTTTTTTAACATTGGTATGAACTGCTGTGTCCCTCTGAGTTCTTCCTTCTTGGTAGCCTCTTTTCTTCTGGTCAACTGCAGGACAGTTCAGATTGGAAAACTTCCATCTGGAGTTCCAGAGGACTCAGGAGCAGGTGGCTTTCTCATCTGACAAACTCTTGTGAACTTCCTGGTCTCTAATTTCACAACTCACCAGTAAAATTAAATTTTATGAATGACTATGATTTGGATTTTTCTATTCGGTTTCTCTTCAGGTTCACATCTTATTAAAAATGTGCAGCTTCATTTCTTCTGCTTATATGAGCAGTCCACTACCCCAGATGCTTGCCTCATCCCATCCACTTAGCCTCTAGTCTAGGCTCAAATGAGCCATTGTTCTCCCATCCCACTCACCCAAGCAGAGAGACTAGACTGCAAACCTTAGCCATATATGTAGCTGTCTGGAACAGTACCTGGTTAGAGAATGATGGTGTCATTACAGATTTCAGCACTTTGTATTTAAATGTAAGAAAAAAGAACGAAACCTTGATGGCCAGGAGGTCCCTCCTCCTCTTCCTCCTCCTCCTCCTCCTCCTCCCAAATACATACACACAAGTATGAAGCATCAATTTAATGTTACCAGTGGTGGGTTCCTCCCGGTTCAGCCGAGCCGGTAGCAGTGACGATATGACGTCAGTGAACTGGTTCTGCCTTCCCCCGCCCCCCCAACCCCCGTGTTATTCTTACCTTTTATTTGGCCCCACCCCCATTGCTGGCTCCTGAGTCCCAGCTGATGGCTAGAGGGAAAAAACCTGTTTAAACTCTTGCCGCGGGGCTCCAAAGGGCCGCCCTACAGCTGATCAGTGTTAAAAGAAAACAAATGAATAGACCGGTGCCTGCAAAAATAAATGGGTAGACCAGTGTCTGCAAAAATACATGAGTAGATCAGTGCCTGCAAAAATACATGGGTAAACCAGTGCCTGCAAAAATAAATCGGTAGACCAGTGCCTGCAAAAATACATGAGTAGACCAGTGCCTGCAAAAATAAATGGGTAGACCGATGCCTGCAAAAATAAATGGGTAGATCGGTACAGCTCTGCAAACAGTTAAAAGCATGGTAGACCAGTACCTCTGCTAAATCCTAAATAATTGTCACATGACCATCAAGCCACACCCACAAAATAAGCCACGCCCACAGAACCAGTAGTAAAAAAATTTAAAACCCACCCCTGAATGTTACCCATTTCATTGTGAAGCAAGGGCAAAGGGCTTGTTTTACCCAGAAACTGCCAGATCTTAGGAAATGGTACACTTATTGAGAGCTTTGTCAGTTTACTCAGCTGGAGGGAGCCCTAATTGGCTCTTAGTTTTTCCTATTTGATCTCAGCATTTGAGGCTTCAAAGTGGGTAGGAGAGAGGAAATTGTCCTGGATGATAGTTAACTAAAATTGGTAGGATCTTAAATAAACCTGGTTTGGGGGGTGATCACACTTAAGAGGTCAGTCTTATTAAAAAAATCAATTTTTAAATATTATTCTGGTGCAGCTGATGTAAGGAAAACCATTTTCTGGTGGACTGTGATGTAAAGCTGAAATGAATGCAAAATAGATCCCACAAAAAACCGCTTCAAAGGAATAACCAATGATCATCTGTCTGGATAGGTTATTGATTTGATGTTAAATACATTGCATTTACTGATTGCTGTGCCTAAGGAATTGCTTCCAAGTGCATAAATTAAGGCACCCAATACATTTAGATTTAGATTATGTATTCTTAGATGCAAACACTTCTGAAGAATTTATCAAGATACCAAGAATCATAAATGCATGCATGGATACCGGGCAGGGTGAATTGCAAAAAATAATTGTTATATATGATTGATAGGATAACGTCTTCACTTGGATTGCTGACATGTACTTATTTTCAACATTTGTATTAGTTTTTTTGTGGGGCAGAGAATCAGAGCAGCCTCAGCAGATAGCGATATTTGTTGACCCTGTCTAGCCTGAGAAGCTAAGCAAGATACTTGTACCTGATGGAAGCTTTTCCAAAGACTCCAGAACTGAAAGCTGGATTTATACATTCTGGAAGAATGCAGTTGTCAACCATTTCATATTGTTTTCAGGAAAACTACATAGATGTGCCCATAACACATAACATCACCCTAAGCTAAATTAAACCTGATGGAAACTCTTAAGAAAAAGCAGCAATTCGGTCTATTTTTCTTTGGTCCGATACAAATTTCTCCCTTGCTGTCAATATGGCGCATGATGTTCAACTCATATATTTTAATCTTTCTATAAATTCCAAAGATGAACATTACATTTGGATTTTTGTTTGTTCAGTAGAGAGAAAGTTAGAGCACTCAGTAGTAGTCCACTTTTTTCTCAAGGGTCCACGAACTGTGGACACAGAGACGGGGAGATAAACAGAAAATTAGGTCTGCCACCAATCTTCATTCATGCCATTCATTGACTATAGTCCGGCTAAAATTATGTTGCTTTCTTTCACCTGTAGGTTTGTTGATTGGTTCTGGGTGTGCTCTCTATCCTCTGGGCTGGGACAGTGAAGAAGTCAGACAAGCCTGTGGCAATCTTTCCGACCAGTTTGAACTAGGTGAGTAATCCTAACCTTGTGGACAATGGCCTTAAATGAAATGGAATCACAAAACATAACCGGAAAGAGAAAAACACACAAGAATGAAAGAAGAAAGAATCTTCTATTCCTTAAGAAATGGAACAGCTGCCCAGCCAAAATCTATATCTATGACTAAAATACAACCACTTCAGAGACTCATGCCTATGTGCTAGTTTAACTGTGGTTTGGTCTTGGCTGTGTTTGCATAACATGCTGAGATATAAATCATCTATAAACTGCAATTATTGGGTTTGCTAAAATTGTAAAGCAATAATAATATAATTAGACAAAATTTCCGTCTTTTGATTGCAAGAGGCCACACAGCTTGGATCCGCACATATACCATTGCTGACTCATCCTAGGTTCTTGGGAAAAACTCAATGTGTATGAAGGTCAACACCAGCTACAGAGCCGGCAACTGTGATTTCACATTGTTGTGTATATAATTTTTAAACCCATTATGGTTTTTAGACCATAGCGTGAACTGCATCCTTAAGTATATTTTCTTCCCTAATTTCTGCCTGCTCTACTACTTTAAGTCTTGTAATGTGAGTCCTCTATCCCATAAACTTTAACTCATTTTGAAACGGTCATCCTGAGTTAAATGTGGGGGATCCTACATACAGAAATCAAAAAGGATTGGGTCTCCCAAACCGTACTGCAATAGAGGGGGAAATGCTCTTGTTTTCAGAGATGGTTCGTGATTCCTGAAGATATACCCAAGTGCAAGCTAAACTAGGTTTAGGGGCAGATATCTGGACACCGTTTTTGAATCTAAAATGAGTTTTTAATCCCTAAAAAACTCTGATGAGTGCCTGTTTTTATACAACCCCCCTCCCCAAACTCCTAGGCCAGTGATGGCTAACCTTTTTGCCGTCGCGTGCCAAAAGTGGGGGGAGCGTGGGGGGTCGCGGGTGCGGGTGCCCACATCCATAATTCAATGCACCCTGTCCTCCCACATGTGACCCCTCACTTCCCCCTGCTTTTGGCACGTGATGGCACAGTGAGCCTGGTAGGCCCGTTTTTCCCCCTTCCCAGGCTCCAGAGGCTTTCTAGGAGCCTGGGGAGGGCAAAAACAGCCTTCCCCATCCCACTCAGAGGCCGTCTGTAGGCCGGAAACATCCAGTTTCCTGACTTCCGGTGGGACCGGAAGGCCTGAAAATCAGTTGGCTGGTGTGCGCATGCGCGCTGGAGCTGAGCTAGGGCAACACTCGCGTGCCCACCAATATGGCTCCGTGTGCCACCTGTGGCACCCGTGCCATAGGTTCGCCATCATGGTCCTAGGCATTTGATCTGTGCAGGCATCTCTTGAAGGTAAGAAAACTTCAGACCTTTGCCTATCCTCATACTAAGGAGCCAGCATGTTTACAAACTTGGTGGGTGAGGAGCAAATGAATGTGGCCTATGAATAGATGTGTTTTCCTTCACTTATTGAATACAGCATTAAAATGCTACCGGTATTAATCCAAGGGGGGGGGGGAGAGAGATAGAGAAAAGGAGGGCAGGATTTCCAATAATACTGTCTTTGTGTCTTTTGTCTCCCCTTCAGGCACCTGTGAAATTGGCTGGGCTTACTATTGTACAGGAGGAGGAGCTGCAGGGGCAATGTTGATATGCACTTGGCTGGCCTGTTTCTCTGGCAAGAAACAAAAACAATATCCTTATTAAAGCCAGAGCAAAACAGAACAAAAGAAAACAGTTTTGGGGATAGGGGTTGGGGTGGGTGGGTGGGGGAACAGTTCGTATGTTTTCTTGAGAAGATGCATATTAACTCTTTATTGTAGCCAGATAAATGCAAACAAGAGTCAGTGAAGTTGGAACCGATGTGTGATACTGTGAATAGGAAGGAGGTTCTCTGGGTCTTAAGGAGGATCTCAGACTGAGAGTCTTAGGGGGGCCTTAAGTTCTAACTGTATTCTTCCTAGCCGGTTATGGGCATCGTCCAACCACATGAAGTATCCCCTCTCATGAAGGGTGGGGAAAAGCGATGGGATTTTAGCACACCCATCAGTTGAAAAGAGTTGAAGAACGTTGTCTTCAAAGACAAGGATTGGGTCTTAAGAAAAGTTTCTCAGCAAATAGAGAAGAAAGGTGGCGTTTCTTCCCCTTTGTAACCTGTTTGTACTGTGGAGCAAGTGCCAATTTTCTTAGAAGTGTGGCTATCACTTGCGTATCTATAGGGAGACCTGTTTTTAGGCCTTAACACAGTTTGCCTTTAAGGGCATCACGGGGCTGGCGGATTGGCCTTTTACAGAGTATGATTTTTTTCCCCCCGTCGAATTTGAATCTGAAGTAGGCAGGGGCCTTCTCTGTGGGACTCTTAAAAGCACAGCTTCCTACATTTGCACAGACACTTTCCCCCTCAAACATACACAACAAATGTTAGCCTCGTGGATCAGGTTTGTGTTTTTTTTTAAAAAAATGTACAGCCTTCAGGTATTTGACCAATCTGCCTGTATATATGTGTGTGTGTGTGTGTAAAACAAAGCAGTTTGGGCAGTAATATGCTGTGGCAGTTACTGTTACTCAGGCAAATTTCTAAAGCCAATATAAATCTTGTCACCTCTGCCTAAAAGCACAGAAATTCACTCCAGACATTTCCTTGTCTTCACCTATGCATGTTACCAGCTCATTGTTTCATTTACAGATTACATGCAGATTTGGCCAAATTGCCTATTTTATAAAAGCCTGGGTAGTGAAATACATCTGCTTTTTCAAATGAAAAAAAAAAACTTTTTAATGGACAGTTGGAAACATTAAGCTGGTGGGTATAGAATGAATTTAAGACCATATGAACATATTCTTCAACTTCTAAATGCCTCAAGGCAGATTTTCACATCAGAAAAATCTTTCATATCACACACCTGTAGTATAAAGTGTGATCAGACCTAATTTTCATACTTCATGATTTCTACACATTCAAAAGACTTTTCATCCAAATGAACAAAGCCTCATACATCGTTTCAATGTATTTCCCCCTGAACTTCCTTTCCCTATACATTTAAAATATTTATTAAGAATTTTTTTCATAGATTTGAGGACAAATTTAAAAAAAAGAAAAATGCGAGAGAGAAAAAAAGGGGGAAAACTAAAATTTAAGAATATATGATTTCTGACATGGTTTTCAACAGATAATTATAATCTTATTATCCTTCCTCCCTCTTAGATATTATATGTCCCTTCAGCTCCTTATTTAATCCATATCTTTCTTAATCTTCACCCATGTATTTTCCCTTGAACTCCCATTTTCATCTATGATCAAGCATACACACACTATGCCTTTTTCTTAAGCATAGTGCACGCAAACCTCCCTCCTTTATCAGGTAATTAAAACAAGAAAAAGGGAACATTTCCCCTCCATGCCAAGCTTTCCCTCTACTCCTTCCCTTGGAGAGAATTAGCATATGGTATAAATATGCCCTTTTCTCCTCTCTTTCCTTTATATATTTACTGGGAAGGAGAGCAGGGGAAGTGCCACTACCTCTGCTTCATAACTCTCATGTGAAGGGAAGGGTTGCACAATGCTTGCTGCAATGCAAAATCTGTTTTTCGTAGATAGAGCACACCTATTTCGATGATGCACAAGACCACAAAGGTCAGGCCACCACTTTTACTGGGCCAGTTTTATTTCTTTGCAACCACTACATTCCCTGCGTATCTTATCATTGCTACGGGATGCAAAGGCTGCAACCTGAAAGTTCCAACCCAAA
This sequence comes from Ptyas mucosa, assembly GCA_012654045.1. Lineage (NCBI taxonomy): Eukaryota > Metazoa > Chordata > Lepidosauria > Squamata > Colubridae > Ptyas > Ptyas mucosa. The sequence continues at coordinate 25,990,423 of WNWU01000017.1, forward strand.
TATTTCAGAAGGGATCAGATCCGCAAACAACCAGTATCGGAGTTGGAACATTCAGGGACAAAAAGGTTTTGCCCCTCCCACTCCCTTGTATTATGGGGGAAAGACCCCCCCCCCCAAATACCAATACTGTGGAATAGAGCAGTTGCAATAAGTACTCTGTGCACTTAGTTTGTTTTTTTGTGTGTGTGCGCGTGTGCGTGTGATAAATTTGAATTTCAGTATTATGCCACATTTTAAACAAACGACTCTAATGGACTTACGGGCCATTTTTTTCCCAGTATTTTATATAGTGTAGATGTGATCTCAAGTTTTATTGTCATTTTCAGAACTATATCAATTTTATTAATCTCAACATTTTCTATGTTATTAAAAATGCAATATTATACTCAGCATATGTAGCCTTTTAGATAAAAGAGTATTCCTACAAAGGGACACCTCTGTCCAGTGACACTAACGTGTATGGCACAGTAGAAGATTACTACTTATACAAGGGCAATGAAAAGCATCTTCCAGGTTTTATTACTAATACTGTTAGTAATTATTGTTGTATTGTGCTGTATTGTTTATTTTAATATTCATTTTTATAATGCAATATAAAACGTACTATTTTGTTAGTACTTTAGAATCTGTATAAATAAATGTCTTCTTCAACTGTACATTTTCCTCCATATAATCAAACATTTGGCTTAGTCCAAACTAAAGCAAATACTGTCTATGGCTGCGATGGAGAACCTATGGCATGCGTGCCGGGGTGGCACGCAGCGCCCTCTGATGGCACGCAAGCCGTCGCCCCAGTTCAACTCTGCTGTGCATGCACGTCCACCTCCCGCCGGCCAGCAGGTCTTCAGGTCTCTGCCATGCATGCACATGGGTGGAGGTGTGTGCAGGGGTCTGTGCACACATGCATGGGGTGGGGCACATGTGGGGGCCCATGCGTGGGGTAGGGCACATGCACATGGGTCACACGTGCATGCTCGGGGGCTGCATGCACATTGCATTTTGGGGGGATCGGGCTCACTTGCGCTTTGGCCACTCGGTCCGGTTAGCCATCACTGTCCTATGCTTTAAACTTTCCCTCTATGGATCATAGGAGCGAGATAATTGCAGACATGATGCCACACCACATTCTGGAACAGAACTCAACAGAATAAGAGGGAAAATGGTGCCCTTGCTTCCTTTTACAAAAAGGGAAGGGTTAAAAGGTCCCAACCACTTATGCCTCCTAAAGCAAAGCTGCCTGGCTCCTCTGGCAGCAGAGAAGAAGTACCAGCAGTAGCCCTTGTCTCCGTATGTGGAATCAAGTTCCAAAATGGTCATAAAAGGGAAGTTCCATCCTATGCAGCTGCCATTGTACATGGAATGTTTTTGGGCCCTGAACCCACGGTCTTTTAGTTGTAGGACCTGAAATATCAGAATATATGTGAATATTTTGGAAAGAGTATACAGGTAGTCCTCGACTTACGGACACAATTTGAATCCAGAATTTATGTTGCTGAGTGAGAAATTTGTTAAAATGAGTTTTGCCCCATTTTATGACTTTTCTTGCCACAGTTAAGTAACAGTTGCCATGGTTAGATTATTGCAACGCGCTCTACATGGGGCTACCTTTGAAAAGTGTTCGGAGACTACAGTTGGTCCAGAACGCAGCCGCGCGAGCTGTCGTGAGTGCACCTAGGTACACCCACATTACACCAATTCTCCGCGAGCTGCACTGGCTCCCTGTTGGTCTCCTGTTACAATTCAAGGTGTTGGTTATTACCTTTAAAGTCCTACATTGCTCAGGGCTAGGTTATCTTCGAGACCGCATAGCTCCCAGCGACCTGTAAGATCCCATAGAGCTGGTCTCCTCCTGGTCCCGTCAGCTAAACAATGTCGGCTGGCGGGCCCGCGGGGGAGGGCCTTCTCTGTGGTTGCCCCAGCTCTCTGGAACCAGTTACCTCCTGAGGTCCGGACCATCCCCACCCTATTGGCCTTCCAAAAAGCTGTGAAGACCAGGCTTTTCTGGCAGGCCTGGGGCTGTTGATCTCGCTCTTGTGATCTGGCGAGATCCGGCCATGAATGGTGTGAATGAGTTTTTAATGTTTTTAAATTTTTCAATGTCTTTTTATAATGATTTTTTAAATGTATTGTGAGCCACCCTGAGTCTTCGGAGTGGGGCGGCATATAAATTTAATTAATTAAATTAAATTAAATTAAATTAATTAAATCGCTGCAGTCGTTAGTAAGTTAGTAACACAGTTGTTAAGTGAACCGCGCTTCTCCATTGACTTTGTCAGAAGGTTGCAAAAGGGAGATAACATGACTCTGGGACACGGCAACCGTCAAATATGAGTCCATCGTCAAGCACCTGAATTTTGATTGTGTGACAGTAGGGATGCTGCAATGGTTGTAAGGGGAATGTGGGGATGTGAAAAAGTCATAAGTCACTTTTTTCGGTGATGTCGTAACTTTGAACGGTCAGTAATAAAACTGTTGTAAGTCGAGGACTACCTGTACTAGAAAGGGGAATTATTCTAGTGACCAGAGCAACTTTCACTAAAATAATACGGAAATGTTCCAGAACTAAGGTAACAGATATTTCTCATGCAGAGGTCAGTTCCCAATCAGCAGGAGCTCCATGCTGGACTTTTTTTCGAGGTGTGTGTTATAAAATAGAAGTGATTTGCCATTGCCTCCTAGGATTCTTTTAGCTCACAATCCTGCAATTTCAGGTTCAAAGCAACGTAGGTCAAAGTTGTTAATATCCTAATATCTTGTAGGAACTTTTGGAGCAGAGTGACAAAGATGCAAAGTTCAGAGGAACAATGTTAGTTAATTGATAGACTGATTACGTGTCATCGGGTTTTTTATTCCTAGCGACCGCATCACCTCAACATTGGATGCACCTCAACATTGGAATATCATTTCCAAGGCCTTTGTGGCTGCTCTACGGAGCTCCAATCTGCAGCCTTTTTCTTGACTGCTTATTCCTTTACTGTTGATGGTTGATTCTAAAAGGCAGAGGCTATCCAGTACTTTGATAAAGTTACTGTCAATTCTAAGGCGGCTGTTCTACTCGCTGTTCTTAAATTGGTCTTCGTTACATTTAATTTAAGTTAATCACAAATATTTACATATGCTGTCTTTAACATGTTTATAACATGTCAATATCCCAAGCAAGTGCTTTTCTGTGGACATTATAAATTGCTGTTAGTTCTGCTCTGCTTAAAAAAATAACAAACACGTTCATTATTCAGGAAAAGTTTCTTTAAAAGGTGAGAACCATCACAATGATGAGTATAAAACAAGGCAACTATAATGTATGGAATTGGTTTGGTAGGCTGAACAGTCACAACATACCGTATTTTTTAAAATATTCATTTCAGAGTACTGTACCAAATACCACAGGAAAACATATCAGCAATTGAAGAAACACTTTAAGTTGCCTTTGAATAGGGGCTGTGCTTAGAAAAACCTTCAGTGGATGTGGATCACCACTGGTCCAGGCTCTGCTAATGCTGAAGTACAATGCATGTTTTTCAAAGATCTTATCTGCTCATAGATTAGGAGTTGCTCCCGGAGATTACTGCAATAGCCCTTCCTTCCTTCCTGTTTGTTTACTTGTTTATTTATTTAATCAAATATGCTGTTGTCTCCCATTGACTGTAAACAAATTTAAGGCTGGCGATAAGACCACTGCAAGCACATAACTCTGATTATGTTAAAAGAATGAACAGGAAAACTCTTGGAATTTTATTGCAAGAGAAATAATTTATATGAAAAACCAATTAAAATACGGTCCGTAAAACTCGGCTAAAATACTGAAAGACAAATCAGTCCCTGAGATAAATGCACAGAATGCATCCTTAGTTATTTCAAGTATTGCACAATTGGACCGAGCAGGCCATCCAGTAGAGCAAAATCCCTTAGCCAGCTGCTCCTAGGTACACCCCCACCCCCACCCCAACCAGCACAGCAATCAGCTGTGAGACAGAGAGGAGTCCAAGAATTGCAGCCAACCCCATCTGGTTGTGACAGATGAGAGATTCCACACTTGCTTGTATGGCATGAAAGATCCCATTAGTCCAAGGGTACATATTTCTGAACTTGTTCAGCTCCGATTTCTGCCACATATATGGCTCCAGTACTTAAGCTGACATCCAGAAGATGAGGCTTGACTTCTCTTGCAAGCTGGATTGTGTCCACTACAATGCAATCCCCAATTAACCCTACTGGTGGGGCTGCCAAAATAGAAATCTTATTAATATTTAGGTGGGCCACAATTATATACTGCTGATCAGGAGTAAACCTGTAAATGGAAGGGGGGGAAAAAGGAAACCTTTTTTAAAAAAAGAATTGTTGAATCTTAAAAGCTCTCGTTCTGTGAGCAATATGCATTTCTGTTGGATCTGAGGTAACATTGCTCTCTCTATAGATACCCACAACTGCCTGAAATGCTGTCCTAAGAGCTTTTTGAAAATCCTATTGGTGGGCTTCAATATTTTGGAGTCAATTTTCAACAGGGACGTTGGGTGCAAATTGAGAAAAGTGACAGTTGACAATAACAAAAAAACAACAACCCCATACTGCAGTTCTTTGGACACAAATTTCAATATTCAGAGGTATTATCTGAATATATGAAATATAAGTATTTTTGAATTAAAAAAAAATACTACTAAGAAAGTGTGATCCACAGACCGGTGCTGGTCTGCAAACTGTTATTGGTCAATGACAAGATACAATTCTTTCATTCAGTTCCAAAATAGGGTAAGATTACTCCACATGAAAGGGTATGTCAATAAAAGAATGCATAAAATCTCACTTCAATCCTCTTCACTGCAAGTATACATTTAAACAGAATGGAAATTATTCAAATTGTCCATGATCCAAAACAGAGTGTGGGGTTTCTCGCTTGAGAAAACAATTTTCATCCACATCTTACCCTTCCTAGAGTTCAACCTTCCTTTCTGGCAGCATAAAATACACTGGAGTGAGAGCGTATGTGTGTGAAACAAACACAAATATCATCTCCCATTTTAGCTTGTTTCCAACTCTGCTCAGTGAATACTTGGATCCCACCCAAATGCCATTTTAAAATATCAGGCAGATTAATGGTATCTTCCAGGAAAGTGAAGTTGAGCTTTTTAAGGTCAAAGTCACAGGAAAAAGTGCCAGGGCTACCAATCACTGGCAGCTCACTTTCAAAAAGTATATGGTTATGAAAAAATTATAATTAAGATGATCGCATTTCAAAATTAGGGGGATGTGAATTGTTAGTGAACCCACTGGTGAGTTCAGAGTGCTACATAACTCTTATTTGGCTCTATCCTAGGAACTGAAACCTTCATCAGAAATCCTATACACAAAGGGATTCTTGTTCTATAGTTGAAAAGTTTTTCTCTTCCATCCAATGAACACACACTGGCACGCATACACACACAGATACTATACCTTACAGAGTAAGGGCCATCTTCTGTGAAGCAGTTATCCCAAGATCCTAACCATTCCCCAGTATTTTTTTCAAAAACTTGGATTCTCCAATTGGCTCTGTCTGCCACCCAGACCTGGTGCAAACAAAGACACTGTTCTGAGCAGCGAGAAAGAAATACACAAACATTTTCTAACTTAAGCGGATTGCTCTCTAAATTAATAATCAGCATCTCATTACCCTATGTCAGGGAGGAACCAAATCTTGATATTCAAGTAAATATGTACCCCTGTTTCCCCTAAAATAAGACTTCCCCTGATAATTAGCCCAATCGGGCTTTTGAGCGCATGCACTAAAATAAGCTCCCACCCCAAAAATAAGCCCTCCCCAGAAATATTTAAACGCATGTGCAGCCGGTCCCCGCCATTTTCATTGGTTTCCTCCATGCACCCCAAAATAATAAGACCTCCCCGAAAATAAGGCCAAGCACTTATTTGGGGTTAAAAAAATATATAAGACAGGGCCTTATTTCTGGGGAAACACGGTATAACTTTTTCATCCACACAAATGGTTTGAATAGCCATTGAGGCAATCGTTCAGCCATTACTTTTAAGGACATTGGGAGCGGAGGGAGGGCTGGGGATTAAAAAAAGTTGTCAAACTGCACGAGTAAAACCCTTCTCCTTTTGTATGTGTGTTATCTTGCACGCATACCAAGTGCTGAGACAATAAAGGCTATATAGCTGTTAGCTTGGCCAACAGTATCCTCATCAATGCGGTCAGTGGTATTCTAATGTTATATGCTATTATGTCAAAATTATCACTTCTCCCTTACCCGCCCAACCGAATCCACAGTCACACTGTGTGGAATCCTGAACTGTGTAGGAGCAGTACCGTTTTCTCCACGTAGCCATAGAATCTTTAAGTCTGTGGGTGAAAAGTTGTTGATCAAGCATTTCCTGCAGTGAGTTTACAGTATAAACAGTATCAAGGGACGTGGTGGCTCAGTGGCTAAGACGCTGAGCTTGACGATCGAAAGGTCGGCAGTTCAGCAGTTCGAATCCCTAGTGCCGCGTAACAGGGTGAGCTCCCGTTACATGTCCCAGCTTCTGCCAACCTAGCAGTTCAAAAGCACGTAAAAAAGGCAAGTAGAAAAATAGGGACCACCTTTGGTGGGAAAGTAACAGCGTTCCGTGCACCTTTGGCATTTAGTCATGCCGGCCACATGACCACGGAGACATCTTCGGATAGCGCTGGCTCTTTGGCTTTGAAACGGAGATGAGCACCGCCCTAGTCGATAACGACTAGCACGTATGTGCAAGGGGAACCTTTACCTTTACCTTATCAGGATTAAAACAAAAGCAGGAGTAGAGAACCCCCAGTCCAGGGATACGTACCTCATTAGGATATAAAGGATATAAAAATGAGTGCAATCAGACACTTTGAGATTTTTAACTCCATTTTTACTTTAAAAACTACTAAACTGCTTTTGGAAAAAAAACAAAAGATCAAACATTTTGCCCTCATCTACAACCAAAAAGATTGACTCACAATTTAAAGGAGTTTAACGTAATTGTATGGAATAGCCATGCTATTCTATCACAACAGAGGAAAACTGAAGGCCTAACATCAGGAAAAATAGGAAAAAAATTTCCTATTAGAAAAAATAAAGCAGGCATATTTGTGTCATAAACATTCAGAAAATACCATGTTATATTTCACCGATATGCATTAAATGATATAATCTAGCTTTCCATTGCATAATACTACGTTAGGAGTTCAGCTTTCTGACTATTAATATAATACGGTATCTATTTTCTTTCTGTAAGATAAAGCTATTTAAGATATCTTAAGATATCACCAGAATATTATTGAAAAAGTATTCGAATCTTATAAAAAGATAAGGTACCAGTAAATTTGCAGCATTAATTGTATGCATATTGGTGGCTTATGTCTGCAGAGGCCCTAAGATCATAAACTATGAGTCACCAAGAATTGAGGTACATGGGAGAAGACTCAATTTCCTTATTTAGAATCTCATAATCTGTGCAAATGTCTTACGGCAAGGGGCTGCACCTCCAAAAACCTTCGCTAATCTCAAAAAAGATAAGCCGGATTGAACCTGGTTAATGTTTGAAAATGAGAGGCTACCTGGAAGCCCCATCATTGTAGACTAGACTGTAAAGTTTAAAAATAATATTCCCGAAAGAAAACACAGTTGGCATAGTGTTGCCAAGAAAACCACATGGAGACGTTCATTTGGTCAACAGCTAATGCTGATTGCATTAATCACAAACCACTTAACCACTCCTAATGTGTTCTCTTATCATAGAAAAAGCCACTAAGGCAGCCTTTCCCAGTCTTCAGATATAAGTCTGATATTCTATAAATTATAGTCCAATCCAGGGGTCCCCAACCCCTAGGCTGTGGACCAGCACCAGGGCGCAACATGCCAGAAACCGGGCCACGCAAACAAGCAAAGCCCCATCCACAGGCTGCAGACAGCAAGTGAAACCATACCCCCTCCAGTTGGCGGAAAAACCTCTCTCCATGGAACCGGTCCCTGGTGCCCAAAAGATTTGGGGGCCGCTAGTCCAATCAACATACCCAGTTAGGAAATGGTACATCAGCATATTAGAAATAAAAGCCAGCATCAACATTTTCAACATACGTTTGCTTAAAGGTAAAGGTTCCCCTCGTATATATGTGCTAGTCGTTCCCAACTCTAGGGGGGGTGCTCATCTCCGTTTCAAAGCCGAAGAGCCAGCGCTGTCCAAAGACGTCTCCGTGGTCATGTTGGCGGCATGACTAAACGCCAAAGGCGCACAAAACGCTCTTACCTTCCCACCAAGTGGTCCCTGTTTTTCTACTTGCATTTTTTTACGTGTTTTCAAACTGCTAGGTTGGTAGAAGCTGGGACAAGTAATGGGAGCTCACTCTGTTATGCAGCACTAGGGATTCGAACCGCTGAACTGCCGACCTTTTGATCGACAAGCTCAGCGTCTTAGCCACTGAGCCACTGCATCCCATTCACTGATTTGCTACATTTGCTTACCTTCTGTCAATTTGAGCAAGCGGTTATTTAATCCTCCATCACCATCCACAATGTAAATGTTTCCGGTTGATTCCACAAAGACTTCTGCTGGCTGGTCAAACTGTAGAGGGTCTGTATCAGAACCTGCTGTACCTGGAGTACCTATGACTTGAAGGAGTTCACCGAAAGGGCTGTACTGTTTCACTGTATGTCCGTATTTTCCTGCATCAAGGAGAAGTTGAGACTTTCCAACAAGGTCACAAGTATTACAGACTTACAGACAAAATAATTTATTCCCTACCTTGTGCAGAGGAAAATTGGTAGAATTTCTGGATTCAGGTAGTCCTTGACTTATAACCATTTGTGTGGCGACAGTTCAAAGTTACGATGTCACTGAAAATAGTGACTTATGACCACTTTTCACACTTACGACTGTAGCAGCATTCCCCATGGTCGTATCATCAAAATTGGAACACTTGGCAACTGGCTCATATTTATGTTGGTTGCAGTGTCTTGGGGTCATGTGATCACCTTTTGCAACCTTCTGACAAGTAAAGTCAATGGGGATGCCAGCTTCCCTTAACAACAGTGTTAATAACTTAAGAACTGCAGTGAACTGCAGGTCGTAAAATGGGGCAAAACTCACTTAATAACAATGTCTCGCTTAGCAACAGAAATTTTGCGCTCAATTGTGGTCCTAAGTTGAGGACTACCTGTATAGAACGTTTCTGCTCTGCATCACAGAGAGTTGCTCATAGTGAACCCTTGTTCCTGTTCTTTCTCTCACCACCCCTTGATTAGCAAATCCTTTTCTTCTTCATTCTCCTGAAACTTTGCATAAATAACAAGATCTGCAGACATGTGAGAAGAATGTGGCTAAATCTCCATTCAAGAATATGGTGCAAGCTGCAGATAGTCCATGTAACCGAATTTTAAATAAACAATCTTATTTATTTGTTCAACTTGTATGCCGCCTTTCTCCGAAGACTCAAGGCGGCTTACAATGCATTTAAAAACCATATATAAAACATTAAAAGTTAAACCATTAAAAACAATTAAAACCCATTCACACCATTCATGGCCGGATCTCGCCAAATCGCAACAGTGAGATCAACGGCCCCAGGCCTGCCGGAAGAGCCAGGTCTTCACCACTTTTCGGAAGGCCAATAGGGTGGGGATGGTCTGGACCTCAGGAGGTAACTGGTTCCAGAGAGCTGGGGCAGCCACAGAGAAGGCCCTCCCCCACGGACCCACCAGCTGGCATTGTTTAGCTGACGGGACCCTGAGGAGATCAACTCTGTGGGATCTTACCGGTCACTGGGAGCTATGCGCTAGAAGGCGGTCTACAATATCTGGAAACAGATATTTTGCCAAGCATAAAAAAGAATCAGGCTGCAGCCACGTCGGTTGTACTGTAGTGCTATTATACCTGCAAAGACACTGAAAATGGTCTGCCACAGCACCACGTGCCTTTTGTTCTCACACTGCCCAACGCCTTCAATGCTACTATCCATTAACAACCCCCTTTCTTCCCACTCTGATGGGGAGAAATGCCTTACTAAAACAGGAATGCAGACATCAGCTATTTGCACTGCGTGCTTTGTATGACGGGTATCGTAGCCAAACTGCACACTCATTTAGGCATTACCTGCAGAAACTTTCACAAAGTGAGATTCTGGGGCTTGCAACGGATGTGCCATCACCTCTTCTCATTCACAGAAGTACAAAAAGCACACCAGCCGCTGAGCTGATGCCAACTCCCATTAAGTATCCCTACCATATTTTTCTAACACTGAAAACCCATTATGGAGATGAAATAGATACATCAAGGACTTTTGATTACTCTGACTAAAAACCTTCTTGGTGGAAGCATGCTTGGCTTGCTATCCCTCAGATGAAAAGAACATTATCCTCTTTGATCTGAAAAAGGAGGGATGATGGCTTAAGAATATGGAAGAAACTCTTAAGAAACAAACTAAGGTGGTTAGAAGAAGGTCAACCTGGGTCAGAAGTAAGCTACCTAACCAACTGTTGAGTTTTGAAGACACTCATTCTAGGTTTGATTATTGGTTATTGTATGCTGACATTTTTATAGTGACAGAGAGTTTCTCATTACTGATCCTTTTTAAATTAAATATTGGTATGATGTCTTAAAATGACTCTATCCTTCAGATTTCATTGCCATTGTCCACACTCAATTGGGCTGATGGGGTTTGAAAACTGAAATATCTGATGAGTACCAGACTGATATATGTTTATTGTAAAAATATATGACTTATATGTTTAATCTTGGGTTCCAATTTGTTTTGGGGAAGGACAGCATCTCAACTTAAATTCAATCCAAAATACACTTCAATTGCAAAACATAAGACCTGCAACAGCATTCTTTATCCACGTTAAACAACAATATTTCTACGCACCATTTCCTATATCTGTGATCCACACAGAGCTTCCATTGGGTGTGCTCAATGCAAAGATTCCATGGGGCATCTCAATGGTGGCTGTTTTCCACGTTTGTACAAGATAGCCTTCCTCAGAGTATACTGAGACCTTTGGCACGTCATCGTTACCTCTCTCAAGGTGCACAAAGATAACAAAAAAGAGAATCAGAGAGATATGGCAGACAGAAAAACCCAACCATTTTTTCAATACAGCCCCTTATACAGTAAATAGCCTTAATTAAGCATTATTCTACTGTAACTCTAAAGAGCTTGGTATAGTTACCTCCAAAAAACCAACAAGGAAAATAAATATATTTAATAAATACTAGTCATTTCGCCTCTCTCAAGTTTCAGAGTGTGCCACTGCGGCTAGGTAAGTAATTGGTGGATCTGAGGAGACCACAGAAACTAATGTTGCCAGAAAAGTCGATGTAGCAGTACAACAGATGACATCCATCATTTTGTGTGCTGATTGAGAAAATTGTTACAGCTGTTTTGAGAAAATTAGTCCACCCTTCCATAACCCAAGCATCCTTCAATTATGCAGGCATTAACTTACAGAATTTTCAACAATGGCCATGTTGGCTGTGAAATTCTGCATTTGGAATGCCAAATGTAAAAAAGGTACCCAAGTATTTAGCGCAAGGCATTGTTGTCAAAAGACAGAGAAAAGTACTTTCAGAAAGCTTTACGGCAGCCCAAGAAGGCAATGGCCTTTCCCTCTTACTTGTTCTCAGCATTTGAACATTTAAGATTCAGGTACCTACGGTAACACGAAAATTCCAACAAATCCAAATTTAATCTATTTCTTTTGCTATTCAATGAGAAGCCTTTCTGAATGACAAACAGAATGTAACTAAGTAAAAATCACAGGTCCAAAAATAATAATTAAATATTCCAAAAGAACTATAGAGTTGTACTATATCTACAACATTTAACAATAGAGGGTTCCAAATTAACTTTTGCAGAACTAAAACAGGATGAAATAAAAGCACGGTTAAAAAAAAGTTAAAGTATCACAATACATTTTAAAAGATCCACTTATTTTTAAGTCCTGTGCTTGGCTTAAAATACCTCAAGCTTGGCACCATGCAAACTTGCTCTTCCATCCACGCCACTTAAGAATATTTCATAAACAGAGAGAAGAGATCAGACTATTTCCAACCAGTACTGCTTTATTTATTCATTCCTCAAACTGTCACATTACTGCCACAGAAATGCAGAGTTTTTTTTAATGCTTTTGAGTCATTGTTGACTCCTGGTGATTGCCTGGACTAAACCCTGTAGTTTTCTTGGCAAGATTTTGGAAGGGGTTGGTCACTGCCTACTTCTTAGGAATAAAAATGCCAAGGTTACCTGGAATGGCGTTGTGCCCCAGGCAGGACTAGACTCACGGTCTCCAGTCCAATGCCTTAACTGCTACACCAGGGGTAGTCAACCTTTTTATACCTACCGCCCACCTGTTAGTAGTAAAATTTTCTAACCGCCCACCGGTTCCACAGTAATGGTGATTTATAAAGTAGGGACAAAACCCCTACCGCCCACCATGAAAGCTGGAACGCCCACTAGTGGGCGGTAGGGATCAGGTTGACTACCACTACGCTACACCAACTTGGCTCTCTTTTTAAAATATCCACATAAAAATGAAACACATTTCAACATATTTTTTTTATTGAAAAAGTTTTACAACAATTATTATCACCCTCCCTCCCCCCTCCCTTCCCCCCACCCTCCCTAAACCCCCCTCCCCCACCCATTTCAACATATTTTTTAATCACAAAGTATGCTAATGTATTTTAGCTTAATAAGCCTAATAAAAGCTAAAATACATTAGCATTAGTAATAGGTCCTTTTCCCAAACTGAGAATGTTGTTATACAATACAGAGATATGAGCAAAATGAAGGGCAACTGCATTCCAACCTACACATCAGCCTGGTTGGTGCTGATCATATTGGCTTTAGATTGAGAATTCAGAAAACCTGAACTCCCATGAGCATTCCTGTCAAAGAGTGATGACCAAAAAAAAAAAAGCGCCCTGGCTCTCCTAGCCACCTACCATACTCTAAGAATGGTTCAATAGGTAGATGTCAGGGATTTCAAGAACAAAGCCCCCAATCTAGGAAGTATATTAAAGATTGCAACCAGTAATTTTTAACTGCCCTAAGAAATTCACCAGGAATTCTACAATACTGGCGTAGGATATATAATGCTGGATTTTGTTAGAACTGTTGTACTAACCCCAAATTCCTTGACTATTTTCAAAAAGGCAGCTCTACTTACGTCTCTAATTGACAGTCACAAAATATTTCCCAAAGCAAAACTCTTTACAGAAAGGCAGCCTCTGCTGCTTCTGCCACGTTGGTATCATCTGTTAAAGCTACAGCTGGGAAACAGATCACATTTTCCAGCAATTCCTTAGAGATCCAGAAGTCGAGCTGTCTGGTCTTCAATTTTCCTTATATCAATCTGTCTTACCTTGGCGGTCTTTCAATAGTTTGGGAATTCAGACCAATTTTAATTTTTTTTAACAGTAATTTTATTAAAGGTTGCAATTAGAACAGTGGGAATTCAAGATTAATTTTAGACGCATTACATCCCTTAAAAATTCAGACATTGCACATTTCAGGCTTTAAAGAGCTTTTGGCTTCTGATCTTTAAATGATGCAATTATACAATGCCCTCTCAATGTTTACAGTAATTGTTTTTAGCCATTGCAGCTTGAAAAATATGCGTGTGTAGACCTGCAATGTACTTATTGTCAAATTTATGTTAGAAAACTAGACATTAAGACAGAGTACTTGGGGCTGTCTCTATGAAGAGACTGAGCAAACAGTACAGCAGCTGGTTCACTACTCTAGCGTTAGATTTTTAAGCTACTACGAAAATACACAATAAACTTTAAAACAGCACGTTCACTTACGCAAGGTTTATAGAGACAGATGACAGGGATGGCTGTATAATTTAAAGAAAGAAATAATCAGATTCCTCTTGGGGTAATGTATTGAAAAAAATGGAATCTGCATTAGTTACAGATGTGTTCACACAACACGCTAAAGATTGTGGATCACAGTAAGGCATTTAGTCAGTGAACATGTACAAAAGCTAAATATGGCATGGCATGTTTTCCCAGTCTTCAATCAAAATGTCTGCATTTTTATGTTGGATAAATAACCAGCCCTTCTAATTTATTTTCATACCAATAAACCAGTGGTGAAATGTGAACCGGTTTGCTACCGGTTCGCTGGCCACACATCTGTGCATGCGCACCAAGCGCATGCTGCACGCGTGTATGCACGGTACGCATCAAACACATACACACACACGAACAGTACGCACCAAAAGGAGGCTTCGGGAGGTAAGTAGAACAGTGAGGGGTGGGAATCAGCTGTACCATGTGATTTAGCTTCTGTAAAAAGCAGGGTTTCCTGCTTTCTAACAAAGCTAAACCGTGCGGCACAGCTGATCGTCGGAAATACCGGTTGGGAGGAACCAGTAGTTTTTTTAAAAATACCAATTCAACCAAACCGGTAGTTTTTATCCGAACTGGAACGAACTGGTAGCATTTCACCCCTGCAACAAACCACAAGCCCATACTGATGCTCACAGCACAGCATATACAGTGGGGGAAAAAAGTATTTAGTCAGCCACCAATTGTGCAAGTTCTCCCACTTAAAAAGATGAGCGAGGCCTGTAATTGTCATCATAGGTAGACCTCAACTATGAGAGACAAAATGAGAAAACAAATCCAGACAATCACACTGCCTGATTTGGAAAGAATTTATTTGTAAATTATGTAAATTATGGTGGAAAATAAGTATTTGGTCACCTACAAACAAGCAAGATTTCTGGCTCTCACAGACCTGTTTCTTCTTTAAGAGGCTCCTCTGTCCTCCACTCATTACCTGTATTAATGGCACCTGTTTGAACTTGAACTTGATACCTGTCCACAACGTCAAACAGTCACACTCCAAACTCCACTATGGTGAAGACCAAAGAGCTGTCGAAGGACACCAGAAACAAAATTGTAGACCTGCACCAGGCTGGGAAGACTGAATCTGCAATAGGCAAGCAGCTTGGTGTGAAGAAATCAACTGTCTGAGCAATAATTAGAAAATGGAAGACATACAAGACCACTGATAATCTCCCTCGATCTGGGGCTCCACGCAAGATCTCACCCTGTGGAGTCAAAATGATCACAAGAACGGTGAGCAAAAATCCCAGAACCACATGGGGGGACCTAGTGAATGACCTGCAGAAAGCTGGGACCAACGTAACAAAGGCTACCATCAGTAACACACTACGCCGCCAGGGACTCAGATCCTACAGTGCCGGATGTGTCCCCCTGCTTAAGCCAGTACATGTCCGGGCCCATCTGAAGTTTGCTAGAGAGCATTTGGATGATCCAGAAGAGAACTGGAAGAATGTCATAGGGTCAGATGAAACCAAAGTAGAACTGTTTGGTAGAAACACAACTCATTGTGTTTGGAGGAGAGAGAATGCTGAGTTGCATCCAAAGGACACCATACCTATTGTGAAGTATGGGGGTGGCAACATCATGCTTTGGGGCTGTTTCTCTGCAAAGGGACCAGGACGACTGATCCATGTACAGGAAAGAATGAATGGGGCCATGTATTGTGAGATTTTGAGTGCAAACCTCCTTCCATCAGCAAGGGCATTGAAGATGAAACGTGGCTGGGTCTTTTAGCATGACAATGATCCCAAATACACCACCCGGGCAACCAAGGAGTGGCTTCGTAAGAAGCATTTCAAGGTCCTGGAGTGGCCTAGCCAGTCTCCAGATCTCAACCCCATAGAAAACCTTTGGAGAGAGTTGAAAATCCATGTTGCCCAGCAACAGCCCCAAAACATCACTGCTCTAGAGGAGATCTGCATGGAGGAATGGGCCAACATACCAGCAACAGTGTGTACCAACCTTGTGAAGACTTACAGAAAACATTTGACCTCTGTCATTGCCAATAAAGGATATATAACAAAGTATTGAGATGAACTTTTGATATTGACCAAATACTTATTTTCCACCATAATTTGCAAATAAATTCTTTCCAAATCAGGCAATGTGATTGTCTGGATTTGTTTTCTCATTTTGTCTCTCATAGTTGAGGTCTACCTATGATGTCAATTACAGGCCTCTCTCATCTTTTTAAGTGGGAGAACTTGCACAATTGGTGGCTGACTAAATACTTTGCCCCACTGTATAACGAGAGAGGGGTAACCCACCCACTCCTCTGTGTCCCTAATTCAATCCTCAATTACGTAGGATTAGCTCCAATTTATTCCTGCTACCCTGCACCGTCTTCTTAGAAATCCAAAGTCCATATGCTAGCATATGCTTCAGATGACAGACTGGACCATCACTGAATAAACTAATAAAAACAAAGTCATGGTTTCAGATCGTGATCAGCCTGTTTTATGGTCTGGGTTCAAACAGTATTTTAGGCCAAGTCACAACAGGTTATGCAAACCAGACCACAGACTTCAAAGGGAAACTGTGAGAAAACTCCGCATATCTGAGCAAAGTACTATCAGATGCTGAAACAGGAGAATCTGGATGCAATCTGAAAGAAAGCTGCCAAAGTAAAAACACAGTCACATCTCTGGAAATGTAAAATTTAGCTTTCAACTTGAAAGTATCTCCATTTTTCAGTGAAAAACCATAGTTTGATAGACAATAGACAATAAAGTGATTGAAACATGTTCAATATTAATAAGGTGGGGAATAATTTTTGATATTGTAATAAGGAACCACAAACACCAGAAACCAGATAAAGGGTTCTATGTAAAATTGGAAGAATAAATATTTTAGATAATCTCAGATGCTGTAAAATTTTCTGCTATAAAATGTTGCTATTGAACTGCTAATTTCAAGTACATTTTTGTGTGTGTAATTTGAAGAACTATAGGAAAAAGGTATGCAGGGTTTTTTTTTAATGTAATATTTTTTAACTGTATGAAACTGCCCGAAGTCATTTTGAAACTGAGTAGGCTAGAAATGTAATTAAGAAATAATTCATTGACATAATTAGAACATCATTACTAAGGCAAATCTTGTAACAATGTAAAGTAACAATGCGTAAGCTTTTAAAATGGTAAACCAAACCAAAAAATGAAAATGAAAAAAAGTGATTTATGGTCAAGCGATAAATCTGCATTAGCTTTTTTCTTTAAAAAAGAAAGTGAAATAACCTGAAGGGATAAACAAAACCATGCAGGATTACAACACTCTATTATTCATCTCCTTAATGTAGTAATTACATCTTGGGTAGCAATAGTGGCTCCATAAACATTTTGATCTTGTTGTTTCTTACCTGTCCCACGTAAACTAATCCCTGGAGATGATCAACAGCAACACAAAATGTTTGACCAGTAAATTCTTCTGAAAACTTTGGCCACTCTAGATCAAGCTTGTAGAGTGGTTTCTGTATCTGCCACAACGAATAAGTAGTCCACTGATTTAGCACCTTACAGATCAAACACAAAAACAATACTGTTAAACGGTGGTCAGATTTACCATGAAGTGTCATTCCGGCCATTAGTAAATGGATCTTTCCAGAAAGGGTTAAATCCATCTCTTTGTTAGATTTATATGCTGCACTGTTTCCTCTTTTTCCCAACAATCAATCCTGAGAGGTAGATTAGGCTGAGAGAACAGTAAAAGACAAATGTTTAGGTCCAATTTAAGTGGACCCTCCTTCTAAAAATCATACAATTTAGCTGAGGGGAAAAAAAACACCTTTTAAACAACTTTATTAATTTGCAAATAAAAAAAACGTTTGAAGCATTTTCAAACAGCCCTATCCAGAGACAACGTTGTAAGTATTGTTTCCTTCCAAGTTGAGCAATTCCTTCTCACTATATAGACACATGCATACAGGTAATGCTCAACTTATGACCACAATTGAGCCCAAAATTTCCATTGCTAGGCAAGACAGCTATGTGAGTTTTACCCCATTTTATTACCTTTCTTGCCACAGTTGGTAAGTGAATCATTGAATTTGTTAAGTTAGTAACATGGTTGTTAAATGAATCTGGCTTCCCCATTGACTTTGCTTGTCAGAAGGTCACAAAAAGTGATCAAATGACCCTGGGACACTGCAACTATCATAAATACATGCCAATTATCAAGCATCTGAATTTTGATCATGTGACATGAGAATGCTACAAGGATCATAAGTCACTTTTTTCAGTGCCACTATAACTTTGAATGGTCACTAAACAAATGATTGTAAGTTGAGGACTACTTGTATACCTGGCAATACTATGGAACTGATTTTCCACTTTCATTCTTTGAAATTTTCTCCACTTCCTAGTATAGTTTACAAGAGGAGAGATCTCCTTCACAACCTACCTTGCTTAGTTTTGCAGAAATTTGCCAATGACAGCAACACAGACAAAAATTGGAATGTGTCACTATCCATACATTCATAAACTATAACTTATCCCCATCAGTATTTATACTGTAAAGTCCAATGACTTTACTTTAATGCTGGGAAATCAACATCATTCTGTTAAGATAAATTCGGTTGGACAGCGGCACATGAATAGGGATTAATCGGAAAGCATCGTTTATATACTGTAGTTTTCAAAAGATGCATTTCAACTGCATTTCCCATCATTTCCATAATATGGAAATCTGGTTGAGACTTCTTGGAGTTTCAGTCTCACTACAATTAAATGATATTCAACAGGGGAAGGCTAGTGTAAATACAATTCCTTGAAGGGAAAAAAACAACGCAGGCTTCCAAAAATCTAATTTGAGCTTATTTACACATAAATAATTCAGAATTAAAAAGGAACGTGAAATAGTTCAAAAGGTTCCCTTCAAATTGGGAAACAATGTTAAATCAGCCGATATGATTTGCTAATTAACTGTGAATCCTGCATATTAGCACAAAACTTTCCAACATCAGAGGTGATTAACAGTGAGGTGCTCTGAGATAATTACGACTGATTGTGAAGTGGTTGAACTTGTCATTTATAAAAAGCATTAAATAACACTTTGGCAGAGCTGCTCCTCAGTACGCAGGGCAGTCAAACAACACACAATCAATACTTTAAAGCAAATATTTGTTGAATTCAGAATGTAAAATATGGAGTATGATACTCCTGGATTTTGCATGGATATACTTTGTAATCAGTCTGGTATAGTGCTGAAGGCATCAGAAACCAGGAGACCATTCTAGTCTTACCTTAGGCACACAACCAGCTGAGTGACCTTGAGCCAGTCACTCTCCCTCAGTCTTATGAAGGAGGCAGTGCCAAACCACTTCCCAAAAACCTTGCCAAGAAAATGACAGAGACTTGTCTAGGCAGTCTCCAAGAATCAGACAGGATCAATTGAATGGAAGAAAAAATGTAATCACAATTGGAATATTGTACAGTATACAGGTTACTGTAGTCCCCCCCAAAAGAAATTAAAGACCACCTCCCCCCCAAAAGCTCTAAGGATCAACCAAAATTATCAGAGGACTAGAGCATCTTTCCCTTGAATGCCCTACTGTGATATTTACTCCTAGACTTTTCAGCAATAATCATGTTGTCCGATTAATTTAGGGAGTTATAATCTACACATTCTTGGCAGAGTTAGAGCAATTCTCTTTCAGGAACCTCTTGCTGGGGCATATCTGGTTCTACAAAAGCACTAAATGAAAAAAAAATGTCAAGAGGTACAGAAAAGTGTGTCATGTGGACAAATCTAGAGGCAATAAAACTGGGCAGTTTTATACAGGACCTATTGGAATAATGGAATTTGCTACAAGATGTAGTGATTGCTGTCATCTGGGACAATCGTAAAAGGAGACCAATCAATTTTATAAACAAGGATCAGCAAACAATAGCTACAAATCATGACAGGAATACATTATCTTCCAATCACAGATCATTTCATTTTGAACATCATGAATTGCAGATCATTTCATTTTGAATATAAGGAGATGCGGTTGCTTCAGTTGGGCCTTGCTTTAGAGCTTCTTATATATGGTATATCTGACTAGATATGTGTAATGGATTGGAATTTTGAATCAGTTAGGCTTTTGGTCTTATCCAACTGGGCCCTTCATAAGTTCTTATGACTGTACTAAATTATCCTTATTCAGATTAAAATAGGCTGGACCAGCACCTGATGAAAGATGAGGTCTTAATATCCTTAAAACTTAAAACTGATCCATTATCAGAAATACAATTACATTTAAAAGACATCTTCCAGGTTAGGCAAACCCTATCCCTATCCCAGATACCCTATTGGCACCTGAGGGAGATGGGCAGTTTAGAAATAGGAAATATAAAAATAAATTTTCTTTGGAGTAGGTTTTAGTGTACAGCTCTCACTGTATCCATTCCTAAATGTCAGACACTGGTTCAGATTTTCCATAGCTTCAACTTGAATGGAAAAAGGGAAGCTGATGCCACTGCATTGCACTTCCTCAGATTCTCAAGCTTAGTGTAGCAAAAGGAATGAGAGATACTACAAAATGGAATGCTATAACTATCTAGAGAAAAGTAAATTAAAACCATTTATGGATAAGCATAGTAGCTGGGGCACAAGGATACCACTCTAAATGGCATCAGAAGAACCTTATAAAGCTATCAGAAATGAGGAAATGACCTCTCCTCATACTGAGCCTTTGCAAGTGTCTTAAACTGTGAGAATTGCCAGCCTCAAACCTTAATATTTTTATTTTTTAATTTGGGCAGGGTGGTACGTGGAGAGGACACAAGTTTTCCTCTTCTCCTGAAATATAAAGAAGGGAATTAACTTTCTATTCTGAATATTTTTTCTATTCTGAATATAAAGAACATTATTAACTTTGCATTACTTGGCCCAAGCTAACCTCCAAATATTTCTTTTCCCCCAACATCAAGAATATTTATTTAAGCTCTCAAGAGCCCTAGCCCGTCAATTCCCACACTACTCTGTCTCATTTCCTTTTTTGGTTTTATTTTCAGCTGACACTCCATGAAACTTTTCAATTAACTCATCTATTGAAATTTTTAAATACTTTTTTCTAATATCAGTTATAACCTGCAGTTCATAAACTCATAGATTTGCTAATATTTTTTTCTTTTAAATATAGAAATTAATGTGTAAAGTATGTCCAAAGAAAATACTGCCATGTTTGCCCTTGCTCCATTTTCCATTGACACATTAAACTAAATGAACTAAACAATGCAATCATTTGTGGGTATGTGTGTTTTAGATGTATTACTTTATGCCACAATATTAATCTACTGATCCTGCTGCCTGAGGTTGAGGGCAATTGTAATTCAACACATCTTCAAAAAGGGTAATGGCAAATTTGATATTTTTTTTGGTTGATTGGACTCAATATCCAAAATTATTTTATCAGAGCTCTCACCTTATTCAAGACTTAATCAATTAATAATTTAAGTTTGTCAAAGAGATAAGACAATCATTTTTTATTATTTGTAGTTATTTCCTCAAAAATCACTTAGGGCAATCACGGACCTACTGTTAAAACTATCAGATCTGCGATGCAAAAATCTGGCAGCCTTATTTACAATTGAACCTACCTCTGAGCAAATTAAAGTGCGAATACGGTCTAAAAATGGCATAATCATTGCAAAGCCTTTTGAACACTGTTATATAGACATATACAATTGGTTGTTGTTATTATCCGGCTTGACAACCCACCTCCAACTCGGACCCGACTCTATACAGGACTATCAACAACAGGAACAAACCAACCCCTCCGAGTCCTGCAAACAACCGCACCCGAGATTGATCGTGAGCCCCCATCGAATCGCTGCAGCGGCCGCTTACGAAAACAGGCACATTGACCCGCGCATGCTCAGTCCTCAGCAACAACGAGCTCGCGAAAAGCTTCTTGGGAGATTGAGTGCTGTTCTTCGTCCGAATCATGCGGAGAAGGGCTTTAGAGAACTACGACTCCCATGAAAGCATCGGGGTTGGGTGAGCGAGCCTATCCAAAGTGAGGGAGAGACTCTAAACTGGGTCCTATAATTCAGTCACCTTTCTTCGTTCCATCCGAGGCCTGGATTGACTAATTCGAGCGCAAGCAACAATTGCAAACCCATTAAAAAGGTGAGCGCTCTTGCAACGGTGCTGGTTTCCCGCTCTTTCCGTGATCCCTATAAAAAAGATTGGTGAGCTGGGTTTATTTTCTTCATGCTGGAACGTAGATGTGCAAGCTACACTTCTTGTATTTAAAAAAAGGGGGAAATGGGGGAAACAATACGTGCACACGCACACTCCCACTTTGGGTTTGTATAAAAGGACCAGGGATAAATTACCTATATTTTCTCCCGCTGAGCTTTCTTTTAAAACGGTTTTATTAGTTGGGATAAATTCATGATTTCTAATTTTTCCACGTGATTCTTAAACATGGAGGTTACAGAGTTACAAGGCTATTAAAAAGAGAAAGACTTCATTTTTATTTATTTTTTTTGGTTTTAATAGAGGAAACAGCAGGTGGAGAGTAGGGATAGGTATCAAAGCCTGCATTCTCTCACAACCGGTTTGTTTTACAAATGCACACCAATTTAAACAAAACCAAAAAAGAGAGAAAGAGCCCTATCCACTTTCCAGAATTGCCTGTCCAACTGAAGTAATGCCAATCCAAAAAAAGTGTGTTTGTTAAAGATGTGGCAGCTTATAATTTAAAACAAAGCGTGAACATACAACTGCAGAATATATAACTGAAACAAGTAAATGAAGATGTATTAGTCGGATTCTATACAGAATAGATATTTAAGTAGAATTGTGAGTTACCTTTTTGGTCCAAATATAATGAAGTCAGCCCATGAACTAATTATAGAATACTGTTGACTTTTAAATGTTATGTTGTCACATTCATGTGGCCAGCCAGGTTGTATTGTATATTGTTGCTGTTTCAATCCATATATTTTCCTTCCTAGTGTTTTTCCACACCAGTGAGAATTGGCTTTTTTTTTTAAAAAAGAAAGTGTTGATCTGTTGGTTGAAACTGACTACCTTGTTGCCCAAGCCTGACGTTGAAGACTAAATATAATGACTGGCCCAAAAGTCACCCAGCCAGGTTTCATACTTATGGCAGAACTAGAACTCACAGTCTCTCAGTTCTAACCCATAAAATTACATATATAATCTAGAGACTGTGTACATAATTTCTAATATGTGCTCTTCATTCCTTACTGGACTAGGAAAACAGGTATGAAAAAAAATCTAGTTGCAAGAATATATACTCACTATAAAAAATTGGATGATTTTTTTACTGAGAGAGATTTTTCTCATTTGAGCATTTAGTTTCTTTAAAAGAAGTATTCAAACCCCATAAAATAGGCTCATTCTAATTTTTTTCGTATCAAGTACAAGTAGTTCTCAACTTACAACCACAATTGAGCCCGAAATTTCTGAGATATTTGTTAAGTGAGCTTTGCCACATTTTACAACCTTTCTTGCCACAATTGTTATAGTGAATCACTGCAGTTGATAAGTTAGTAACCCAGTTTTAAAGTGAATCTTACTTCCACATTGAGTTTGCTTGTCAGAAGACATGACTTTGGGATACAGCAATGGTCATAACTATGAACCAGTTGCCAAGCATCTGAATTTCGACTACATGATCATGGGGATGCTTCAAAGGTCGTAACTGAAAAATGCTCATGAGTCATGTTTTTCAGTGGTGTTGGTAAATTTGAATGGTCATAAATGAACTGTTGTAAATTGAGGACTACCTGTAATATAAGGTGTGGGCAATGGATATGGAGATGACAATGTCAGTTGGGATAGTACTCACTTCAACAGTTTCCAGAAAATCTACATCTCTCTCTGTGGTCAGTAGTATATAAGGAAAGGCAAATTTTAAAATGTCATTAGCAAGCTGTGTAAGGACCCTTTCATTCCTATCTTTAGGACAATTTTTGGAAGAACTGACAGAGTTTATCATCTATCATTTCATTGTATAGATGGGAGAGCAAAATATTAGATTGTGCCATAACAGCTTGTTATGCTGTTATGCTTAAGCAAGTTGACTCAGAGTTGCTGGAAGTTGGACAGGATATACATTTAATATGGTCCGTATCCAGTCAGCTGGATGTTCAAACTGGATTTGCCGTTTTTGTCCACCTTCAAGTCCTTCCCAAGGACTTTGATTAGGCAGATGTTTGATGGTGTTAATAGGATTGTTGCGGAATATAAACTGTTCCAATAAAGTTGCCTTTTGCAGTTGATTGATGGTAAATTTGTCAATGCCAATGGCGTTCAAGTGGTGCTACAGATGTTTTGGGATGGCACTCAAGGTACCTATTACTATTGGTATGAACTTTGCTTTCTTTTGCCATAGGAGTTCTACTTCAATTTGCATTGTATTGTGTGAGTTTCTCCAATTCTTTATCTTCTATTCTGCTGTCCCCGGGTACTGCAGTGTCCACTGTCCAGACTTTTTTGTGTTTCTTATCAACAACTGTTAAGTCTGGGTTGTTGTGTGACACATGCTTGACTGTTTGTATTCTAAAATCCCAGAGTACTGTAACTTTTTCATTTTCTATTAATTTGACTGTTTTGTGGTTTTTACTAATATTAGTGTAAGCCCATCCTTGTCAAAACAAATCTTCTTGGACTCCAGTAATTGTTGCGTACATAGAATAATAGACCTCGGAGGTCTTTTAGTACAACCCCTTGCTCAAGCAGGCGACCCTATATCATTTCAGATAAATGGGAATAGGGTGGAATAGGAATAGGAATAGGAATAGGGACAAGACAGGACAGGACAGGACAGGACAGGACAGAATAGAATTCTTTACCCAGTCTCTTTTTGAAAGTCTTCAGAAGTTCTGGGTGCTCCATCACTGAAGCTATTCCATTGGTTAATTACCCTCACCATTAGGAAATTTCTGTTTACTTCTAGGTTACTTCTCTCCTTGGTTAATTTCCATCCATTGTTTCTTATCTTGCCTTTTGGTGCTTTGAAAAATAATTTGACCCCCTCGTCTTCGTAGGAGCCCCTCAAATATTGGAACAGAGCTATCATGTCTCCCCTAGTCCTTTTCTTTAGAGTAGACATACCCAATCCCTGTAATCGTTCTTGGTATGTTATAACCTTCAACCCCCTAGCCCTATATTCTCAAATATGTCCCTGAAATTTGAAATGCCAGTATATCTGAAGCTGGGGGGAAGCAGTCTAAGGTTTTTTGTTTATGATCTTTGGATATAAGCCAGCCAGATGATATATGAGAATTTTTTTTTAAATGCAGGAAATTAAGATTAAGACAACATGATTTTGTTATAGTTGAATCAACCTTCCCATATCTCACTGATTATAAGAAGATTGCTTCTTTTTTCATCACAACATTTTCCTCCGTAATATATTCTTAATACACCTAGTTTTTCTTAATGATACAACCCATATTCTTGCATCTAAGTGTAACATGCAGAAGCCATAAATGTCTGTGTTTAATTGGTAATCTTGTTTCGGATGTTGTTCATTCTATCCATGTTGCACCAGGCCATTTTAATACATTTCTAAAGAGCAGATAAAGTTTCAAAATATTGTTTGTGGATGCCTCTGTTTCCCTCTTTGAGAGGTAATTCTGATGCCAAGAGCTTTGAATTTATGAAGAGCAAACAGGTGCTGCAAACTGCTCTGGGGAATTTCCCATTTTCAGCTGTATCTAAATCAGAACTGAGTGAATTATTTCCTTCCCAGTATGGAACCTGCTTACACGAGAGAGGATTCAGGATGTTTGTTTGTTTTTTAATTTGATTTATATGCCGCTCTTCTCCGGAGACTCAGGGCGGCTTACAATGCGCTAAGCAATAGCCTTCATACTTTTGTATATTTATACAAAGTCAGCTTATTGTCCCCACAAACTGGGTCCTCAATTTACCTACCTTAGAAAGGATGGAAGGCTGAGTCAACCTTGAGCCTTGGTGAGATTCGAACCTGTAATAATTGCAGGCAGCTGATGTTAATAACAGGGCTTTAGACCACTGTACTATCCAAGGATGTTTCTGCTCACTTCATCTGCTTGAGAAAAATTGAACTGCTCCCTAGATAGCTATAGGCATTTCGCATCCTGTGATTTATTTTGTTTTGCTTTTTGGTTTAATGGACTGGGCAGACTTCTATTATTGTGGTTTGCAGATCATGGCTTGTTGCTCAGCAAACCAGTCAATAGTTTAGTGTGGTGTAGCTCTAATTGTGCTATGTTAAATGGATGAAGATGACAGATGAAGATGTGTGTGTTAAAACGGCTCAGGTGTGACAGATGAACAAAATCCATACTTTCATTCTGTAAATGGTTATTCCAGAAGTAAAATTATAATTTCTATGTAAAGTGGAAATTGAGCATTATTATAACTTTTATATCCTTCTCCTCCTATGACAGCAATTATTATGGCAAAAATCATTTATCAGATTCAGTTTGCATAGAGCACAAATACTGGTAGGAAAAGACAAAGTAGTGCTGGTTTATTTTCTGCAAAGTCTTGGGGGGGGAAATGAAAATGAAAATAGTAGTAAATGGATGTAAGCCGGGGTGAAATCTAAATTGTTTTGCTAGCGGTTCTGTGGGCAGGAATTAATTAGTGGGTGGGGCTTGGTGGTAAGGTGACTAGGTGGGCGTGGCTTGGTGGTCAGGTGGGCATGGCCAAGTCAATGTCACTTCTTTGCCTTTTTTTTAACCTACAAAACACAACACAACACAACTGGCTCACCCACAATGTAAAAGCAGCTATGCTAGACCTGAAATGGCCCCTGCAACTGTGCGGAACCTCACACAGCCACAAAAAGCCCAAAAAAACAACTTTCACACTTTACACACACAAAATTCCACATACAGCTTTGTGAGATTTTGTGTGTTTGTGTAGTTAGAGTGAAACACTACAGAAACACACTAAATCTCAGAAAGCTGCACAAATATTCTTTTATTTTAATTTATTTTTATTTTTATATAAAAGCAGCTAAATTTAAAACTTCCTAAACTTTAAATGGCTAGGTCTAAAAAAAGAACAACTAAAAAAAACCCCAATTAACTATTTTTTTTAAAGCTCCCAAAGGGGAAAAAAACTTACCCAATAGAACAGGGGTCTCCAACCTTGGCAACTTTAAGACTTGTGGACTTCAACTCCCAGAATTCCTCAGCCAGCCGGCTTTCTTTGCCAAGGTTGGAGACCCCTGCAGGCAGGAAGGCAGGCAGGCAGATAGAGCTGCTCACCGATGAGCTTGATTGCAGGCAGGGAGATTCAATGGATTGCAGGGTTTACAGCAAGCGAAGCAAGGCAGACGTTGCGACCACAAGCTAAGGTAAGCAAGCGGGGGGGGGGGGGGTGTTGCTACCTGTTAGCAGGCAACTCAGCTGGGATCGTCAGAGCCATTTAAAAGGGAAAAAAAGGCTCTGATGATCGCGCGGCTCAGCTGGACAATGGGGGCAGGGGCAGGGATTTTTGCTACCGGTTCTCCGAACTGCCCGCCGCCATCGCTATCTACTCGCCCGAGCTGGTCCGAACCGGGAGCATTTCACCCCTGATGTAAGCACTGTAATTGCAAAAGAGCTGAATTTTTGCCTTCCCTCTCAACAGCATTTTTCTGTTAGCTCCTTGGCAGGAACTTCTAAATGGAATTCAGTTGGATTTCTATCCCTGGCATGGAGCCCTACCTCCCAAAGTAGACCACGGGCTAATTTGAGTTAGGCCTTAAGCAAGGCTGTGTTCCAAAACCTCTCCTCCTTATCAAAGGCTTGTAAAGCAATTGTAAATATTAATATAAGAGTGCCTCTCTACCCGCCTGAAGGACCATGGGATCGATTGAAGTAGTAAGAGTTTCTGTGTCAAATGTTAAGCAAAGCACCAGGTCTGATAGCAAAAAAATCAAAAGGAATCTGATAGCACCTCTTGTAACTAACACATGTTATTAAAAGGCACATATTTTTGTGAGCTGTAATTCACTTCATCAGATAAATAAAGTGGTTTGATTCATGTAGACTTTAAATTAGAATGGGGAGAGGGCAGAGAAGGCCATCCTGACAACTCATGAATGCTTAAACCTTTTAATCAACTGTATTGGTTGGAAAAGATCTGCAGTATTGAAATAATTCTGTTTTCTAAGCTTTATTTTGTCTAATTTGGCTGGTGATTTCTGTCCCCATCTTCTCTTCCAGAAGCTCAAGGTAAGAACCAGTGTGGTATAGTAGTTAAGGTGTTAAAGTAAGATCAGAAGGCCCAAATTCTAGTCCATCCTCAGCCACAGAATTTCACTTGTAATGTTAGGTATTTCACTAGGTAATGTTGGACTTTCTCAGCCCACTTCACATTAAGGAAAAAATGGAAAGAAATTCCATTTAAGTGAAAGGTGTGTTATAAAATAATAAGATGGGTATAGCATTCCTTTGCTGAATTTCCCCTTAACAGTAGATCTAAACTAATCCAGTCAGTTTATATTGCTGAGTGTGGACTTGAACTTGAGCCTCATAGATCCTAAATCCAGTATCTTTAGTCTTACCAGCTCTCTTTATTCTAAAGTAGCTGTTACTCATGTCTTCTGCGCTTAAATTTATTGGCTTACGGATTTGTGAAAGTTTCTGCTGAACAAGAAATACTGTATGTGATGAGAGAGTTTTAATTGTCTAACTGTGAAGGGAAAAAATGAAGGTTTGGTGGGAGAGAATGATAACAATTTTATGTATGTTTTCATGTTAGCACTTTAAAGCAATTTTGTTATTTCAAAATCTGTATGATTTTTTTTAGCAACTTAAATATTGCTAACATAACACAGATGTTATGTATGATGATGTGATTTTGTTGAAGAAAATTAACTTATGAAATCTCATGTTTTCCTCAACAGAGATCATGGCCATGAAGGAAGTTTCTAGCAACAAATGCTTTGGAGGTTTTCAGAAAGTGTTTGAACATGACAGGTTAATATGCTATTTATTTAAGTAATTTTATACTGACTTCTTGTTGGCAAACTGATCACAACATACATAGACAAGACAGACAGACAGATAAAAGGACTTAAACACTGCAGTTGTAAAAGTAGCAGTGAAAACATTTGGATAGAAAGACCTGGGATAATAAGAATATGCTTCTTTCAAAATGAAGAGAACAAGCAAATTTCCCTTGTGAACAGAATTCATCAAAAGGAGAGCACTGGCATTATATTTATTTGATTTTCTCCATGACAACCTGTCCATAAACTGTTCTTTTAAGTCTCCCAATGGTGCACTCATCTTCACTGAGTTTATCCACCTTGCTGCTGGTTGTCTTCCTCTTCCCTTCTTTACATAATAGGATATCTGAGCCTGGTCATTTTGTGCCTTGAGTGGGAATTCTGGGTTAATTTGTTCAAGGATCCATCAGTTTGCTTTCTTGGCTGTCCACAGTATTCTTAAGAATCTTCTCCAATAGCAAAGTGGTCAGTACTCTTCTTGTCCTGCTTCTTTAAGGTCCAGCATTGTATAAATCCAGATTAATTTAAATTGCATCTTAATTCCACTGAAATCTGTGGAATGTAAACTTTTATAACACCAAAGTTCAACTACACTTGAGATTCTATGTACATTTGTCTTGGAAGAAATTGCATTGTGCATAACAGGGAGATTTATTAAAAAAAACTTGCATAAAAGAATGCTGCTAGCTTGAATAGTCTGTTTATAATTAATGTGGGCAAATTTTCTTTTCAAAATGACAGCCAAAATATTGGTTTTTTTAGATGTATTGGGACTAGGGCTTCTAGAATAGAGAGCAGGCCTTCTGTAAAAAGAGAAACCTGGAGTTACCATCTTGACATTTTGGGGGGTCCTGATTAAATTGATTTAATGTGATTTAGCAAAGATTTCTGTGAATGGAAGGGAGCAGAGAAAGTAATGTTTATCAAATCACCATTTCTTCAACTGCTCAGTGTTGTTCCAAATGGTCTCTTTGGAACAGATTTGGAACAGAAAGTATAGCGGGGGGAAGGGGGAGTCAGCAAAAATGCCTCCCTCCCCCCATTAAAAAAAATTGGAAATATTCACTACTTCAAGATTCTTTTGTTAATAGAAGATGCATTCCAAAAGCATTATGCTTTTTTCTTTTAACAAGTTTCTTCCTAGCTCTTTTCCTAATAGCTTAATTCTGTCCTTTAAACCCAAGTTCCACTAGAAATGTGCTTGTCGTCTTTCCAATAATATGTTGGCAGTTGTGATATTAAAAGAATAGTCAAACGGACCTGGCAGGTATTACGGAAACCTGGTTGGGTCCAGAGGGAGGGGTCCCTCTGGTTGAGATGTGCCCACCAGGTTTCAGAGCATTCCATCAGCCAAGGGCCCAGGGGAGGGGCGGGGGGGTAGCGGTTATTATTAACGAAGATCTAGGTCCAAGGGAGACCACTGTGCCACAGATTGCCGGATGTGAGTCCCTCCTTATGAAATGGGGTCATGGGGTTCAGTTGGGCTTGCTGCTCACGTACCTGGCTCCCTGCCACGTGGCAACAGCCCTGCCCGAGCTACTCGACGTGATAGCCACGGTGGCAGTGGATACACCCAGGCTCATGGTCATGGGTGATTTCAACTTGCCTTCCGTTGGTGAAACGTCTGAGGTGGCTCGGGAGTTCATGGCTTCCATGACGGCCATGGACCTGACCCAATTAGTTCATGGCCCCACTCATAGGGGGGGGGGCATACTCTGGACATGATTTTTGTCTCTGGCCAGTGGTTGAGTGATCTGGTTATAGGGGGTATAGACATAGAACCCTTGTCATGGTCTGATCACTCGCTCCTTCGCCTAGATCTCCGAACCGCTACACCCCGCCGCAGGGAGGCGGAACCAACTAGATGGGTCCGCCCCAGGCACCTGATGGATCCTGATAGGTTCCAGATGGAGCTTGGGCCGTTTCCTGAGGATCTGGCACACGACTCGGCCGAGGACCTGGTAGCTGCCTGGAATCGGGCGGCTGGTGGAGCCTTGGATCGAGTCGTGCCTTTGCGGCCTCTGACCCGGTACGGACCTTGAGCAGCTCCCTGGTTTACCGAGGAGCTGAGAGAGATGAAGCGCCGGAAAAGACGCCTAGAGAGTGGTTGGAGGGCCAGTCTCGCTGAATCTGATCGAACACTGGTAAGGTCGCATATTAAGACCTACCTAGTGGCGATAAAGGCGGCAAAGTTGAACTACTTTTCCGCATTTATTGCGTCATCAGGGAATCGTCCGGCCGCCCTGTTCAGGGTGACCCGCTCTCTGCTTCACGCGGGAGTGCGGGAGGATCCCTTGGAAGGCAGGGCGGAGGATTTCGGACAATACCTGTATGACAAAATTGCTCAGATTTGGGGGGATTTGGACTCCGACTGGGTAGATCTGGGCGGGGTGACAAGGAATAGTCTTGAGAATGTTATCTGGGAAGAGTTTGACCTTGTGACTCCTGATGATGTGGACAGGATTTTGGGGAGACTTAGTGCGGCCACATGTTTACTGGACCCGTGTCCCTCCTGGTTGGTACTGGCCTCCCGGGAGGTTACACGAGGCTGGCTCCAGGGCATTATCAACGCTTCCTTGAGTGAGGGTCACTTCCCTGCCGCCTTGAAAGAGGCGGTGGTGAGGCCCCTCCTCAAGAAGCCTTCCCTGGACCCAGCAGTATTAGCTAACTATCGTCCTGTCTCCAACCTCCGCTTTATTGCGAAGGTTGTTGAGAGTGTGGTTGCGCAACAGTTTCCACAATTCCTGGAGGAAACATCTTATCTGGATCCGTTCCAGTCGGGTTTCAGGTCTGGGCACAGCACAGAGACGGCATTGGTCGCGTTGGTCGATGATCTCTGGAGGGCTCGGGACAGGGGATGTTCCTCTGTCCTAGCCCTATTAGATCTCTCAGCGGCTTTTGATACCATCGACCATGGTATCATGCTGCACCGGCTGGAAGAGTTGGGGGTGGGGGGCACTGTATTACAGTGGTTCTCCTCCTTTCTCTCCGACTGGTCGCAGTTTGTGTTGACAGGGGGGCAGAGGTCGACCTCGAGGCCTCTCGTTTGTGGAGTGCCGCAGGGGTCGGTCCTCTCGCCCCTTTTGTTCAACATTTATGTGAAGCCGCTGGGTGAGATCATCCGTGGCTTTGGGGTGAGATACCATCAGTACGCTGATGACACCCAGCTGTACATCTCCACCCCAGGCCACCCCAATGATGCCCTCGAAGTGATGTCCCAGTGCCTGGAAGCCGTGCGGATCTGGATGGGGAGAAACAAACTCAAGCTCAACCCGTCCAAGACGGAGTGGCTGTGGTTCCCGGCATCCCGATATAGTCAGTTGACTCCATCACTGACTATCGGGGGTGAGTCTTTAGCCCCCGCAGAAAGGGCTCGCAATCTGGGAGTCCTCCTGGATAGGCAGCTGTCTTTGGAGGAACATCTGACAGCTGTAGCCAGGGGGACCTTTTGTCAGGTTCGCCTGATTCGCCAGTTGCGGCCCTTTCTTGATCGGGATTCCCTGTGCACAGTCACTCACGCCCTTGTCACTTCCCGCCTAGACTACTGTAATGCTCTCTACATGGGGCTCCCCTTGAAGAGCACCCGGAGGCTCCAACTGGTCCAAAATGCGGCCGCACGGGTAGTGACGGGAGCAGCGTGGCGCTCCCACATAACACCGCTCCTGCGCGAGCTGCACTGGCTTCCGGTGGTCTTCCGGGTGCGCTTCAAGGTGTTGGTGATCACCTTTAAAGCGCTCCATGGCATAGGGCCTAGTTATCTCCAAGACCGCCTGCTGTCACCGATGACCTCCCATCGACCCATGCGCTCCCACAGAGAGGGCCTCCTCAGGGTGCCATCAGCCAAACAATGTAGGCTGGTGACCCCCAGGGGGAGAGCCTTCTCTGTGGGGGCACCCACCCTCTGGAACCAGTTGCCCCCGGAGATTAGGAGAATTCATGACCTCAGTGCCTTCCGCCGTGCCCTAAAAACACATTTTTTCCAACAAGCCGGGCTGGCTTAAGAAGAAATTTTAAATATTTTTAATATTTTAATTGGTCTGTGAGTTTTAAATTTTGTAGCCAAATTATATATATTTTAAATGTCTTAATATTTATATTTTATGTTTTTTATGTCTGGCTGTACACCGCCCTGAGTCCTCAGGGAGAAGGGCGGTATATAAATTGGAAATAAATAAATAAATAAATAAATAAAATATTATTGTGTTCGTTAATGATCTTAATTTATTTATCATTTTTAATCCATTTTTACTCTTTTTATAAATAACTTAAGGGACTGAATATACCTAACACTCCTTTCTTCCCTTATTTTCCCCAGAATGACAAGTCTGTGAGGTGGGTTGAGCTAAGAGAGAGGGATTGGCCTAAAGACACCTAATTGACTTTCATGCCTAAAACAGGATTAGAACTTAAAATCTTCTGCTTTCTAGGCTGATGCCTTAACCCTCACGCACCAAACTGACTATTAGCAGTTTTATTTTCATACTGCATCATTGGCTTATTAGGCTTTTTGGTGCAAATTGCAATATTCAAAATGTTGGTTAGTTTGAAAAGATACCACGTTATTTCTGATTAGGTGTTCCTGCTCTGTTTCCTTCAGTCTTTGTGCTGGAGTGCATCCCATTCCTTTTACATGTGTCAATAATTTAGTATTTTTCCTTAGTTATTTTCTGTCACAGTAGTTGTATAGTCACTCCCACCAAGAATAATGCACTAAATGATAAAAACATCTCATTCAACAATAAATTTTTACAAGCTCTAATTTAAAGATTAGATTAGATTAGATTAGATTAGATTAGATTAGATTAGATTATTTAATGCAGCAATGTCAAACCCGCAGCCCAAGGGCTGTACGAAGTTCTGGATAGCTAGTAATGCTGCCCACAAGACACAATAAAAATATTAAAAATAAAGGAAGTTTGTAATTTATATGCATTAACTATATGATATATTTTATATGTGGCCCAAGACAATTCCTCTTCATTCAATGCAGCACAGGCAAGCCAAAAGGTTGGACATCCATGATTTAGTGGTTTATTATATATTAATCAGCCCCCAAAGCCAGAGTTCTCTGAGCAAGTTGCAAAACTGCTGAAGCAGTAATAAACAGTCAAGTAAAACATTAGATTTTTAAAAAATGTTCTGTCTTAACTGCAGTATTGTTGTTAACAGTGTGGAGCTGAAATGTAAAATGAAGTTTGGGATTTATTTACCGCCGAAGGCAGTAACTGAGAAATGTCCTGTGTTGTACTGGCTGTCAGGTGAGTATGTCAAAATTATTTCTGAAAAGCATGTTTATGATGGCTAACATTAAGTTGTTTAGTTATGCAACTAAATCAGCTCTTTAAAGCAGAATAGCATGTGTCCTTAGGTTACAAATCTTTGTGTGCCTTTTGTATATGAATCAGTATTGAAGAAGACAGGTTTTCTGTATTGTCAGTTGAGCCTTGTTAAGTATTAGGCAGAATTTGACATCTTTCTAATCCTATTATTATGCTATTATTGTTGAAACAATTATGCTATTATTGTTGAAATAGCAATAGCACTTAGACTTCTATACCGTTTCACAGTGCTTTACAGCCCTCTCTAAGCGGTTTACAGAGTCAGTATATTGCCCCCAACAATTTGGGTTCTCATTTTACCAAAGTTGGACAGATGGAAATCTGAGTCAACCTTGAGCCAGTGGGAATTGAATTGCAGGCAGCCGGCAGGCAGCAGAATTAGCTTGCAATACTGCATTCTAACCACTGTGCCACCAAGGCTCAATAGATGTTTATATCTGGGACAGATAGAAAGATAGAGCTAGAGACACAGAGAGACAGTGAGGTAGAAATAGAGAGGTAGAGAGATAGAAATAGAAATAGAAATAGAGAGGGGGGGTAGAGGGAGAGAGAGAGAGAAAGAAAGAAAGAAAGAAAGAAAGAAAAAAGAAAAAAAGGAGAGAGAGAGAAATGAAAGGCATCACTGCTCAAGAGATGCCTTTCCAGCTTTATCTTCCTGCTGATCTGTCACATGCTGAAAAGTTCAAGGTCTTCCCTAGATCTCTTAGCAAAATGGAACCATGCATCCTATTTGTTTGTAGTATCAAGGAATTAAAGAAAGGCACTTGATTTTACTATTGACCTTCTCTTGCGTCTGCATTGAATGCTACTTCCCAATCTAAATCACTGTACACAATTGAGTATTTATTGGATTGTAGTAGTTCTGATTTGGGGGTTTGGAAGGAGCAAGGGGGGTTACCAGTTTTTTATATTCCTTATTTTAGCTTGCATGAGAATCTCTGTGGCGGTTCTGGGAGTTTTATAAATTTATCTCTTATTTGCTTATGATGACTTTAAATTGGCCAGAACTTGGTGATTGGAACAGTATATATAGTGTTTCTCAGCCTTGGGAACTTTAAGATGTGTGGACTTCAACTCCCAGAATTCTTAAAGTTCCCAAAGTTGAGGAACACTGAGTATAAAAATACCTAATTTGATCTGATTGTTGGGCTCTAGAAATCAAATAAGTGATTTATTTTTTTCCCTATGAAATGAAAATGTAACCAGGAATGTGTAGCTTCTATTATTTAGGCACAGAGAATACCTTCCTGGTCTGGATTAATGATGAAGAATGCTTGTTAATATTAAGGTGCTCTTCTCTCTTCTCAGGACTAACATGTACAGAACAAAACTTCATAACTAAAGCTGGTTTCCATCAAGCTGCAGCTGAACATGGCCTTGTTGTGGTCGCCCCAGATACCAGCCCACGTAAGTGGTTTATTAAAGAGCATCAGCTTAATTGGTTTACTCATGGCTTTGATACAGATGCTCTGACTCAAGTAAACTTAAGCCAGGTTGTAAAGTTAGTCCTCAATTTACAACCAGCTACTTATCAACTGTTCAGAGTTACAATGGACCTTTCTGGGGGTACTTACAACTTGGTTCCGAAGTTCCAATGGCTGCTGTTGTTCGTTCCCCCCCCCCCCATGGTCACATGACCACATACCTGGTGTTTACCACCTGTCCTGCATTTATGGCTGCTTGCAACATCCTCTGATCATGTGGACAGTTTATTTTCAGTTTTTCAGCAAAACTGGCACCATAGCAAACAATTAGTTCGCTTAAAGACTGCGGTGGTCACTTAACACTTGCTTCAAAGGTGGTCATAATATTGGGTCAGTCATGTGGGTGACCTGATTTACAACTGGGCAGGCTTCATTGCAGTTGTAAGGCAAGGACTATCTTCATATACAATGTGTAAGTAGTACTTATTTTATCTGTTGTAAATCTCATGGTTAGGGTAGCTGCCATTACTTTTGAAAATATCTGGTTTAAATTTTCTCAACAGAAAGAGTAGAAATTATTAACTTTCTGTCCTGCCTTCCCTGGATTTTGCTCCTGAAATGATGTAGCTGTCATTGAGTAGCTTGTCTAACAAAAAGGGGATGAACAGCAGATCACTTTGGGGGATGGGCTTCCTGTGTATAAATGTAGCCAGTTTATCAGTGACTGGGTGGTCCTGCTCCACTGGCAGCCATTAAATTTTGCATATTGGGGGGCGGGGGTCTTTCATCAATATGAATGGTAGATAGATTTTGAAAGAGGTCCTGT
Source organism: Ptyas mucosa (assembly GCA_012654045.1). Taxonomy (NCBI): domain Eukaryota; kingdom Metazoa; phylum Chordata; class Lepidosauria; order Squamata; family Colubridae; genus Ptyas; species Ptyas mucosa. Next base: position 26,026,816 of record WNWU01000017.1, read on the forward strand.
AGGCATAGCTCTTAAGACTAGGTCGTGAACTATAAACTATCTTGATATACTGAATATTTTCCCAGTGGGCTCTTTCTGATTACTAGAAATCCAGTCGTAATAAGTTTTTCCAAGACGTAATCTTCTTACTAGGAAAAAAATGTGCACCCACGTTGAATATCTGTCTTTTCTTACAACACAGAAAGCCAGTTTCAGAACTGACTTTCTGCAGCTCAGCAAAGTTTCTGCCAGGATTTTAGAATTACCAGGTAGATTTTTCTGCCTAGCAATTAGCTTCAGAAGATAATATTGATTTTGAGGCAGATATTTTCCCCCTAGCCTTCGGAGTTAGCCCTCCTCCTCATGAAGACAAAGTATCGGCCTCCATTCTGATACTCTGCTGATTATTGATGTAACATTTCTTTCCGTGGCAGGTGGATGCAATATTCAAGGAGAAGATGAGAGCTGGGATTTTGGCACTGGAGCTGGGTTTTATGTAGATGCCACAGAAGAATTATGGAAAACAAATTATCGCATGTACTCTTACATAAAAGATGAGGTAATTTGAATTACATTAATCTAAATCAGTGTTTCTTAAAAGTGGACGATATTGTCCTCTGGAGGACATTTGAATTATTTTGAATGGCATTGAGTGACAGCTGGGGGGCATTAGTTGACATGAGGCCAAGAGGAAGAGGGGGATTAGGATAACGAAAGCAGAAAATTATGCATCACTTATCCATCAAATTCTTATTGAGTGTGTAAAACTGTAAACATGTACTTTAATTATTATAAATATATCAAACTTTAGATGCTTAAAATAGCATCACACTTTGGACTGTTTTGACTGCATGCTGTGAAGCATACGATTGTGCTGGATATTAGTGCAACAATATGATTCACATGAGCTGCACGCTTGCTTACACATTAAATATTAAATTATTACTACAATGATTTGTAACTTGATGAGAACTGTATATATTTGTAATTGTTAGCAAAGAAATACATGTGCAAAAATGTTTTTTGCAAGTCACGCACACAGGACAGTGGGTGTTATGAAGAAGTAATAGGTAAAGGGACAGTGACACCCCCTCCCAAAGTTTGAGAAACGATGACATAAACGAAGAAAAAGGGGGGAAGAGAGAGAGAAATTTACAAGTACCATAATATAATTGTAGACTGTAAGTATAGTATTAGGTAAAGATGTGCGACTTCAATTTTCTCTTATCTATCACAGTCTGATCTCAGACCAGTGTTACTTTCTGGTTTACTTCAATGAAAGAAATACAACGTATATTTCATTGAGGATGAAAGGAGTTGCTATGTTTCTTGAATTCTCTCTTAATATATTAAGGGCTTTAAAACGACATCCATGATACATTTACTAATGATGTATTCATCTGTATCTTTAAAAAAAGAGCCTTGTATGCTGTAAACCTGCCACTTTTAGATACAGTGATTGACAAAGTAAAGAACCATTTATCTCTATGTAGATGAGAGTAAATATGTGTTTTCATCTCATGCAGGAGAAAATGTAAGTATGCTGACTTTCTTCTTTCTCTTTGTCTGTTAGTTACCCAATCTGATCAATGCCAATTTCCCAGTTGATTCTGGAAGGATGTCAATTTCAGGCCATTCCATGGGAGGCCATGGGGCTCTTATCCTGGCTCTAAAAAATCCTGGAAAATATAAAGTAAGATTCAAACTATTTAACATGTCAAATTAAATCAAGGAATAATTGATAAGTCTGGTTGGTCTGGCACCTGGTGGGGGAAGGGTTGTTTTGTTTTTACTCTGGTTTCTACTGGATGTTTAACCTCTCTGTGTGCAATAAGCAGCAATGTAGGTTAAATAAATAAATACATACATATATTCATACATACAATAATCATGACAGGATGAAATAATGTTGGTTTATCAAAGTGGGAAAATAAACAGCTATGTTCTGGAACTAATGGCAACTTCATAAATGTTTATTTGAAAAAAATAATTTCACATTGTAGTGCAAGAAATTTGAATCATTAATCACCAATATTTAAATAGTCTGTTTCAGCATTTGCTCCAATCTGCAACCCAATACAGTGTCCATGGGGGAAAAAGGCTTTTAGTGGATATCTAGGATCGAACACAACGAATTGGGAAGTATGTACTGAAAATGTCATCACATATATAATATAGAATAAGTTGCAATTGTTTTAAAAATATCAATAAACTGTTTCTGCCATTTCAAAACTAACCCTGCAGAGTCCAGTTGTGATTCCACCAGCAGACAAAGGTATGCAAATCAGCTTTCAGCATTCAAGAACACTTGTTATATTAGTTTTGTTAATGGATAAAGCATTTTTAGTTCAGATCATTTCAAATCTGAAACTTCCATTCTGAGTTGCAATCAGTTTCCCATCCAGAATTGACTGCTTTGATCATTTGGATGTGTTTTGCGTCCAAAGCAACTCTGTTTCATTTTAGAAATGCTCTTCTTTTTCAGGTACAAGTATTTCCAACTTTGATATGGTTGGAAATAGTTTGTTTGGAAGACAATAGAGGTGTTTTCAGTTTGAAAATATTTGTACGCCTGTAGTTTTTATTGTTTCTTATTCATCTATTTTTGACTGAGTTATTAATGTTGTAATTATAACTATTGTTTTATAGCTAGCAATTTACAATCTGGATATTGATTTTAAAGCAGCTACTGCCAGAAAAAGACAGATAATCCTTATTTGTTGATGCCAGGAAGATGGGAAGTTGGAATACTAGATCCTCCTGTTTAATAATTCTGACAGATGAATGCCAGATTGAAAGTATTTTGTTTTTCCAGCTGGTAGTGGCTGCAAATGAAAGGGAACTGTTCCATTCTTGGGGCTTCTAAAACAGAAGAGAATTCAAATTATATGTATTTCATTGTAGCTAAAAGATGCCAAGTGGTTATAAGTCTGTTGCATGAAATTGCCTTTTGTCTGCAGTCTTTCTGTCTTTCTTCCCTTTTTATCTGGCCAGGCTGATGCTATTGTTAGAAGCAAATGCATTTTTCTTTTTCTTATAGGCCTATGATGCCACACACATTGCAAAATCTTATCAAGGCTCTCCTCTGGATATCCTAATAGACCAAGGCAAAGATGATCAGTTCCTAACAGCAGGACAGTTGCTACCCGATAATTTCATTGCTGCTTGCACAGAACGGAAAATCCCAGTAGTTTTTAGGTTGCAGCAGGTAATGCTCGAAAACTGGGCTTTAGTTTGTTTGCATCTAGTGCTTAAATCTTATTTGGAAAGGGACAGATAAGTCATTATTTAATTAAATGAATTTTTAAATGACTACATCAGTTCCTAGGACCTAGGATCCGAAAAGCTAGAGGTTAGAATTGTGTATCATATAGATTTTTCCATCTTACTAAATGTTGAGCTAAAGCATCTAGGAATGTTAGTGGTTAATCAGATCTTTTTTCTGGGCTCTGCTCCTACCCTGGCAAATTCTAGCTTGCCAAGCATTATCTGCATTTTTTTTCTTCAGCCCATTCATTACCAGTAAAATGAATTACTTTTCCATAAGAAGGAACTCTTTGTTCTGGTTTGCTGCTCCCAAACCAATTAGAAATCATTAAAAAATGTGTGTACTTGGATTATGATTTCTGTGTCTTCCGTGAATTGAATATCAATTCAAATAAAACCTTTTAGAAGGGAGGAGCAAAGTAGGGGAAAAAGAATTACATGTCAGGCACTCGGCTAATTCATAGAAAGTCTTTCAGAAGTCCAGTTACGGTGCAATGTTCAAGGACAGTCACTGACTGATTAGGGTTAGGATTGACACTGCTTTCAGTAATGGCTTTAAAGATTTAAGATGTAATTTTCTGGGTTTGTGATATCAATGAATGAGAAGCTGCTATGACGTTAAGTACTGTATACAGAGGAGAAAACTAGGGGCATGGAAGACTTTTCAAATTCAGCAGTTGTTTACAGTTTGAAATGGGTTCTCTAATGTTTTCCAAGGAGTTTTGACTGTTCTGGAACCATTCCAAACTTGGAATGGCTGTTTCAGTTTACAAGTATTTGGAACATTTCCAGAATGACTGGAACAGGATCAGCACACTTACAGTAATGCTGAAGAGGTGTTTCAGGTTTGAAACATTGTGCACCCAATTGGACATTAATCACGTTTTAAAAAAAATTATTAAACATTTATACTACAATCCTATGCTTTCTGTTGAAGCTTGTTTTCAACTGGGTATCTATTGTATGAGATTAAAGCCTTAAATTCTTGTTCATTTGAGAAACTCACAAGGAGATCATTTACAATCTTACCATGTGCTTGTGATTCAGCTTCCCTTAGTGGTAGAGAATATCTTCTCCTGCCAGAGTGATAGTTGTAAAGTAGTCTTACATGCATATGCTTTTGACATTGTTGCTTGGTTTTTTGAAACCATCTGCTCTTTTTCTCTCTTTAGGGCTACGATCACAGTTACTACTTTATCGCAACGTTCATTAATGACCATATCAGGCATCATGCCAAATACCTCAATGCTTGACTGAGTCTCGCCATGGGAACATCTTGACAGTGAAAAATCTTGAAGTGATCAGTGGAAATAAATAGCAAAGGCTCTGCCTGTAATTAGTATTTCTATAAACTGCAATGAAGTCCTGATTTAATGATTCAAAATAAATATTTTTAACATGCCTGTCTAATTTTGAATGAATTAAATCATCACTCTTTCACATAACCACAAAGCAATAAAGGCTGCAACTGTAACACGGATATATAAATGTACACACTTTCTTTCATGTTTATGTCCCCAGGCATATCATGGTTGCATCTTACTATAGTATATGTATTTTTGAATGGAAATGACAAAGTGGAAACACTTCAAAACCAGTGGGTTTTTTTATAGTAAAAGGCCATTACTTTCATTTAGTTGTGGAGAGTTGGCAAGGAACACAATTAAGCACCTTCTGCACATTTGCAGAAGTGTTGGAGTCTTTTTCTACATATTCTGCCTTTTATAGCTTGTCATAGCAAATAACATTTGAGTCCTGATTTTATTGTAGCTTCATGGAAGGGTTTGTTTTGCCAGATGCATAATGGGCAAATTAATAAGAAAATGGTATTTACAGCATCGTATTTTTACTTTATAATCAAAGGAAGCGATGCTAGGATAATCACAAGCAACTTGGGTTACAGTAACTTTGATTACCATTGGGGTAGCAGTCAAGAAAACTTAGACTCGCAGAAAGTCTACATAATATATGTGTCTGCAAACAATATTTCCAGAGGTGGTATTCAGCCAGTTCAGACCGGTTCGCCCGAACCAGTAGCGGAAATTGCAGGTGGGCCTGCCCAACCGCCCCGGCTCTATGCCATCCTATTAAGGCATGTTTTTGAGGCTGGGTGCATGTGTGGAAGGCATGTGCATAAGCAAAGCGCATGTACTGGAGGTATGCAAGCAAAGCGCATGCGTGGGAGGCTGGGCACATGTACCGAAGGCACACGCACAAGCAAAGTGCATGCACAGGAGACCAGCTACATGTGTGGAAGGCAGGCACGCCCACGAACTGGGCGTGTATGCGTGCAGCGAACCGGTAGTGACAATGTGAAACCCACTGGTGAATATTTCTATAAGCCATGCAAAACAGATTTGTGCAAATGTTACATTTCAAAAGTGTCAAGAATAAGAATAAAACATGGTCATTGCCCAGCAATAGACATAGAATAAATTAAAAATAATACTAAGTTTTATTCTTATTCTTGACGTTTTTGAAATGTTACATTTCAAAAGCGTCAAGTACCACTGGTATCCTCCTTTTATGCTGACCAAAGTATTATCTATTGCCACCTACATTGCATTTTAAATGCACTGCTGCTTACACTTGTTGGTTGACTGAGTTCATTTAAATTTCTACAAAATAGCACAAGAAACTAGCAGCACGAATGATGAGTAAAATGGCTGTGATTGTCTTGCCTCGTACTGTACATACAGGATACCCATGATTCTAGATGCCCATCATTTAGTTTGTCCTAAAGCAGGAAAATCACGCTATCAAGCAATATATCAGTGCATAGTGTTTTGTTTTATTACAAGGCAGAATATACAGCAGTAAAAAGTAGCATTATGCCTATCAGATACAGACACATATCCCTTTAATCATACATACAATCTGTCAAATGACATTGTGGATTGTGTTAAGAAAAAAGATCCCCAAATCCTGAATACTAATTTACATTAAAAGACTTAAAATAATGTTACTCTCCTTTTTTTTCAAAAAAAAAATAATTAAAAGCTGGAAACGGTGCTAGGATTTTCACAGTGTTGCTTACCAATGGGCATAGTAATCAAGAGAAGGCCCAGAGTCACCCTAGGAGGGAGATCGGCAGTTTCTAAATATGATATATAAATAACTGAACTTTGAATGTCACAATAATCCTTAGCCCCCCTCCCCCACCAGAAATTTACATTTCCAAATATATATATATATACACTTCCATACCCAAAGCACTGCTCGCTTGCTTTATTCAACTGGTTATTCACTTCTCCTGAATCTCAATTGACTAAACATTAACACCCATCAGGTTGGCACAGCTGACTTGACAAAGGCTGTATAGCAGTCTGGGGAGCAAGCTGAAAATTGATACGGAAGCCTTAGCCCGTAAACATTCCTATAAATGAGAATAAAACGGAAGCCTTTTCCGTACAAGGGTCCCATGCAGCAGTCACAGCCTGTAAAGCTAAAAGGAGGGGAAAGTAGGTCAGTGTCACATACGAGAGAGAGCAAATTGAAGCAGATCCTTTAAACTTACTACTGAAAGTCTGCCAGATGTGCGATTTGAACTAATAGTATGCTGGCGTTGCTGCTTGTGTATCAGTTTCCAAGGGCAGCTAAGTGCAATGTATATCGGAGTAAACAACTCTAGAAACCTTCCTGATCAGGCTGTAGAACATCTCCAAATTTTCTTAACCAAGTACAACTATGTGATTTTTGTAAGGTTTATACTATTGCAATGCTTTACCCTCCTTAACGGTATAATATTACCATGTGATATTACCATGCTCTACCCTCTTTTAACAGGTGCAGCTTTCTTTGCATGGTGTTTCCACAAAGCAGGAAGTTTTAGCAAATATGTATTAAATTCCTATCTGCCATTTAGAGGTGAAAGGTCAATAGGAATCAAACCAGGAAAAAAAAAGGTATGGCACCTGTCATTTATGGTTAATGCTGAACCAGAACCTGTTTGGAATCAAGTACTGCACAAATATTATGCTAAGAATGTACGAACTCACAGATGAGAATTTTAGATGCCAAATGCACCTGCAAAATTGGGTTTGGTTTATCCATGGATGGATTTATCTGTGTGAATATACGGTAATTTTTTTAAAGTACCCACATACAGTATCCTGTATATTTTTCTATATAAGCCCATCTGTGGATAAGCTAACCCTTGAAATTTATTCAAAATATCATGAAAACTGCATATCAGCTTACCCATGGGCAGCACATTTTTGGTTAAAAAAACTGAGGGTCAGCTTATCCATGGATGGGTTTTTACGGGGCTTATGCACAAATATAATATTATGCAGTAAATATATGGATACCAAATCTGCTCAAAAGGATTTTCTAAGTGTAACTAATACAAATCTGTAGCAGAAAGAGAAGAAATCTATCAAGGACTGTTAAAATATCCCTGTGCCTCATATTGGGTTTCGGAAGAAAGAATTGGCCTATGATTGCTTATGTCTTATGCCCAAGGAACTGTGGCTACACAGTTTGCAATGTTAGCATTGCACACCAAAGAGCAAGACAGAAGGCTTCCATTTTGTCTCTTATGAAATGAACCAGATACGAAACATCTTGGGTAATCAAATATGAATGCATACAGTCATCAAGTCCACAGACTACTTTATTAACCCATACTAAGATTGTCTTAAGATCTAATATGCACTTTGAAACATATTGGATACTGTATCTTTAAAGTATGCAAAGATAAAATCTGAAACTAAGAAGTGAAAGTTATAATGACCTGAGATCAACTTTCAAGTCACGTCTTCTGATGATAAATAAAATCATGCATTTTAATTTGATGCATTTGATTTTAACTTCAGTTACAGTGTCAGACTGGAACTGGGGAGTCTCAGAGTCATTTCTTTTGTTCATTGAAAAACCTGTGTTTTCTTGGGAATCCAATTGGGAATAGGCCCAATTGGATTCAATAGGTCTAACTTCTGACAGGTTCATATAACCAGCTAAGCAACAATAGAATTTGATTGGTTTGGATTAGCACGTTGCATAAATCCAGCCATTTTTCTTTACAAATCCAGCCAATTCTGGTTTACTCAATAAACCATGACTAAACTCTGACTAAATATGTTGTGAGAGTCCATTCACAGGAATGCAACTGAGTAGCTTTGGGGTAGCAAGATAGAATATAAATAAAAATTATTATGATTGATGCTGCTTGTTAGCTTAAGATGGCTATGAAGAGAAAATGAGTGGTAGAGGAAACCATGTGTATAATGCTGAGCTCCTTGGAGGAAAAGTGGAAATAAAAATTACATGAAAACATGCCTGCATTTCAAACATAAATAGCCATTAAGTCACTCTTATTTATGATTTTTGTTTTAATTAGGTCAATTTAAGATTTGCTTCACCCATTTACTAAATCCTTCCGTTACCTCAGCCTTATTCAATAAACCATGACTTAAATAGGTGAGTGTCTATAGTCCACTACTTTAGGTAACTATTGTTTATTGCATCACGTCAAATGGCTGTCAATGTGGCTCCACCTTGTTACAAACACTTTTTAGAACCTGGTCCTGCTCATTTTGCTACAGACTGGCGGCTGCCTCTGAGGTGACTTTTTTTAGCCCTGTGATTATTGGTGAGCTTTTTCATCGTCTCCTTTTTGTACTCAACAGAGCCCTTGCAGTGATGGCACCTTACTTACTTGCTTATGATTTCGTGAATCTCCTCTGGTAAATTATGATATATTTTCCACAGCTGGTGCTTAACGAAACACAGGGCAGCCATGTCCCTAAGGCACTGAGGTTGCATCAGGAAAGTCTCATTCCAGAAACAGGCATGCAAGAAATTGTTTTCCACCAGCAGGTGTTTCAACTGAAGTTTCAGAATCCCACAAGGCAAGGAGTAAAGCAGATTTCCTTCCAAGTTCAGGTAGACAAGGCTTCTGAGAATTTAAAAAATGACACGCCACCATTTATGCATTCATCAGGTCTATTTGGAGCATAGTTCTCTTGGATGCCCAGGTATGGGGGAACAAAATTATCTTACAGGCAACTGGGAGCTGGCAGAGCCCTTCCTTTCAGCCCACACCAAGGAGCAACTGTTGCCACCTCCACTAGTAGAGGGTTTCTCTCCACGCAAAGACAGAAAGTTAAGACTCTCCATTTGACTTTTCTCTTCACACTGTCAAGACAGTCCACAGGAGAAAGTAATCTCTGCCTTCTACCACATTAAATCTATGCATTTCTCTGTCACCAGACACAACTGACAAGTGCTGGGAAAAGCTACTCGCAACACTCATCAGGAACCATGACAGATGGATAGCTTCTTCCCCACATAGTGAAACGAAGGAAGATTGATTAATTGGTTATGTGCCATCAAGCCATTGTTAAGTCTTAGAGAGCGTATGGATTTTCTCCATGGTGATCTATTCTTAGCCTGAACTTTCAGGTCTTCCCATCAGTGAAAATGAAGAAGGTGGAAGTGAAAAGGGGAAAGACAAATCAGAGTATGTGTCAATTTAGAGATGTGTGAGTCCTGTCCTACTGTTTGCCAACTCTTTTTGCATCCTGTACTTCAGTGTTTTTCAAACTTGGCAATTTTAAGATGTATAGATGTCAACTCCCAGAATTCCTCAGTCAGTGTGCTGGCTGGGGAATCCTGGGAGTTGACGTTCAGACATTTTAAAGTTGTCAAGTCTGAAATACACTCCTTTATCCTTAAGTGAATTACAGGGGAGTTTAACAGAGCTTCTATTAAAAACAGAGCATTCTGGCCTCAGCATCAGTGAATGCTTTTCTTAATCTGCCAGAATGCTCTATTTTAACAGCAGTCTGTGCAAAAATTAACATGGTCCCAAGGACTCTGTAGTCATAAATAGCTCAAGATAATCTCATTAAGTCTTAGCAGAGTCCTATGTCCCTTTTGCATAGTATTAGTCTTTTCTGAGATAACATATAGGGAGAGAAAAGCTTTGGTTATTAGGCTTCCCACATTTCAGGCAATTCAAGAAAAGCAATGCATCTTACTTATAAAATGGGGGAAATGACAGTTTCCAAACTATAGATTTTAGCTTGTCCAACCATTGTCTATGCTGGTTGGGCCTGCTGGAAACTACCCCAGCAACATCTGGAAGACCAGGAAAGTCCTCCTCTTCTCAAAACTGGAAAATCAGTACAATACCTGAGATTTTGTATTTCGTTAGGGATATATTCGAGTTCATTATAGGAAACATCAAGACTCTGAAGATTTGCCAGGGTAAATAGCCTATAAAAACAGAAGGCCTTCCTGTCACTGGTAATCATTGAAAAGCAGGAAAAATCTTGTCAGTCCCATAGCCCTTAAAATAGAGTTTGGTCAGAGTTTGTTGAATTTTCCTCAGTGTGCGAACAGGTACAGGCATGTTTTTTTTTTCTTTTCATTGTACAGTTAGTTGCCCAGAATCGCTATGAAGTCAGATGGCCTCTACATTAAATAAAGAAGCAAATATTTGTGGCCCACATCATGGGCAGCTTATGTCATCACCCAGGTCTTTTTAGAAGCTCTCATAAGGTTCCTAACTGTTTATAAAGCAGAAATATTGTACTGTAGCCATTTTTACCTCACCCAGCCTGTTGCCTTCTTCTGGAATTCATTCCTGTTCTGGCCAAAAAATATTTGCAGCAAGTAGAGACAGAATATAAGATCCATCTTACCACCTGAGCATATTTTCTCTAAGTATTGAAAAGAATTAAAAGTCTTATCTTTCTTTAGATTTCTAAAATAGTTGTTTTTTAAAAAGTAAATTCACAGCCTTTGTATTGATGTATTGAAAACTAAGGAAACAACTTGTATCAGGGCTTCAATTTTTAATGGAACTGAGGCTCTATGCTTCAGGCCTTTCTCCATAATTTCCTTTTACTGCCAGAACCCAATTCTGCTAGCTTCATCTCATCTGCATCCCCATGAGATACACAGGCTTAAGTCAAAGCTGTGGTGAAAAACCCTAGTCAAAGCAGACAGGCTTTTTAAAAAAAAAAAAAACTGATGATACAATAATTTATGAGAAGCCTGTGCCTCCTTGCCCCCCCCCCGCCCCAAACTTGGAAACTTCTTTCCATACATTTCTAATTATTAATTAAAATTATTACATACTCAATTGGGAGAGTAGTGAGCAGGTTGAAGGACATCGTCAAGAATTTAAGATCCCTCAAATCAGAGATCTCCCCTGGGATGGATTTGATGGGGTTATTTCTGAGCTTTAGCACTTGTAAATATTTCAGATGAATCACCTATAAAAGACAAATTGTGTGTAAAGGGTTAGGAATTGCCATAAAGGCAATATTTTTAAAAAAATGTTAGTAAGTCTGGTTTCTTCATTGATGGGAATTCCTGTTTTATCTTATCTTCCAGCACTTGAATTTAAAACTATGATTACAGTACTTTTCTCTTCCTCTTGACGTTTCCATAGATACAGGGTTATTTCAAAGAAACTTCATTGCAAGGCAATAGTTAGGTGCAGGAACACTGTTCTTCAACCGAGTCAGATTTTATCTCTCCTTGATGTTGTCATTAGCTACAGGGACAGCTAGATGGCTGTGTTAAAACTCTATTCAACAGGCCTTGAGCTGACAGAGAATTATGTCAGCTGAGCTATCTTCCAGTATAGTAAGAAAACCAGCAATTGGGTCTCTTCTTGCAATTTTAAGGCAGCAAAGTGAGTGACATGGTTTTTAAGAATGCTGCATGGGCATAAATGTGAGGATGGTCATAAGTGTGAGGACCATTCAAAAGTGCGAGGACCTGTCAGAAATGACTTTTTTCAGCCCTCTGAGCCTCCTCCCCCCCAATGGTGTCTCTCTTTACTAATGTTAAAATCTAGTCATCTTAACAATGACCTTTCCTCAGCCATCTGACATGGCTGGAGGGCACTAAATTGGGAAAGTTACATTGGAACATACAGTAGCTATGCCTTCTCAGAGAGCTATTAAGATGCAGCAATAAAGACATTAGAGTGGAACTGGAGATACTCAGGTTCAAATCTTACATCAGCATGGTGCACACTCTCTTTGAAGTATATCATTTAGCTCCATCTATCTCAGAGTGAATCTTTTGAAAATAAAGTGAGGGGGAAATTCCATGTATACCATTTAAGCTAATAGAAGAAACTCATAAAAAACATACAGTGAAATAATTATTCAATGTGTGGTTATGATCAATTCAAACCACAGAAACTTTGTGTATCAGCAGTTAAACCACTGAGCAGTAATTTCTAAACATCTAGCAAATCAGTGAGGAATATATATCATAAAGTCACAGTCATGTTTATGGAGTATATAAACAAAAGCTTCTCTAATATACATTTTTTAAAAAATACGTATTACACTCACCTCTAATGGAAAGTAATCCAAATCATTATATGACAAGTTTAGGTACAACAAGAAATCAGACAAAGGCAAGAGGTCAGGAAGCTGAGAGAGAAAATGTGCCTAAAGATTATCAAGCAAAAAAAAAAAAATCAAATTAATGTTTATTTTTAAAAAGAATAAGGATTTATCAGAATTTAGACTTCAGGATTTGAATATATATATATAAAAATGCATCAACAGAACCTGCTTCCTAAATTAGATGGTGCAGTTTCAGGGAATTTGTTGATTACTAGTTCCAATGAATTTTGTTTGTGTGTGTGTGTGTGTTTAAATCAGTCTTGACTCCTGGTGTCTATTTGACAAGATTTTAGAAGTGGTTTGCCATTGTTTTCTTCCTAGAGCTGAAAGAGAGTGACTGGCTCAAGGTCACACAGCTGGTTTTGTGTCTAAGGAGGGACTGGAACTCAAAATGTCCCAGTTTCTAGTGTGGTACGTTAACCACTGCATCAAACTGGCTTTGTACTGAAGCTAAATGTGTGGGAGATCTGGAATTATAACCACCTATCACCACACTTGTTTAACAGCACCTTGAACAATAAAATGGTTATCAGAGAAAAAAATATTTCATCATTTCCTCTCATTAATCAACCAGACACTACTACTACTACTAACAGGACTGTGAGTAGCATGCATGTTTGAGAGAAAGAAAGGGATACAAATCTAATCTGCAAACTCATCTATTACTTATAAAAATACAAATTTTGCATACCTCTCTCCTGCCATGTAATGATTGTCTGGCTTTTTGCAGTCCAGATATACCCCCTCCCCCACTTGCCATTTTGGTTTTATGTTATATATAAACAAGGCCCTATGATTTATTCGATAAATTGTGATTTGAAGAGGAAAAAAGAGATTGCCTGCCGCGCACACCCTTTCATGTGAATGCACTGAAGCATCCTGTGGTCCCATGACTGTAATTTGCAACATCTTTTGCCAGTTTCTGGTGATTTTTTTCTGGCTTTCCAACAAAAAAAATCCCCATTTGGAAGAATGAGTCTACTTAATAACCGTGTGGGGTTTTTTAAACAACCACAGTGACTTGCTTTATGACTATTGTAAAAAAATGGTCATGAAATCAAATGAAATCAGGTCACATGGTGACGTGCTTAATGACTGTAACAACTTACAACCAAAACTGCAGGCTCAATTGTGGACATTAAGTGAGGACTACCTGTAGAACATTTATGTGGGAGATTGGGGGGGATCTCCCTTTTGTGGGAGATTAAGACATCTCCCACAAAACCTGCCAGACGCTTGCTTGAGGCTTAGTCCTTGTACTAGATGGCACTATTTTGGAACTGTAGAAGCCAGAGTAGAAAGCCACAATAAACCTTGCTTTTAAATTCTGGTTTCCATAACTCCAAATCCCAGTTAGGAACTGGAAATGACACATTATATCTCAGGAAGCCTCCATATGTGGTTAACAAGCCAAGGATGACAAGAAGGAAGTAGATAATAGCATCTATGACTATCAACTCTTTATAATGATTGTTTTCCTCCGGTGCCATCACTCTACTGACCATGTAATTCCCACAGCAGTGTCTCATTTCTCATCTTTTATCATCTTTCCTACTATCTTCTCCTATTGGTTTCTTATAGTTTATCTATTGTTTTTTGTAACTTATGATTATTGATTGTAACTATAGTTCATGACCTATTACTTGCTATTTATATGTATACTGAGATCTTGTGCACTAGAGACAAATTCCTTGTATATCTGATCACACTTGGCTAATAAAGAATTCTATTCTATTCTATTCTATTCTATTCTATTCTATTCTATTCTATTCTATTCTATTCTATTCTATTCTATTCTATTCT
>WNWU01000017.1:26041254-26089625 GCA_012654045.1 Ptyas mucosa
CTATTCTATTCTATTCTATTCTATTCTATTCTATTCTATTCTATTCTGCCATGCCATGCCATGCCATGCCATGCCATGCCATGCTATTCTAAATGACAGATGACAGACAGACAGACAGGCAGATCTTTACTTTCTTTACTAATCTTTACTATGGCTTATTGTGTCATGTAAATGAAGCCATTGTGTCATACATGATAGTGTTGAATTTTTAAAGGGAGAGTCCAAAGTTCAATACTTGCTCACCTATTAAGATCAGAGGGCAATTGTGTGCAGCCTAACTTTCCATGAAGATTTTTGAGGCAATAAATGGAAATTTCATCGGAAAACATTGTGTCTTATGAAAATGGAGAGAAAGTGTGCATATGAAAGGATTATATTACATAAAAATTAATATATGCCCTTTCAAAATGGCATATTTATTTAATAGCCATATGCAAAATCTATTTTGTGTTCCTACAGAGTATTCTGCACTAGCAATTTTAGACACGATCTGGTGTTTTTTGGAAAAGAAAGTGATAGTAGCAATTCCAGTTATTACCAGATCCTAAAACTAGTATAGAAAATACATTTACAAGACAGTATACTTGTCTGTTTGGTACGATACCTTAAGACTAAGTCCAGTTTCTCTATGCATGATGCAAAACAGAACTGCCATTTCAGCCTTGTCTAGCAATTCATTAGCCTTATCTACTGCACTTAATTCAGTATTGTATCCAGCTCCAGAGACAAATGATTTAATAAAATCCATTTCTTCTTTTAATTCTGCAATAAACATAACAAAGAGTATTAGGCAATTCATATATATCAAGCAAGGAGAGAAGACAGATAGTCCTTGACTTACGATCATTTGGATTGTTCAAAGTTATGATGGTGCTTAAAAAAGTGACTTATGTCCAATCTTCATTCTTACAACTCTTGTTGTACAAATCTATTTATTGGATTGCTAAGAGCTGACACTGACTGACTTGATGGCACATAATAAATCATCAGCTCTTGCGAAATATGAGCTTCTGATATTGTTGGTGATGTATTCATGAAGCAACATCATCCTGGATTTGTAAACATTTTCTTGCTCACTGGACGAATTATTTGACTCTCTCTCGAGGTTACGTTTCAATTCTGTCCAGTCTAGTCCAGCCTAGCCTTTGAACGGAACTCATGATGACATAGCATTCATGGTAAAGAGAAGGCTTTACAGGCTTCTACAAGCTGATGGCTTTATAAATATACCCTCCCTTGCAACTCTCCCAGGTAACCATATGCTGTGGCTTCACAAGGCTTGCTAACAGACCACCCTAGTGATTAGAAATGTTTTTAGGCCTTTGCATTTCTAAATGACCTAATTAAGGGACATCAAACTTATTTATTCAGGCAGGAAAGGTTTAGCAATATCCATGATAGGGAGTAGAGTCGACTATGAACTGTATCACTTGTTTAGTGATATGAAAGAGTGGGTTTAAGCATGGATCTACATTTGGCTGGTTAGTACACCCTTCCAAGTCACTTCCAGTACAGGTTATAAAAATAAGTTATACCATCATAGAGCATGCTCTGTTTTCTCATACCCTTTTCCATATCCAGCATGATCTGTTCCTTATCCAGCATGATCTGTTCCTCATCGTGCATGATCTGTTCTTCATCCCACATGCCCTTTGGACTTTTTTTGCTCCTTTGACTTTTTTCTGAAAAATATGATCCATCTAACTACGGTTGGTTCATTCATAAAGAAGAGAAATCCTTGCAGCCTTTGTGTCTGCCATTCACAGTAAAAACCCAAATAAGTGAGTACAGTATAAGGAATTTAAAAATAGGTTTGCTGCGCAAGATACATTCAGGGAATGTATTGCTGTGTGGTATCTTCCTATGTTTGGAACTGCTTGTGCTTCAAATTATCAAGAAAGAAACAAATATTTTATATTGGCATCTGAGAGATTACTGTTATGCCTAACAGTACTGTATTTGCTGTAGTCAATTTGAATATGGTTTATTTATAACTTAACAGAAGTCATACAGCCCAGGAAGGCTGGGATATATTTCATTTAATTAGTTCTTGAATGTATAATATTTTTACCATTTTAGGAAGTGGTATATCCCATGTGTTTTACAAGTGAGATTTACAACAAAATGCTGTGTTTGTGCCTTGTAATAGGAGTGCTTTTGTTTAAGTCCCAAGACTAGACTAGACTAGACTAGAGCAAGATCCCATATATACTAAGTTGAGGAAAGAAAGAATTTCTCCTAATGTCTTCAGCCTTTCATTCACCAACTTTGTCCTATGAAAAAGAATATTATTAGAATCCCAAACCCGAGTTCTATTCCCTTCCCACTCATAGAAACTCCTTGGTTGACTTTGAGCCAGGGGTGGGCTCCTGGGAGTTCGGCAGGGTTCGGGCGATCCTCTAGCCAAGGATCGGCGGGGTTCAGCGAACCCCCAAATGCCACCCCTGGCTGGCCATGCCCACCCCTCCCCTCCCAGGAGTCTCCACGTAGTCTATTCATCATTCCAAGTAAGTGCAGAGGCTGCTTGGCGGGTCTGGGAGGGCAAAAACTGGGCCTACCAGAGGATCAGAAAGTCCAGAAACGGACCTCCGGACTGGGGGGAAGCTGTTTTCACCCTCCCGGAGCCTGGAGGAAAGCCTCCAGAGCCTGGGGAGGGCGAACCCCCCCTGTGCCGTGGTGCAGGCAGCTGACTAGGCCACGCCCACCATGCCCACGCCCACCCAGGAACGGGGCAGCAAACCCGTTGCTAAAGGATCTGAAGCCCACCCCTGCTTTGAGCCAGTCATTCAACCAATACTATTTCATATGTTTGCTTCTGAATAGATAAAATGAAGAGACCTCAACTCCTCCCCATTCTTCTCTAAAACAAACCCAAACTTGGGAAATGGAAGGACAATACCTGGACTTTCCAGTGTTCTATCAGAGCCACTCAGTTTTAAATATATGGTGGAAACTTTCTCTGGACCTTTCATCTGTTTAGCAATCAGCCGGTTACTGAAGACTTCACAATTATAATGAGAAATGAATGGCTTTTTAGGGACAGCTTTCTGGATTACAGAACGGACAGGAGAGGTTACCATAGTCACACCGCTCACCACAAAATCTGATGGTAAGTGAAATGGGTGCAGCGTAAGATGCTGTAACCGCATAGGGGCACGACGGTTTTGCATTGGGAAGCTAGGGGGACCAGTCAAAAAGACAGGGATAACAAAATTTCTCTTAACAGGGCCTGGAAGCTGGGCACCAAAATCATCATCTGGAAAGCACAAAGAAATTGGTTGGCTCTTTTCAGGCTGGCTGTCAACACCTCCAAGCACTTTTTCGGGTTCTTCCTCTTTTTCACGAACACCTGTTTTGTTGAAACAAAGATGACAGATGCCAAAAATAAAACAACACAACATCAAAATTAGACAACTGCAAGCTGAATGTACAGTATATTTGCTATGTATCTATAAACTTTATCACTACAATAAAAACGTATTAATTTGACATGTATTATGCAGGACAAAATTGCTGGCTCCAGTCATTATATTCACATGTATGTATTCTCACACCAGCATGCAGCAAAAGATGATAAAGAACAGCTCATTGGCAATTGCTCCTGAAGTAGAAGTAATGGGGCAGTACAGGAAGTCCCTTGACTTATAACCATTCATTTAGTGACTCTTCAAAGATTCAACAGCAGTGAAAAAAGTGACTTATAACCATTTTTCACACTTACGACCATTGCAGCATCACCATGGTCACATGATCAAAATTCAAAAGCTTGGCAACTGGTTCATATTTATGATGGTTGCAATATCCTAGGGTCGTGTGATCACTTTTTCTGGCCTTCTGAGAAGCAAAGTCAATGGGGAGGCCAGATTCACTTAACAACCATGTTACTAATTTAACAACTGCAGTGATTCACTTAACAACCGTTTATAGCAATTTCAGAATTGCTATACTTCACACTGCATCACAAAAATATCTGCTTCTGTGCTCTGATGTGGGTTGAAACCAGTGGTGGTATTCTGCTGGTTCTATCCAGTTCAGGCAAACTGGTAGCAGTGGTGGGTGGCTCCGCCCACCCTCCCGGACATAATCATGTCCCATTTATCCACATTTTTTACTCTCTGTGCATGTGCGGAAGGCCCTGCGAACGGGAAGCGAAGGTAAGTGAATACCACCCCTGGTTGAAACATTCCTGAAACCTGGATAGTTTTGAATCAGTACACTGTAATTATCTCCCCACCTTATGCTGGCTTGCATGGTAGACTCTAGATTAGAGGTTTTAGCCTGAAGAGAATAATGTGAAGAGGTTGAGGGTAAAACTGGGCTTTGTTGAACTTCTGGCATGTTAAAAATAAAAGTGGTACCAACTTTGCTGTTAGCAGGAAATGCTCTATCTTTCTAAAAGTGTGATGATCCAAGGACCCCTGGGGTCCCTCAAGACCCTCTCAGAGGTCCACAAAATCAAAAATATTTGCCAAATATTGAAGACATTTGCAAAAATGTAAGACAGTGTCATTCTTGTCATTATTTTTTACCTGTTAAAATAGATTATTCCATGAAAAGTATTTTATTTACCTTGATGTATAATGGATTTAATAGTTAGTTTTACATAATTCAATAAATACATATTCTACAAGTGTGTCAATTTCAATTTTTAAATATTGATAAATGTATTTATTTATTTATTAACTATATTTGCCGCCCATCTCGCCATTGGGCTATTAAAACGATAAAAATATAAAAATGTACATATTAAAAATAATAAAACAATGAAACAATAAAAATAACAGTAAAAGTAAAAGTAAAAGTACAGCAATATGATTAAAAGATGCGTGGAGATAAATACAACCCATTCAGGCAAAAACTCTTGGGGGTCCTCCATAATTTTTAAAAGAGGGAAAGTATCATGAAAACAAAAAAAAAAATAAAAATCAGGAAACACTGCTCTACATTTACTTTACAAGCTTTACAAGCTTTTTTTACAAGCCTTCTTTTATTTCCACAGGCTCAGCTGGCAGATCTGTATAAACCAGATTTTTGCTCTTTAGCAGATATTTGATGTAGATAAGAAAAAACTGTTGCAGGTTTATTGATTTAGGGAAAATGTCTACTACAATTATTTATGAAACTCCATTTATGAAATTTATTGGCCACCCATGTCGTATTCAATGATTTTTATTATGACACTCAATAAATCAAGTAAGTATGCAATGTTTCACACCAGTATGATAAGAGTGGTATACTGTTCATGGAAATAAAGCATGCATGGGGATAAATGGAAAGCTTAGTGAAAGAGTCAACAGACACTAGGATGAGATGAGTATCGTGTTTCCCCGAAAATAAGACCCTGTCTTATATTTTTTTGAACCCTGAAATAAGTGCTTGGCCTTATTGCCATGTGCTCAAAAGCCAGATTGGGTTTATTATCAGGGGATGTCTTATTTTGGGGGAAACAGGGTATGCGTGAAGTTCTTTTGTCATTTAATTTATTCATGATTAAATAAATGTATGATTGTGATGATGTATAGGTTGGGGATGTGAATATATGTATGTTTTTAGATAATGCTGCCTTATTTACCAAGAACACAAAGACTTGCAGAGATTGTTAGTTAGAAAATACGATGCAAAGAGCAGATGGATTTGAAAATTAAATGAGACAAGGTCATTGGGTTAGACATGGAAAATGATAACATATAAATGGTGAAAAAGTAGAGAAAGATGATACATTCATATAATTCATAATGTTTACTAAAGAAGAGAGAATAAATGGATATATTTGAAGATCTGGAAATGCTGGTATAAAGGGAGTAGATAGTATGTGATTAGGGGGTGAAGGTCATTCTCTGAGCTTGTGGGTTGGTTTCCAGATGTTTTGTTACCAGGCTAGGAAACATCTTTAGCAGAGTTTAGGGGATGTCAGTGTCATTGTTCTTCTATTTATAAAGGCTTCAGCTATGGATGTATCAAATGAGGGTCTCGTGATGGGTCTTGTGATGGGTCAGCTGTGAGTCATCAGGGAGAGTCTTGTGATGGGTCTTGTGATAAGGAGGTTACATCAGGTCAGGGTCATTGGGAGATGGAGGTTGCATGGGTTGGTTGAAGATCAGTGCTGTCTCTGATTGGTTGTGCAGTTGGTTGAATTCTGAGGGATTTGTAGGCTGGTTGTAGGTCAATGTGTCTGTTGATGGATCCACACTGACATCCCCTAAACCAGGGGTCCTCAAACTATGGCCCCCGAGCCGGATACGGCCCGCCAAAGCAATTTATCCGGCCACGCTCCTTGACAGATGACGGGTTTGCAATGGGCCGATCTAGTGCCCGGAGCCAGCTCTGCCCTAAGGAGACTGGTGGCATCACTGGGGCTCCTGTGAAGAGGGGCTCAGGCCTGGTCCCCACGTGGTGCTGCCATGATCCACGAGCTGCTGCTGGCACTGCGTGGCTACCTGGGAGGCTTCTTCATGGGTGGCAGCCTGCAGGTGGGCATGGTGGTGGCCCGTCCTCCCTCCCTCCGTGGGCCTGGCCCAGTGCCCTTCCTCTTCCTCCTCTCCCGCAGGTGTCCCCCGAGCCGCCACCATTCCTGCACCCGAGTGAGGCTGCCCTCCTGGCCCATGTCTGCTGCCTGGATGCACTCTACATCCACCTGCTCAAGTTCATCAAGCAGTTTGCTGAACACGCCCAGCCGCCACTGCTGCCACCTGCCACTCTGCCCCAGGTGCGCCCTTCCCAGCCTGCATGGTGGACTGTAACACTGGGTGAGCCCAGAGACATACAGAGAGATGGATGGATGGGTGACTGGGCATGCAGCTGACACTTGGCTTCCAGTGCCAGAAAAGATGGGGAAGGGAAGGGCTGGGCTGTCGCTGCCTTTCATTGGGTCACGTGGAATGAGACAAGGCTCCTCTTACCGTCTCTTCTCCCCCTCTGTCATCGGGCATGGCAGGGTTTCCTGTCCCTCACTTAGCCCCCCCTCCCCCTTTATCGATGAAATTTGGGGGTGGCAGGTATGGAGGGAGGGGGAGGAAGGTTATTCCCTACTCCTGGGCTGACTGGCTTCTACTTCCCGGCAGCTCTTTCTCTGCCTTTCAGCATCGGCCGTCAAAGATGAGTTTTTTGTGGGCAGAAGAGCTTGTCTCACCCACCGCCACCCAGATGCCTTTGGTTCCCCCAAGCATTTCTTTGCCTCC
Organism: Ptyas mucosa; assembly: GCA_012654045.1. Taxonomy (NCBI): domain Eukaryota; kingdom Metazoa; phylum Chordata; class Lepidosauria; order Squamata; family Colubridae; genus Ptyas; species Ptyas mucosa. Next base: position 26,048,433 of record WNWU01000017.1, read on the forward strand.
CTGATTTCCAGCTCCATCACGTTCCTCGCCATCATGTGCAGGGAAACAAAAGTTTGTGGGACTAAAAACAAAAGTTCAGTCAATCAATTCCAACTTCTTGTGGAAAAAAAAAAGATCTAATGAAGTTGGAATTGATTGATTGAACTTTTTTTAATCCCACAAACTTTTGTTTCTCTCACACGATGACAAGAAACGCGACAAAGAAACGTGACAAAGCTGGAAATCAGGGAGGCAAAGAAATGCTTGAGGGAAGTGAGGGCATCTGGGTGGCAGTGGAACAAGCTCTTCTGCCCACCAAAACCTCATCTTTGATGGCCGACGCCGAAAGGTAGAGAAAGAACTGCTGGGAAGAAGAAGCCAGTCGGTCCAGAAGAAGCCAGTCAACCTTAATCCTCTCTTCTCCCTGCTCCTCCTCCTTTCCTCGTGCCAGATGCTCTGTTGCCAGTTTCTCCATTACAGTGCAGCGCCCAGGATCCACTTTGATAGAGGTGTGTGTGTGTTATAAATTTGCCTGGCCAAACTAATCCCGCAGTCTCCCTTACATTGGGCCCAGCTTCGATTGTGCTGCCAACTTAATTTCTCACCCCACTTACTTTTGCCCGCAGACTGACCAACACCCCAGTGGTGGGTTGCAGCAGGTTCTGACCAGTTCTGGCGAACCGGTAGTGGAAATTTTGAGTAGTTTGGAGAGCCGGTAGTAAAAATTCTGACTGGCCCCGCCCCCATCTATTCTCTGCTTCCTGAGTCCCAGCTGATCGGGAGGAAATGGGGATTTTGCACTAACTTTCCCCTGGAGTTGGGTGGGAATGGAGATTTTACAGTATCCTTCCCATGCCACGCCCACCAAGCCACACCCACAGAACTGGTAATAAAATTTTTTGAAACCCACCACTGCAACACCCCCTGCACACAGCTCCACCGGGAGGGGGGTAATTCCTCCACTTCCCTCCAATTCTTCACCTTCCCGCACGAGCTCTCGGTAGCATCAACTCCTTGTCTCTATGGTAACCTCCCCTCCTCATTCCTCGGAAACCTCGGCTCTTAAAGGAGCCATGTCCAGAAGGCTGAAACAGCCGCGAGACCAATGTGCAGACAAGCACCCTTAGAAACAGCCTTTCAAACTATAGTCCGGCCTCCCAACAGTCCGAGGGACCGTGAATTCACCCCCTGTTTAAAAAGTTTGAGGACCCCTGCCCTAAATTCTGCTGAAGATGTTACCTAGCCTGTTAACAAAACGTTCAGAAACCGATCTACAAGCTCAGAGAACCTTCACCCTCATCCTACACCCAAGCTACAGATATTCGCCACTATTGCAAGTATTGTGATTAGTTGCAAAGAAGGAGATTTTGCTGAACAATGTGAAAATGGTGATGTGTACAAATTTGTTCACATTGTTACAGTTTGTTACAGGGATGTTACAGCAGAATATGTCAAGAAACAGATAAAAGTAAGTTGAATACAACGGGAATGGGGCACATAGGAAGTGTATGTTGGTAAGATACTGTACAACCAAGAATGAATATGGGATGAGTTCAAAAAAGTAGAGTGACCAGTTTGTGATAGTATAATGAATGGGGATTGAATTCTAAATCAAATACAGTATATACCAGGGGTTCCCAAACTTGGCAGCTTTAAGACTTGTGGACTTCGACTCCCAGAATTCTCCAGCCAGCTATGCTGGCTGGAGAATTCTGGGAGTCGAAGTCCACAAGTCTTAAAGCTGCCAAGTTTGGGAACCCCTGGTATATACCAAAGGGGAAGACAATAAAACAAGGTTGATGGCTGGGAGGTGTTGATCAGATCTCAAGAAGTTTACAGAATAGAATTCAGTATATAAAGTAATGTATGGATATAGCAGAAACAATTTGTAAGCCTGGAAAGAAATAGAGATTTAGAATGGTGTCAGTGAAAACTAGATTAAATTCTGTTTCTGTTTTTCTTAATCTTCCCCCTTTAATTTCTTTGGCCTATTAAGGCCTTTCTGCATAAAGATGCTTACGCTGAAAGAGAAAGGAATATTGAGGAAAAGTTCTGACTATGCTCACTACAAACAAATGAAATTTTCTTTTAAGGAAACAATTGAGTCATAAATAATCATCTATTTATAATTACATAGCACAGGATCAGCCACAGTCAACACTGTGTGCCCACACTTGAGTTATACACCAGCTTTTGAAAAAGCAATACAATAACGAGTAATGCTATATATAGGTAAACCTTAAACAAGACCGCCTTACCTTTCGTGCATTTTTTCTTTGGAATATATTGTTCAGGTTCCATCTTTGGAGACAAAGGTCTCCGGAGCAACTGAAGCTGAGACATGGTCTTATGTTTGCATAGGGAGAAAGAAAATTTAAAAATAAATCAAAATTAACAATCAGAAAGAATATTAAAGGAAGCACAAAGAAAACAGAAATTTTCTGGAAATCAAGGTAATTACAACTTCCTTCCTTCCTTCCTTCCTTCCTTCCTTCCTTCCTTCCTTCCTTCCTTCCTCTGTCCCACCCTCCCTCCCTCCCTCCCTCCCTCCCTCCCTCGACAGAAATGTTTTAAATACAGCTCATTCTTTAAAACTGGAATGTCCAAAGACATGCAGCTCCGCTTCCCAAGATGCTGGGATTTAAGACTCACCTTCTAGCAGATACATGCAAATACAGGTAGTCCTCAACTTATGACCACAATTTAGCCCAAAAATTGTGGTCATAATTTGGTTGTTAAGTGAGACATTTGTTAAGTGCATTTTGCCCCATTTTACAACCTTTCTTGCCACAGTTGAAAAGTGAATCACTGCAGTTGTTAAGTTAGTAACATAGTTATTAAGAGAATCTGGCTTCTCCATTTGCTTGTCAGAAGGTCGCAAAAAATGATCACATGACCCCACAACACTGCAACCATCATAAATATAATTCAGTTGTCAAATCTGAGCAGCATCCAAATCAGTGGTGGGTTCTAAGTAGTTTTACCACCAGTTCGCATTGCGCATGCACTTTGCGCGCGATCGCTGCTTCGCACAAGTGCATTGAGTAAAAAAATAGCTGAGGCATGGCAATCCACTCTGCTGCGCCTTACAGCTGACCAAAAACCAAAAGAAATAAAGGTAGGTATAGCGCGGGGGCGGGGGGGACGGCCCAACTGACATTCAGAGCGAACCGGTTCGCTCTCCTATGAAGATTTCTACTACCGGCTCTCCCGAACTGGGGAGAACTGGTAGCAACACACCACTGTTCCAAATTCTGATCATGTGACCATGGGAATGCTGCAACAGTCAGGTGAAAAATGGTCATAAGTCACTTTTTCAGTGTCGTCGTAACTTTGAATGGTCACTAAACAATCCTTGTAAATCGAGGACTACCTGTATATACTGACAAGTAATATACAACTAAAGGATGTATATGCAGAGCTCTTTGAGGGGGCTGTAACCAGATTTAATAGGGAAAATGGTTTCAAAATTGAGAAAAAATGTTTTGTTTCAAATAATATTTTGACAACTTATGCATTATTCAAGCAATGGCAGAAAGATATATCATGGTTTGTAGGACAAGGAGAAAAGCCAAAGATTATACATACATACATACATACACACATACACACACACACATATCCATATCTATATCTATATCTTTCATTGTTTTGAGCCGCCCTGAATCCTTTTGGAGATAGGGCGGCATATAAGTCTAAATAATAAATAAATAAAATAATAAATATCTATATCTGTATCTGTATCTGTATCTGTATCTGTATCTGTATCTCTATCTCTATCTCTATCTCTATCTCTATCTCTATCTCTATCTATACCTATATCTATATATCTGTATCTGTATCTGTATCATATACATAAATGCATACATACCTACCTACCTACCTACCTACCTACACACACATATCCATATCCATATCCATATCCATATCCATATCTATATCCATATCTTTTATTGTTTTGAGCCGCCCTGAATCCTATCGAAGATAGGGTGGCATATAAGTCTAAATAATAAATAAATAAAATAATAAATATCTGTATCTGTATCTGTATCTATATCTATATCTATATCTGTATCTGTATCTGTATCTGTATCTGTATCTGTATCTGTATCATATACCTACCTACCTACCTACCTACCTACCTACATACATACATACATATAATCCTCCAATAACTTCATTCCTCTTGTTTTGTACCTTGGTATGTATTTCCCAGTTACAATTGTCCAACCCATTTGATCTACTTCTCTAGGCATGCTATAGAAGTATACCATGATCATGTAGCAGAAACACCACAAACCTTCTAAAATCACCCAAGTATACAAATAATTGAAATAAATAAACGAAGTGACTATTTTAAAAGGCATCTCAGAATGTGTTTACTGTATTTTTTGAAGGAGATCTTGGAACAGTTCAGCTTCTCATTGCATGGATGGGTTCTACTAGGCAGCCCTGGCATAAGTCAATGGGAAGCTGTCAGGTTTTTCAGAAGGAGAGGCACCTATGTTTCCATTGCTGAATTTCTGTCTTTGGGGAAAGAGAAAGAGACAGATTTTCAACTTTGGTTTGTCTGATCTGGACAACCCTTCCCAGCCATTGCTTACATAGGTTCTCTGCATTCACTCAGGACATTTGAATCCATTCTTTCTCCACATCTGAGCTCTGACAAACCTAGACAAAAAGTAAGTCTTGGTTTTCTCTACTTAAAAGCATGGAGCCTAGACACACTTTTATGTGCTTATAAATCAGTTTTTAATTCTTGGCAACTGCCTGGATGAGTCTTGCAATTTTCTTGGTAAGGCTTTTCAGAAGCCATTGCCATTACTTTCTTCCTAGGGCTATGAGAGAACAACTGGCTTTGTGCCTATGGCAGGGCTACCGTTCATGACCTTTCCAGTCTTTATTTATTTGATATCGGTAGTTATCCTGCTACAAACAGACTGTTGATGCCTTAAAAATATTATAGAAACTTCATATTCATTTTTCTTATTTTTTCTTTGACACTAGTATTTATAGCATTCATTTCAATTCCAATCCTTGAAATATCACTATACGTATTTCTAAAACATTTCTTTGAACTTTTCCTCACTTTACTTTCATTCCAAATACTTAAGATTATTTTTACTTTTGCTTATTGTTCCCAGATTTCCTGGTTTAACCCTTTTACCACTTTGGAAAGAAATGCATAACTCCTAGAGCTACTATGTTCTACAGAAAAAAGTACTGGCAAGTCTCATTCTAGATTACCTACATTTTATGTAATTTGGTCCACGTTCTAATTGTCAGGGATTTGCAACTATTGCTACAGTTGTCTGCATTAACTGAGGGCCATTAGATTTTATAAAGGACTAAATCAGTGATGGCGAACCTATGATATATGTGTCAAAGGTGACACACCACAACATTTTCGGTGACACAGTAGTGTTTACCAACACTGTTTTAAGAACAAAGGCCTTGTGCAATCCGGAGCATCTTTGAGTCTACTACAGGGGCCTGTCAACAGAGAAAAACACTGCCTGAAGGTAAGTAACCCATGGCAGATCCTGGGAAGCATTGAACTTTGGAGGGCAATTGTGCTGTTCCTCAAGGCTTGCACATTTTGGGGGAAATGGCCTGAGAAGCAGCCTTTTTGAGTGGCAGTGGTGACACACTAGGGCTGAAGCTGAAGCCAGCCCAGGTTTTTACTTCAGGCCCAGCCTTGGCACTACACTGAGTGTTACTGTTTAGGGTAGCCTACATAGGGGAAGAGAAAAATTGTTCCCATTTGGTATTTTATTCAGGGGTAGGGGTATGACACACCAGCAGAGTCAAATTAGGCAATTTCCAAATTTTTGATATGCCAAGGCCAAAAGCTTTGCCATCACTGGCTTAAGTGCAAGAAAGTGACCAGAAAGGCAGAACAGGAATTTAAGCCTCTGAAATGAGCAGGAAATCTCCAAGTGCCAAAGGGCAGGCTGGTGATTTACCCCATTTTCAAAGTAATATAGATTACTATCAAAAAAGAGCACGGAGAACTTTTATCTAAAATTACATGGCCCTTAACAACTGTATATACACGCAAATAGGCACATGCATCAGTAAATTTCATATAGACCCTGAAAGTTGATTCAGATCTATGTCATGTTTTATATTAGTACTCCACTCAGTCCTGAAATTAAGTGCCTCAGAAGATCTGATTAAAACAAAGCTTCCTGAAAACAATTTTGTCCCATTTCTATAAAAGAAGCACTAAGATGTAGCTCTCAAACTGGGTATATAACTTCCTTTAGTCAACTCCCAGCTGTCTATTCAGAATGCCTATATAGATCAGGAGCACCTGTTAAGAAGGATCAAAATATTTATTTCAGGGGTATTCGGGTTGCATCTAAACAGTTTTCTTTGGTCAGGTGGTGGATCACATAAACACAAAAGCCTTTTGCAATGCTGATTTCCGAAATTAGTTGTGGAAAAGAAAGTGTTTTTCAGTCCCATGTGATCTAACCCTTGTAGCTCTTCTCAGAAAATGGAGAAACTAGTGGTGTGCCGTGTTGTCTAGTGAATTCTTACCTTCCAATTGTAAGCTGGAGCAATGCTCTGCTGGACTTAAACACTGGCAAGGTGTACCTAACATTCTGGGAGACAAAGGAACAATATGTCGGAAGGGTCTTTGTGATTGGCTAAGGGAATAAATGGGCATTCCATCCTAGAAAGAATCAGAAGGGAAGAATCCATATAATGAGTAAGGGAACTGATTCACACACTTTAGATCACTGTAGACTTAAGAGAACATGTATGTGGAGATTTTCAGTCATATAGGTTGTGGTTGTCCTAAACATGGTTTTTCAAAAGGCAACTGAACTTCCTTTGTTTTTTCTTTGAAGACATTTCACTTCTCATCCAAGAAGCTTCATCGGTTCTGACTGAATGGTGGGAAGTCTTACTGAATTCCCACCATTCAGTCACAACTGAAGAAGCTTCTTGGATGAGAAACAAAACATCTTCAAAGAAAAACCAAAGAAAGTCCAGTTGTCTTTTGAAAAAGCACCTCTGGGTTAAGTGGAGATGTAAAAACTATTGTATAAATAGAAAAATGGAATAAATGTGGGGTTCCAGCTGCTCTTCAAAGCAAGGGTGAAATTCAGCAGGTTCTGACAGGTTCTGGAGAACCAGCAGCGGAAATTTTGACCAGTTCGGAGAATCAGCAGATACCACCTCTGGCTGGCCCCAGAGTGGGTGGGAATGGAGATTTTGCAGTATCCTTCCCCTGCCATGCCCATCAAGCCACGCCCTCCAAGCCACACCATGCCCATAGAAGCAGTAGTAAAAAATTGAATTCCACCACCGCTTCAAAGGTATTCACTGGTTAATCTAGGACATGTAGTGGGTGAGGTTATAAATGTGGAACATCACTACAACCATAGGGTTGTCTCCAAATCTACTCCATTTGTGAGAATTATATGGATTCAAGAACTGTAGTTTATAAGATGTTGTTTATGGCGCTGAATGTTAGGAAAACTTAGTTAAATGGAGTTTTTTTTTCTCTCATAAATTTTGGTTAAAGAAACCATGACCTATGATTTGTGAATCCAATTTATAAGTGGGGCTCTTCCACATAATCTGCTAGCTAGCAATGCTTTAATAATTTCATTGAAGTGCCTTCGATGGACAGTGTCACCTCAGCTTATCCTTTTGTGCTGTAGAGACAACTACAATCATGCTTTCCCAGTCTGCTTCAAAACTGGTGTGTTACAACTTGTACCAGATTGAAATCAGCCTTATGGATTCCACAGTTTAATTTTATCTAAGCCACATTTGCATTCCACTTGGCTGCTGAATGGAGCTGCTGGCATGCCCTCTAGTCACTGCTTGCTGCTACCCATTTTGGAGGTGTTATATCTCTAAGAAAAAAAACGGACACATAAATTCTGCACTCCACCATCCTCTATGACGTAGGTCTTAGATATATTATATGGATTATTTATATATTTCCAATACATTTGCTCGGTTTTCTACTTCCTATCCATTTGTGCAACTAGTGTGTCAAACAGACAATAAATAGTCAAAAACTTTTCTTCTTTTCCATTAGTGGACTGGTAAAACATTTTTAAAAAGCAGGTTCACTGGTGGACCACTGAATAGTAGATGTTCTCCTCCTTCTCCCCATTCTTCTTTTGTAACTGTCTCTGTCAAGTTTCCCATTTAGCCCAAATAACTGGAAGAAAAGTAAAATTATGGTTCTTCTCGTCACCTACCAATGAACACACTACACGGAAAGATGTTAGGTAGGAAGGGTCATCAACAGAGGAGCCTCATATAAAAAAATCTACCCATGAAAAACTCAGTGGGCCTTCCAGAACTGGAACTTGCTTACCCACCATTTCAATAAATGCACATGTTGTAGCCTTCTGATTTTTTTTTTAAATTTGATTTATATGCCGCCCTTCTGCAGAGACTCAGGGCGGCTTACAATGCGCTAAGCAATAGCCTTCATACTTTTGTATATTTATACAAAGTCAGTTTATTGCCCCCACAAACTGGGTCCTCAATTTACCTACCTTAGAAAGGATGGAAGGCTGAGTCAACCTTGAGCCTGGTGAGATTCGAACCTGCAATAATTGCAGGCAGCTGGTGTTAATAACAGGGTGCTTTAGACCACTGTACTAGCCAAGGCTAATCTTATTTAGATCAGATTCTTGCAACATACAAAGCCATGAAAGCCGATTGACTATATTTATATAAATATTGACCTTAAGGCAAAGATCCCCACTATGCTCAGCATAATGAACTAGATCTTAGTAAATATGGTGAAAATATTTTTCTATTTTTTTAAAACTTGAGAATGAAAACAGGCGTGCATTTGACATAGTCTAGTTCAGGGGTGTCAAACTTGATTTCACTGAGGGCCACATCAGGGTTGTATTTGACCTCGGGGGGGCCCGGTGGGCATGTCCAGCTCGACGTCACTCGTGTCGGTTGCACCTGTGGGGGACTGAATGTTCTGCCAGAAAAAACGGAGCTTGGGAGGGCCGCGTGGCCCTCCCGCGCTCTGTTTTCACTGGCAGAAGGTTGCAGGAGGCCATTGCAGACGAACATAGAAGTGCATGAGGCCTTCCTGAGCTCCGTTTTCTCTGGCAGAGGCATCGCGGGCTGGTCCTTTGCTGTTTCCAGGGCAGCCCCACGGGACAGAACTAAGCATCCTGTGGGCCGGATCTGGCCTACGGGCCTTGAGTTTGATATCCCTGGTCTATTGATATGCTCCACAAGGCTGATAAGTAAATATATAACACCTCTGGCAATACCTCTTTACCTATATAAAGTCTTTATTATTAAATTACAATATTCATTTCAGTTTTCATATATTACACCTAGTTACATACCTGGTGCATTTTTTTAATCTCGTGTTATTAAGGAAAAATAGTAAATTGTAGAAACTTAAGAAATATTATAAACATTGCATGATGTCAGTACTGTAGTAATTTCTCTTTACATATCACAGATAGAATGACATCCTTCCAGACACTGAGCTTGTTCAAGTATATCCCAGTACTGTAAAACAACCAACAATTACTCAACCATGGGGTATTTTAGAAGAACCATTTTTTTCATTAGAAATTATCGTTAAAAGCCCTCAAAGCCAACATATACAGTAAATACTACAAAATGGTGATCTCTTACATTCACGCCACCAAATACAGACTTTATCCAAAAACTAACTTAAAAGCTCTGTTTGAGTCTTAATCATTCAAAAGTGTTTTGCACCACAAACCAAGTATTAATATAAAATTTAAAAAGAAAGCACAAACAAGAACCGTGTATGACAGATGAAATTAACAGACAGATTATGGTATTATATGCTTTTGTGGATCCGTGTCCAACTGAGCTGCATCAAGTGGATCTTCTTTTGGCAAATGTATGGTGCAGATTGGTCTCAAAGATTGTGAGAAAGGAGTCTATCAGTTTACACCCTGCAAAAGATAACAGTTCTACATGGATATCATATTCACTTGCTCTTCAAGATAATCTACTTTGGCTTCGTGCTGGGGGCATGCAGACAAATCCTGACTGCCAATATAAGATAATATGATGTATGAAATATGAGGATGGTGGTGTTTGTTTGGCTGTGGGGCTTACATAGTGAGACTTCTGTGTGCTGATGGGTTTCGCTTAAAACTTCCCTTTCCTAGCCTTTTGCAAAATATTGCTCCTAAAACACATAGGGTTCTAAAATAAGGGGGGAAATCCAGTGGTGCCTGGGTTCTTGATTAAGGTTGCTCTGTTACTGTTGTGAACCTACCTAAAAATCATCTTTCACATTAAATTAAAAATAGAAGAACTTTTCAGGATTTTCGGGATTCAGATGTTTTATTTTCAGTACTGATTCTCTCTGGTTCTCATTCATCTTCCACCCTTTCTTCTATATATTACCTTCACGACTCTTCCTTCTATAGAAAGGTTCCAAAGGCACAACAAGCAACCCTAACCCTTTGCCCCTGTGTGGTTGGAAAACAGACCACATCTTTCTTCATCTTGGTTGATGGCCAAAAAGTGAATGCTCACTCATATCTCCTCTACCTTCCTCTTGCAGAATTTGTAAGCCATAGATTCGTGATGGCGAACCTATGGCACGGGTGCCACAGGTGGTACGTGGAGCCATATCGGTGGGCACGCGAGCTCAGCTCCAACACGCATGCGTGCACCAGCCAGCTGATTTTCGGGCCTTCTGGGCCCAACAGAAGTCAGGAAACATACTGTTTCCGGCCTCCGGAGGGCCTCTGGGGAGGGTGGGGAAGGCCGTTTTTGCCCTCCCCAGGCTCCTAGAAAGGCTCTGGAGCCTGGGGAGAGCAAAAAACGGGCCTACCGGGCCCACTGTGCCATCACATGCCAAAAGTGGGGGGAGCACGGGGGCGTGGGGTGCATAGAATTATGGATGTGGGCACGCGGGCGTGTGACGCCACCGCGCTCCCCCTGCTTTTGGCACGTGATGGCAAAAAGGTTAGCCATCACTGCCATAGATCATCATAGTGATGGTTGTTCTCCTACATGGAATGCTTATGGTCAAATGACTCTTAGCAGCTCCTGCTTGGTACCTGCTAGATCAGTGTCATTCAAACTTGCTAATTTTAGAATATGTGGAGTTCAACTCCCAGAATTCTCCAGCCAGAAATCATGCCAAGAAAACTGGAAGGACTAAACCAGACCAGGAAGCAATTCAGAGAGAAGGGGTGGGTGGGTGTTAGGTGTAAAGTCATTAATTTAAAGTTAACATTACTGCACAAGTCTTGAGCTAGTATTATCATGGGAATACAAGTAGTCCTCGACTTACAATTGAGCCCAACATTTCTGTTACTAAGCAAGACAGTTGTTAAGTGATTTATGCCCCATTTTACAACCTTTTAGTAACATAGTTATTAAGTGAATCTGGTTTCCCCATTCACCATATCACCATGGAAAAGGTGATAGCAGTAGCAATAGCACTTAGACTTATATACTGCTTTGTTGTCCTTTACAGCAGTTTATAAAATCAGCATATTAATCCCATCAATCTGGGTCCTCATTTTACTGACTCAGAAGGATGGAAGGCTGAGTCAACCTCAAGCCCAACTCAAGCCTGTCAGGATCAAACTCCAGGCACTGCGCAGAGTTAGCTTGCAATACTGCACTCTAACCACTGCACCACTCTGGCCCTGATCACATGACCCTGGGACACTGCAACCGTCATAAACGTATAAATTTTAATTACGTGACAGGGATGCTGCAACATTAGTGTGAGAAATGATCATAAAGTCACTTTTTCAGCACTGTTGCAACTTTGAACAGTCACTAAACGAATGGTTTTAAATTGAGGACTACCTGTATAGCAGGAGGGGTGTCATCTCACTCTGTTGATGAATCTATATTCCAGTCTGTAAGCTTCAAAAATCATTCTGCAGCTCTTCCACCTTTTCCCATTTGAGATACTTTTGTGGGGCAAAGAAAAAATGTGGAAGAAAGAGTAGGAAAACATACAAGTGGCTAACTGCCTCTAGACCTTTCATCTAAAAGTGCTCAATTATCCTCAGTCTTCTTACTAGTAAACCCTCGTCATGTTCAATGGATTCCCTATTCCCTATACTCAAGGCCCGGGGGCCGGATGTGGCCCACGAGGTACTTAAATCTGGCCCAAGGGGCCGCCCTGGAAACAGCAAAGGACCGGCCCATGGTGCTTCTGCCAGCGAAAACAGATTCCTGAGCTCCATTTTCATCTGCCACAGCCTCCTGAAACCCTCTGCCAGTGAAAATAGAGCTTGAGAGCCTGTTTTCTCGGGCCACCACAGGCGCCCCTGACAGGAGTGACGTCAAGCTAGCTACACCCAACCTGGCCACACACACCCGGCCTCCTGAGGTCAAACACAACTCTGATGCGGGCCTCAATGAAATTGAGTTTCATTGACTGCCCTATCCCATCTTCTTCCTCATCCAAATTAACTTTCAATTTTGTTTTCAACCTGCATTTGGTTTTTTTTTTAACCTCAGAAAAGAAAGTCAGTTCAGCAACAAAGAAACAAAACATGGGTTTTTATATCCTTTACAGGCTAAGGAAATAAGATTTGTGAATATTCTATATATTCTGATTATAGCAAAACACATTATTCCGGGCTCGTTATTTTACTAAGTTGTCTGTAAGACTAAGATGCTATACAAGTTGAGGTCTTAGTCTACAAAACGCTAAGCCTCTGAACGTTATTACTCTTTAAATAAAAAATTCTGAAGGATCTCAGAGATTGCATATAGTTTAATACAGTGTTTCTCAACCTTGGGAACTTGAAGATGTGTGGACTTCAACGCCCAGAATTCCCCAGCCAGTCATGCTGGCTGAGGAATTCTGGGAGTTGAAGTCCCCACATCCTCAAGTTCCCAAGGTTGAGAAACCCTGGTTTAATATGACATAATGCAATATAGCAAAGAGAGATTTTGCTCAACTGGAGTACATGGTTTGTATGCAGAAGGTGTAAGGCTGGAGATCTAGAGATAATGGGAGGAAACAAAATCAGCTGGAAGCTCTGATGAGGTGCTAACAATTTGTGTCAATTGCACCAGGCTAAGCTAGATCACTGGCCAGATTTGTATGCAGCAGTTTTTCTATAAAAGAAATATTAAGCAGGTAGAATTGCTGTATGACCACATGGACAGTGTCAAGCTTTGTAGCCTGGCTTAGTAATGAATTACATACTTCCAGACATTTAGATTAGACTTAAGCAGGAGACATGGCTAATCTAGATTAGAATCTTTATCACAGACAAGAAGGAAGCTTCAAACGCAACAATGCAAGGAAGTGCAAAACAGTCAATGCACTTTGAAGTGCAAAGAGGTTGGAGACTTTAATAATGAAGTTCCAAAGTCTAGGCTTCTTCACCTCAACCATCTAAATCAGGGGTCTCCAACCTTGGCAACTTTAAGCCTGGATGACTTCAACTCTCTTGAAGAATTCCCCAGCCAACTCCCCAACTGGCTGGGAGTTGAAGTCCACCAGACTTCAAGTTGCCAAGGTTGGAGACCCCTGATCTAAATCATGGGTGTCAAACTTGATCATGTCATGTGACATTCTTTTTTGCCTTTGTGCAGCCGTTGTGGGCATGGCCTATGCATGATGCATCCATCCCGTGGGCCACCAGTTTGACAGGCCTAATCTAAATTAACTGAAACCTGGCAGGTTGCTTGATGTCTAAGGGAAGTGGCTGTGATATGATTACATAAAAGATGTTGGTGATTCCTGCCTCACTAAAGCCAATTCAATTGTGCAAATATTGATTAAAAGATGTACTCAGACATGTCAAATGAACCAGAGGTAGCAATGGACCCAAATTTCAGTTGCTTCAAGAATCCTCTTATTTTTAAACTATAGTTTTCTCTCTTCGAACAAGACCAAACAAATGTCTTCCTCTTGGTTTAGAATATAGAAAAAAGATTCATTATCATATTGGACCAGAGTAAATAGTTAATTAATGTAACCTAGCAAGAAATTATGCTACAAGCAATAGCTATCATCATTTTTTTACAAGTACACAAACATTTGAGAACTGAGGTGTAAGCTTGCTTCAGGACAGCTGAACAAGATCAAACTCTGACATATTACTTGTACCGACTTGCTTGTGACAACCAGACACCAAAGATATTCTCTCTCATTTCAGAAGTCGCTTAATGTTACAAATTACTGCGCAGAAGAAAAGTCCCCTTTCCAGAAGTGACGTGATCCTTGGGTAGCCTGATCTGCTCAGAAACAGGTATAAAGGAGAGAGAAAAATAGAGATTGATAGTTAATAAGGGAAAGGCTTCAGGTTTGCAGCTAACTAAGAACACATTCACACCAGTGTTTCCACCAAATTGGAACAAATTTGTTCTTCATTTCTACTAATCTGAAATGCAGAGAACAGCATGAACAAATCACTACGATCCTTCCAGCCAACCAGTAGAAAAGTAGAACCCCCCTCCACTCCACTATTTTTGCTGGAGCAGCCAAAAAAAACGTGCATTCTCCACATTATTCTAAAAAGATGTAAAATAAATTGCCAGTACTCATCCCAGCATGTATTGTGGGCAATTTTCTAGGCATCTGCAAAAAGTCCGAACAGTTTCTGCAAAACGATAGCTGCAAACTCAACAAGGCACTCTTTCTTTTTAAAAAAATATTTTTTGCTGTCTGTGATTGTGAAAGAATAGCATGCTGACAACTGGGTAACCATGTGTTGTTGTTTTCTTAGTAATATTATAGTCGTACCATTACTGTGGTATGAGGTTGACTGGTTTGAAGTTCAGTGTGTTCTGCAAACACAACCAACAAATGCTCATGACCTTGAACTAGTCTAACAGAGACATTGCTCTGAATGAATTTATCGGATTTCTCAATGCCTGGATCACTTTGCCAGCTTAGTGGATTCCAGATCAAGGCCTGCAGTCAAGGATGATAGGAGTTCTAGATGCACATCTTAGAGACCGAGCTTGGAGAAATCTGGTCAGAATAGTTTGCATAACTATGCAAAACAACACATTCCTAGCATTTTTGCTTGTTGTCCCTTTAGAAGTTCCAAAGCAGTGGCACAGCCTGGGCCTCCCTCCTTGAGTTGCCAGTTGGCAGAAAAACTAAAAGAAAACAAAATGTCCTGTGTCTTAGTTCCTCTGTCAGTCAATTGATGGGCAAAAACTGGCAGGATTTTCATAGTTCAGAGAGGAAACATTAACCCCTTCCTGTGTTCAGTAAACAGGACGGACAACATTCCACATCAATGTTCAGTTCAGAGTAAAATTAAACCACCATCTGGTTGGTTTGGTTTTGGCAAAGCAGGTAGTATGAAATTCCTGCTATGGTTTGCTGATAATATTTTACAGCATCCATGCGAAGATATTCAAACAGAGACAAAAGTCATATTTTCAGCCATTCTTTTGCTGTGGGATTTTATTTTATTTTTTTCTTTTTCTAATACAAGGAAAAGTCAGTGGGACATAGAGAAGGTATATGATCATAAATGGAAAATCATGTTATCTAGATCACTTATGCCCATTTACAAAATGCAAAACAGAATATAGCTAATAAGAGCTTCATCTAGAAGCTTCCCTTAAGAGGTGGAGAAAGCTGCCTCTTAAGGGCTGGGCTGGGAAAAATCTTACAGTTGCAAGTAGGCAAAAGAGGAAAGCAGTTTAACTGAAAAATAAGAGGCTATACATTTGTTACATACATTAAGAGAGAAATTATTGAGTACTTAGATGGCTACAGTGAGGTTCATACATAATGCTAAGCCAAAATTAAAAACCAACAACATGATAATTTAGATGCTGTATGAGTTCTTACATTATGGTTTGTAAAACTTGTTTTATGGCCTAAAATGCTGAATGTTTGATAAAACATGTAAAATTATCATGCTTATAATGAGGGCATCAACCCATTTTTAAAAGCGGTCCAAAGAGCTGTACCTTTTTCAGCTACATCACACTTTATAGAGGGAAAGCAACACTGAATGAAATTATATTTTCAAAATTGCAGGGATCAAATATGCTTAACAACTTTCTAGATCTTATCTAGACAATTGCAGGGAAAGTTAGATTTTAAGAGTACAAAATCAAAGAAGGAGCTAGAGATGATATTTGTAAATGTTGTGGTTGATTCCCTCCCCTCATCTTCACCTTCAATCTTTTATTTGATTCTGGCATGACTTTGCTGTCTTTATAAGCTTTACTATTTCAGAAACATTGCATATTATTTCCTTATCACCGACATGTTTCTGCCCATTATGTAACTTTGTATATAGCTAATCATTTTTATGAAGGGGAAGAGGCAGAATCATCAGCAAAGGCTGAATTAGTGAAGATTGTACCATTGTGGAGGTTTTGTGGCTCACATTAGGCGTTAAATGGAAGAGTACAGCTAATAGGATTTGGGAAACCTGAAGGGAAGAAAGCAAAGGAGGAATAGAGGAGTGAGGCCCCTTTGAAATGACACATACTGGGGAAATGTCTCGCAAAGTTTCTCTTATTACAGACATTGTGATGAGAAAAACTAACCTCATGGAAGTCTGGCCTCTATGTTATTATACCAAAAGGCTGGGGATTAGAATAATTTGGAGACGAAGGGCAACGAAAAAAGGAGACAGTGATTTTATTCCAGAGCCAGTAAATGTGCTTATCTTCTTACTCTAGTTTGGCATCCTAGCCCTCGATAGAATGGATCAAAGTAAAGGGAGGGCAGCCACAACAGATTGACTTTACTTCCACTTTTTATCAGCTGCAGTATTTTTTCCTGTTGAAAGCAACTGGTATGGCTACTGAAAGAGGCTGTCAAGGGAAGAAGAGCTATTTTGTCTTCTCTAGTCCATAGGCAGACTAGATGGCCTTTAATCGGAGAGCTATCAGATCTGGCCTGAAAACTCTGAATGATCATGAGATCGCAGCAAAGAGGGTTTTAGGTGTCTCTTCGCTGACATCTAGATGTTTACAATCCAGAAGCAATAATCCTCTTTTACCTCCTTATTCCCAGAGGTTGCACATTATCTGGTGATCAAATAGCAATATGGTCGTTCTCCTGCACATTCATAATGCTGTAGAAATGGAGATATCAACTGCACCTGCCCAAATTCTCTGTCCTACATAATTATTAAAGGAGCAGGCATGTTGCCTGCTTCTGTGCTTGGTTATCCTGCGTTGGGCATCTCTCTCAGATACAAATTCATCATTTAGGTACATTGGTTTCGTAAGCTACAGCTTGCTTTTTAATTATGTTAAGGCAAAACCAAATCATGATGTGTGAAGCTAGATATTAACTTGGTCTGTTAATCACACATAATTACCAAGCCTTCTTTGATGAACTCTTTCCTGTCTATTGGCAAGGATTAGTCTCTCTTCTGGTACACTAGTATTCATAACATAGGCCTTCAGTACTAGCCATGAAGAAGTTTCATGTATTGTGATCATAAAAACGACACAATGTCATTTGTGTGACGATATCCTTGCACAGGTGATGTCACACATGAAACCTTTTGCCATCTCCTCACAAATACCCTCCCCCTTTAAAAAAAAAACATTTCTATTGTGCTACTCACCAAGGCGGAAGTCACATGATCTGTCCCTTTCGTACAGAGCTTTGGCAAAGATGAAGCTCAGGGGATGATCCAAGCCTTCTCTCAGGTTGCCCGACCCACGTGGTCTTCGGTTCTCATAACAAAGCTTTACTAATTGACTGAACTCTAATGGCAAAAGTGGAATATCAGTAAGAAACAATGACGTCTGTAACTATTGGTGATTTGTCCATAATATTCATAAAACTTGACTGAATGAACATTTTATTTCTACAGAAGAGTCAAAGGTTGTGAACAACTGAATTCCTCAGGAGCAGGATCAACATTAGAATACTGCACTTTATAACATACTTCAGGTTACAAACTGAGAACTGTAAATGAAAACCTTGTAGGCTGATCCTGGTCCTTCCGTTGGAAAAACCTCCCAAAACTCCCATTGGGTTCAGTTAGCACCAGAATGTGGCGTATTATTGACAGAGATGTTTGCATAAAAATACATTTATCAATGAATTGAACTGTGTTCAATGAGGCATGGCTTCTCATTACCTCACAAATCCTTCAGAACCCAACAAATTAATAAACTGAACAAAAGGCAACCAACTTTCCTGCCATATCCTTTTCCAAGATTCAGGCAAAGAGGTTTGGCTTGACATTTATGAGAAGGAGAAGAAGGAGGAGAAGGAAGATCTGAAAAAACAACAACAACCCAGTTTTTGGCAGAAGTGCTTGTTTGTTTCATTGCATGTCACATCCTAGGCAAAGGACCAGAACTTGTAGACGGAGAATATAAAACTTGGCTAGGATTAGGACTCGAATTCATCCCAGTGGGAATATAATATAAACTTTCCATATAGTTGCCATCAGGAACTGAAGGAGCTTCATGCTTTGCAAAATGGTTAAAACCATCACTAAAGTTTGCATTTTCTTGAACGGGCAGTTGGTCTTGGAGATCCAGAGGGCCAGGTGGTGCAGGTGGAGGGGGAAAACCCGGACATCCAGAATATGTCATGTAAGGTTGCCCATAACTTCCTGGATTCATGACCATTGATGGAAAAGGAGGTTGGTAAAGTCCACTGTGTGATGGCAGAGGAGCTGGTGGTATTAACACTTCAATGTACTGCCCTGTCTCTGGGTCATAAAGCATCTTCAACTGAGGTTGCCTTGGGGATTCTACATAATAGCATTTTCCACTCTCGGGATCAACCAGCATTTTTCGATGTGCCTGTAGAGGAGCAGCAAAATGTCTTGTTGGGCTTGGAGCACTTTTACCCAAAGGTGAAACTCTTTCATTTCTTCTTGGGAAACTGGGGGACTCTTCATGTCTTAGGGGGAGTTGCCCAAGGCATGGGGCGCTGTATAACAAATTATCAGAGGGAGTTTTCCTCTCCATTTGTTTTGATGGGAAAAAATCACTGTTCATTTTATTTCCAGATAAGTCCACTCCTGGCTGGAAAGAAACATTGGAAGTGAATGAAGTGTTATCCATGTGCAAAGGTGGCGACTGCTTAGGGTCTGGCTCAGATGGATGTGTTTTCACAGGAATAGTTAAGTAATTTGTGTTGTCAGCTTGGGTAGTAGAAAAATACTGTTCATTTGTTGCCTGGTGGCTGTTATTAAAATAATCACATCCAGAGTCATGGACCTTTTCACCAGAGGTTTTTGGGGTAAACATCGAATTCGACACAAGCTTGATTCCCTCCATATACTCTCTTGCTGTTAATGGATTATCTGAAATTATACTTTCTGAATGTATTCTGTGGTGGCCGGCTAACGGTTTTCTGTCTTCCAATGCTGTTGTTTCATATATTCTATCAACGTATTGATTATTTACTGGAGTTTGCATCTGCAATTTTGGAATATTTATGACTGGAGCTTGGGTAGCTTGTGGGTACCTATAGTTTTCACAGGATGGCAGAGATTCGGAAAACATATTTTCTTCTTTCGAAAGGACAGAGTAACCTTTACCGTCTTTGGGACCCACTGTGAGGGTTTCGCAGGATCGATGTTTCTGATAGGGCAGTTCAGCTTCTTGTACTTTGCAAGAGTCCATCATACGACTTTTAGTCAAACAGTTAGGCTCTCTCATTGAGATTTCCTGGACATATGCCGATGGTGGAATCACAATGATCTCAGATGAAGCAACAGCTTTATTTTCTCTGTGATTAAACTGAGGCCAGGTTTCTTTGTTCATCCTATCATCTATTGCAGAATAACCCACACAGGGGAAATAATCAGTTGCTGTTGTGTGTGGCTGCTTGGAGAGAGAACTGTTCACTTGAATATTAAGCTGAGATTCTTTCTTGGTGGTGGTGGAAGTAGGTCTGACATTTAATTCACTCCGCTCGCAAAGTACTGGTTTCTTTTCAACAGGATGCTGAAATTCTTTATTTTTGACAGCTAACTTCTTGGACCGAATTGTAGTAATATGTACCCCAGATTCACCCATTGCTGAACATTTGTTTGATACCATGGGAGGAAAATGGTCCCTGGACATCTTTGTACTGGCCTCCTGGAGAGAAAGTGTTGACATATCTAAGCCTTGGGGTTGATCTTGCTTTTTCTCCTTCATGTGACGTCCTGCCAGTACATAATCTTTTCTACATATTGAGGTGCAGTGTATGAAGAGAGGAGAGATGGTAGTGGATTCCTTTGGAAACCCAGTTAAGTTGTCGTTTTCACTTTTTTCTGCACTAGAACTCTGTTCAGCACTGGAACCCTCTGTGGATTTAAAGCCAAGGTTGTATGCCTCATTCACTATTTTTCTAATGTCTCTGGATTGATGTGTCCTTGCATTCCCTTTGTCTGGTGTGTGAGCAGTTCCCTCGGTGAAAGATGCTTTAGGACAATCGAATCTGCCGGTGTTGTGGAATTTGCCAGAAGCTGGAACAATGATTGAGGATAGTTTCATGCTCTGAAATGTCGGCATCCTCTTGGTGGCAAAACCTCTGTCCCAAGACGTGTGCCTGAAGGCATTGGGAACACTGTGTTTATTCTTCATCTGTGGGACAAGTTTCATTTCTTTAGTTTTGGATACGAAGGTGTTCCTAGAGGTATCTTTGGGTACCGCCAGGCTTGAAGGTTTAAAAGGAAAGGTATCTTCTTTTGAATGCAGGGCCTTCTTTTGCTGGATAGCTCGCTGCTTCAGATTTGGCCATGGCTTTTGTGACTTTGCAAATTTGGGAACCAGAGGTAAGGTTTTGGGGTCGTCCTGCATGGCCTCAAACACGGCTCGGGCTCTCCAATATTCCTGCCTTTCCCCAGAGGTCTCTTTTCTGATGTTGCTCAATTCTAGCACGTTCACTCCACCTTCTGCCAAGACAGGGAGTCTGTCCAATGGAACATCTTCTTGGTACTTCATTCTCTCATTCAGCTCATTAAATGTATTCTTCAGTTTGTAGACATTCTCTCTTAGCTGCTTATTAAGCACAACTCCCTTTGTTGGCCGTAAGGCATTTCTGCCTCCCTCACTGATAGCAAGAGGCTCAGACCGCTCGCTGGTGGTGGAATGGCTCTGCACGTCCTCGGTTGAGAAACTGCAATCGGATTTGGACAAAGAACTGGACTTGCCTTCTAAGCTATCCCCCTGGAGGTCAGTACTGATGGAGGAAGGGACCGAGGAAGGTGAACTGTCCTGGATGGAAGCTTGTTCCATTTTAATCCTTTGCTCATATTGCAATTTTTTAGCTAAGACGTTTTTCACTAGATTGGAAGCAAGCTTGGTTTTGCTATAAGCGCTGCCTAGAGAAGCCGCTTTTAGAAACTGCTTATAATTTATCCGAAACTCATCACTAATATTCCTCCCCTTTGCAGATGGGTCTTTCCTTAGCTGTGGGAATGACTGCACAGATGCAGGCTCGCCAGGAGCACAAAAGCCCGTCTCCTTCTTGTCCTTCCGTCTCAACTGGATCTGGCGTTTGGGCACCATTCTCTTTTTAGACAGGCTCTTTTTGCCATCTGCATTCTCTTGTCTGAGATCAATGCAGTCGAAGTGTTCCTTCCCCAGGACTCCACTGAGCAGTTCTGTTTCTGGGTCTTTGCCTGGTGGTGGGAAAGTCCAGTTTCCTTTGCTGTGGCCAACCACCATTGTTTTCCTCTGATCACTGCACGCCGGCCACCTGTTCAGTCCATTACAATCTTCTGGCAAGGAATTGGACAGGCTGGATGACGTCCCATTACTAGAACTATACATATCTAGGTAACTGCCTTGGGGACACGAGAGGCTCCGGAAAGACCCAGCGGTGAGCTTTTCCACTTCATTATCAGCCTCATCGGAATCACTCAAAACACTTGAATTTTCAACAAAATTATATCTGGGGCATGCCGATTTGCTACTTACAGGACCATGAGGTCGACTGCCAAGGCTGCTCTTCTTCAGCTTGCGAGCACTGGGCAACATTTCCTTGGATTTATCAGCACTGAATTGTGCAGGATGATCCAAGTATTTAGATCCGCTGCTGTCTCCTGGCTGCAGCCTTGGTGTGACTAGACCCATTCCACTACTGCATACTGGGTCTGAGCTATTATTAGCTTTGATTGACGTCTGAACCTGTTGGCTTTCCTTACCACTGGAACAGAGTTTGTCTCTCCAGTTTTGATCTTTTATAGCACTGGGGAGGTCTGCTTGCAGGCTCTGCACTCTTGCCCCTTGGACTGGCATCGAGCCTCCTAAAGTCTTGCTCTTATTTGGGGGGAAATGAACTTGGATGTCTCCAGAAGTTGCAGAAGAACTATTTCTTCTCCCTTGGTAAGAGTTGCTGAAATCATTCGAAGTCCTGTGGGGTTGTCTGGCAGTAGCTGCGGAGATTCTGCTTTTGCGAGCAAGTTTTGTCTGATCTGCAGAGAGGATCAACATTGCTTGTTCATATTCCTCATCACAGTAAGTGCATTGCATGATACGATCCCCTCCAGCTTCTTCCAAGTATTCAATACAGTCTTTAAAGCTCTCGGCCTCTTCTGAGCTCGGTGCCGAACGATAAGAGCTAGAAGTGTCGGAGGTGCAATTGCTAGAAACATGGCTCTCTTCTTTCTCCAGGGCTGAGTGGACTCTGCAGTTGTAGTTGCTAAGCTCTTCTTCATTCACTCCAACAGGCTGAGAAGAAAGTGGGCTCTTACTTGACACAGAGGAGAACATTTTTGGCGCTGTGGAGATCGTATGAGTCTGTAATGAGACAATAGAAGACTGGATCCTTTTTTCATCCTGGGTGCAGCTGGGACTCTTCCCACTCAACCCTGAGAACTTGATCTTCTAATTGAAGCTCAGGTTCCACCTCCACTCCCCCTATCTTTAATCCCCTCATGAGAAAAAAGGCCAAATCCTTGGTTAGGTCATGTGGCTTTGCAAACCGTGCTGAGAAAATAGAAACACATACACACATGCACACACATATAAACAGTGTGCTATAAAAACAGTATACAAACAAAAATATCAGTGCTACCTCTGATTGCTTGGGGGGGGAGAGAGAGAGAGAGCGCAGTACCACATGTCAATATGTAATAGCTGGTTTCAAAATGCAACTTACTCTGAAAAGTGAATGCTTGGCTGAACACCTTTTCCCCATAAATATAATGAGTTAACATAAAATTACGGTTACCACCAGAATCTTCGGCTTGCAATCTGATTAAAGAAACATTAGCCTTTGAATTGTGTTCATTTTATCTACATACAGTTGCATAAAATAGTAGTGAGAACAAAGGGGGAAAGTATCTGGAAGGATGTTGTTATGGGATAATTTAAAAAACAAACAAACACCCCTTCTAACTCTGTACTTATATAACTGAAATGTCCATGAATAAGGTTATGGGTGTGAGTAACTGAGTCAAGGAATTCTGTTGTACATCATCTACTGTATTAGCAATTCATCCTGAAGATGAATAGTCTGGCTAGTCTAGTGAAAAGAAGGACTGGGGTGATATAATAGCAATGTTCCAATATTTGAGGGGTTGTCATAAAGAAGAGGGGTTCAACCTATTCTCCAAAGCACTTGAAGGCAGGACAAGAAGCAATGAATGGAAATTAACCAAAGAGAGAAGCAACCTAGAACTAAGGAGAAATTTCCTGACAGAACAGTTAACCAATGGAACAAATTGCCTTCAGAAGTTGTGGATGCTCCAACACTGGAAGTTTTTAAGAAGAGATTGGACAACCACTTGTCTGAAATGATATAGAGTCTCCTGCTTGAGCAGGGGGTTGGGCTAGATGATCTCCAAGATCCCTTCCAACTCTGTTATTCTATTACACCTGAAACCCAGTACATAATTCACTCCATTTTGTCTTCTTCATCTGGTGATTCTTCATGGCAATGCGTTTGCAGAAACTACTTCATCCTCCCCCAGCCCTTTCTCCTCCTCCTCAAATCAGCCAATTGCTCAGTTTTGAATCCATCAACAAATCTACACTGCCAGTGTTGACTTTAGTCTTATTTCTGAGAGCTCCATAAAATCAACAAGTGTACCTTCTCTCTCCTGTTACACATCAAAAGTAAAACATAAAAAGGCCTCTTTTGGGTTGTTCTATTAATTTACATGATTATGTGCTGGTGAAAGGGAGCTTTAGGTCAAATGGGCTTCCATTTGTGAACCATGAGGAGAAAAAAATGAGTGTAAAGGTTGACGAGGAAATGGGATTTGCGTTGGTTATTATAGCCATATAAGTACCAGGCCTTTGTTTTGCAGTAAAAGCAGAAAATAAATCACTACATGAACCAGTTTGATTTAATGATTAAGCTGCAGGTTTAGAAACCAGGCGACTATGAATTCTAGTCCCAACTTAGACCTGAAAGGAAGCTGGATGGTTTTGAACTAGTCTTCTTTTTTCTCTCTCAGTCCAACCCACCTCACAGGGTTGTTTTTGTGGAGTAAATTGAAGATGGAAGGAATATTAGGTAAGTTTGTTATTTTGAGTTAATAATAAAGGTGGGATAAAAAAATATAAAATCTAATGATGGACTAAATCTTAAACTCAGATAGTAGATGGTTGGAATATGGCTGTTTTTGTGTTATACTTTGTAACTGATTTAAAAATTGTAAACTGCCTAGAGCAGGGGTCAGAAACCTGCAGCTCTGGAGCCGCATGTGGCTCTTTCACCCCTCTGCTGCAGCTCCCTGTCACTCAAAATATGCGCCACAGCCGCCAATGTGCAACACCTGCCGGCATGTGATATATTGAGCTTTTCAACCCCTGGTAGGCCAACCATGTATAAATCCAGGAAAAGAAAAGTTTCAGAAGAAAACAGAACATTTAATTCAACTACATATGCTAGTTTTGTGGCTGCTCAAGAAATAGTCAGGCACAGGAAGGGTTTTGTGGCTCCCGGTGTTTTCTTTTCTGTGGGAAACTGGTCCAGATGGCTCTTTGAGTGTTTAAGGTTGCAGACCCCTGGCTTAGAGTGTAGTTGGGTATCAGGTGGCATAATTATAATTATATTATTATAATAGGAGCCTGGGTGCTGCAGTGGTTAGAATGCAGTATTGCAAGCTAACTCTGCCCACAAACAGGAGTTCGTTCCTGACTGGCTCAAGCTTGACTCAGCCTTCCATCTTTCCAAGGTCGTTAAAATTAGGACCCAGATTGTTGGGGGCAATAGGCTGACTCTGTAAACCGCTTAGAGAGGGCTGTAAAGCATTATGAAGTGGTATATAAGCCTAAGTGCTATTATTTGGTGATTAATTTTCAAGATAAAGTAGAATGACTTCAAATAAATCAGTAACTTTTGGAGGGCAAGAGAAATTATAAGAGCACATTATGAGCATTGTCACAAAATAGTTATTGGGGTAATGGGAAATTTGGTTTTCCAATTCACAAAATTATAGAAAGGATCAAAAAATCAACAAGACAAAATGGTAAACCAGCAATACTAAAGGAAAAGTAACTTGGCAAAAAAGCTAGATCAATTTACCAGGAAAAGCCGAAGCCTTAATTGCAGAATTCAGATAACTCTTTCTAAATAGAATTTTCTGCTCCAATATTCACGTTTCAAAAGACAATTTGATGAGGCCCAGAAACAGTCAACTAATGAACAAAACTAAGCAAAGATGATTCAGACCCTGCAAATCCAAATCACATGACTCTCATGCATAGCACACACACACAAAAAAACCCCATTTCAAATAAATGACATTAGGAAAACATTCACAGGAGCAAAATACTGGCCTATTGCCCAATCTGTATTTCACAGGCAAATACTGTATATGCAAAAAATAAATAGGCATGCAAAACTAGGCAAATAAGTCAGCTAACGTCCACACTTGCTTACATGATACAAACAAAAAACACCAAAGCTGGCAAGCACATAGATTGAGTAGGCATGAAATGAAATGGTCTCTTCATTTGGTCCACCAGTATCCTACAAGTGCCTTTGGACGGCTTTCACATTCCAGCTTGTCTTTTTACTGCTTTATTTTATTTTTTTTCCTGGGGCCATGTTAGAACAAAGCACATGCATATATACTGGTATTCTGCTTCTCCGTCTCACCCGCTTGGTTTTTCCTGCCAAGAGAAGCACTTTTCAGAGGGTATTTAAGTGAGATGTCCAAATTGGGACTTTTGGCTTGTTACTAAGGCAGTTTGGAAGCCATCCCCTCCCGCTTAGCCCTTATTCCTGGTCTCCGGTCAGAACAGAAAGTTGACACTGTGACCACTTGCTGCTAGAACACTCCTGCCCTTCCCGGTCCGTTTCATAGCAGGCCAAATGCTTTGCATAGAGAAGACCTCGCTCCCTTTCTGGTGTCTCCAGATAGGATTGAAAAAAATGTCTGTCTGAAAGTTTGAAGAGCTGCTGCCAGAAGATCAGATTGCTTCAAGAGGCATGAAATTCATGTCCCTACAAATTCTTTCAGCCTATCATGCATTTGTTTTGTTTTGTTTTTTATTGGAAAACTGCTTGCTCATTCTTCCCAGCCCCTAATTCACTGTTCCTAGCTATGATTAAATACCGGTGAAGTCCATCTTAGAAACGTGCCGTTGTCATTGCAGCTTTTTGGGGAAAGCCCCAAAATTCAAAGCTGCTGGGATGCCACCTTTGCTCAGCAGGACCAACCAGTAGAAAACCTTTAATGTGTCTCTTGGTGTATCTGTTAATAGTTTCTAAGATGAGCCCTGCCCTCCATAGCGCATACCAGGAAGAATGTATGCAATACCAAGCAAGCGACATATATTTCACTTGCAGAAGAAATATGTCTGTCAAGGCAAGAAAGTTGGAGGGAGGATAAAAATGTAGTTGTTGCTCCTTTGTGAAGGGAAGGAAGGGACATTCTTTTTCACTCTTAGAACATTATCGTTACCTTTGTCAACTTTGTTGAATAAGCTTATAAAGATTTTTGCCCCTCCCCTCCGGCCCTCATTACTACAGGCTGGCTTGATCCAACAACAAGGCCTATAATCTGATCATGGAGCTCTTTTCAGTGCTAGTTGAACAATTATCTGGTCATGAGCAGAACACGCTATTTTATTTATTTATTTCATGTACATTTAAAGACTGCCCATATCACTCACAGAGCAACTCTGGGCGGCGCACAATTAAAACCATTAAAAAAATATAAATACTATATTCCAACGGGAGGCAGTTAAAACAGAAATAGAATATTGCAATTAACGTTAATATTTTTTTTAAAAAAACTATATTCCAATAGGCATCAGTTAAAACAGGAATAGAATATTATACAGGTAGTCCTCGACTTACGACCACAATTGAGCCCAAAATTTATGCTGTTACCGTGAGACATTTGTTAAGTGAGTTTTGCCCCATATTAGACCTTTCGTGCCACCATTGTTAAGTGAATCATTGCAGTTGCTAAATTAGTAATCCAATTGTTAAGTAAATCTGGCTTCCTCATTGACTTTGCTTGTCAGAAGGCCACAAAAGAGGATCATGTGTCCCTGGAACACTGCAATTGTCATAAATATGTACCAGTTGCTAAGCATCTGAATTTTGATCACATGACCCTAGGGCAGTGGTGGGATTCAAGTAATTTAACAACTAGTTCGTGCTCCTAATGATTTCTTCCAACAATCAGTTTGCCAAACTTCAGAAAGTTAACAACCGGTTCTCTCGAAGTGGTGTAAACTGGCTGAATCCCACCACTGCCCTAGGGATGCTGCAAAGATTATAAATGTGAAAAAACAGTTATATTTTTCAGTGCCATTGTAACTTTGAATGGTGACTGAATGAACTGTTCTAAGTCAAGAACTACCTGTAATTAATATTAAAGCGGTTCAAGGCCCTAATCAATCCCAAGTTTGTGTGTCTTCTTCAAGCCTCAAGCAAATCTGCAGAGCCCGGTCTTCAGATCCTTCCGAAAGACCAGGAGAGTGGAAGCCCACCTCATCTCTGGTCATCAAAGCACAGCCTTTTTTCACAAGGACCCTCTCTCATAAAGGTTTTATCACCTACTTAGGAGTACCACAACACTGGAGATGAACTGCGCTCCATATGGAGTGAGGAGTTTTCTGTCGCTATTATCTTCTCTATCTAATTAGATTACAATTTATAATTTCAGATCAAGTCAGTGGAACAAGGGAGAATCCTGGCACAGTTGGTTACAGGAAAAAAATGGGCACAGCTTGCTATGGTTACTTGTCCCATTTCCTTTTCTGTGTCTTTGAACTTCTGTTATTTTCTCAAGAGCCCCATGGTGGATATTTAAGTTGATTTATTGTTTCAACTGGAGAAATCATAGCACATTATTAACAACTCTCATATCCCTGGATGCCATGCGGTTTTCATGCCAGGCAAAACAACAGGAATAGTAACAAATTGCCACTTACCTATGTACAGCATTTGGAAGAGTTCCTACTGTGACAGCTGAGAGAGCAAGTTCAACCTGACAGTTGTCACTTGGGAGGATTGGATTCAACTGGTATGAGGTGGGGCAGGAAGAGGCTATCCAAGCTTTGGTCTGTTTGCAAAGGCTCTGAGAGTGCAAATATCCAATTCTCTAACACAGGGGTGTCAAACTCGATTTCATTGAGGGCTGCATCAGGGTTGTGTTTGACCTCGGTGTGTGTGTGTGGCCAGGGTGGGCGTGGCCAACTCCACATCACTCATTGAGGCTCTGTTTTCGGCCGCGACGTCCTCTTGCAACCCTCCGTCAGCAAAAACGGAGCTCCATTTTCACTGGCAGAGGCACCCTGGGCTGGTCCTTTGCTGTTTCCAGGGTGGACCCACAAACCAGATCTAAGCACCCTGCAGGCCGCATTCAGCCCGCAGGCCTTGAGTTTGACACCACTGTTTTAACAGGAGCTCTTCATTATACTCTATTTGACTTATGGCAAAAAGGATAATTTATAAGAAGAAAGGATTTTTATGTCCTAGCTAGGCTCGGCCTTGATCTGGGGCAGCATTAGCAAAAGTCTTTCTCACAATGAGATGGTACAAACATCTTGTTTTATTGTTTGTATATTTCTTAATTATTAAAACATCAGCTTTCTTTTGTATGTCTGGTGTAGCATCTTTTTCCATGTCATTCTTGCAGCCTGTCATTTATAAACCCCTTTCAACCAAACTTGACTTTGTCAGGTGAAACTTGTTCCTCTTCCATTACATATTTTAAATACAGTCTCTCCATACTATTAGAATTAATTTCTGAATTCATTTAAAAAAAATCCTTCAGTATATCCAGTGTTAGAATATTTTTGCTTAATTCTGCAATTTTTTTATGTGTTCTCCTTTAATTGTAATCTTTACTTCCCTCTAGTGTCCAATTTTTAAAATCTGACTTTTTAAAAATTCAAAACAGAAATATTTTGCTCTGAGAAGGATTTTTTTATAATCAATTTCAAAATCATCTTTCAAATTTATCTGGACTCTTGGACTAAGAGTCCAGATAAATTTGAAAGATGATTTTGAAATTCATTATAAAAAAATCCTTCTCAGAGCAAAATATTGTAACTTTTTAAATCAAAGTTTTAATCTCCCTTTTGTTGGGTATTAAAAATTGTTTTTAAGTTCTATAAAGTTGTACTAAAACTTTCTCTAGCCAAGCATTCAAGGAAATGGACCCAGTGCTGTCAAACTTGTTGATCCTAAAGTTTCTAATATCTGAAAAGCAGTTGGCAAGCAATTTCCAAAAGTGAATAGAAAAGGAAGTATGCAAACTTAGTGTCCTTTCAAAGGTGCTGACTGCAGTTTGAACAAGATGGCTATTCTCTTATCTCCCAAAGTTCTAAACACACCAAAAACAGTTATTTAACTTATAATCTCCTTATGAGGAGCAACTGTCTAGCACACTTGTGTGCAAACTCAAGTCCTCTCCTTGTCTAGAGGGATTTCGAAGAGCCAGTCTATTCACAAAGAACTTGTGAATAGACTGGCTCTTCGAAATCTCTCTAGACAAGGAGAGGACTTGATTCACCATGGTTGTTGGCTCTGCTTTTCACAGAGATGTCTTGAGTCTGCCATTTTTGGGGTCTCTGTAGGCCATGGAGAACCTGACCTTTGTGATCTGACACTGAATGTGGTGAAATGAATATTTAAAACAAGCTCATTGGTACCCTTTCATAAATCAATCATTCATCCAAATAATCTTTCTCAGGCATCATTTTGAGAGAGGAGATATCCACCCTACTCTTCTATTCAGATTTTTGCACATACAAATATATATATTTTTAACCATCATTCTCTGTCTTCTACACATTCCTTTCCCAAAATGACCATCTCTTGATTACCTAGATTCCCAGGCTGAAAGTGTGAAGCTCTTTCTCTCTAAATGGGAAATAGAATACAATATCCTCACTGGGGCAAACATAGATGCATTTTTAAAACCTGGTTCTGTGATTCTGAAAACCTTCTGGCTTATCCTGGGACACTTTATGAAAGAGAAATGGCTCAGCATGAAAACACTGCTGCTCTCATCAGTGGTATGGCTTACAAATTGATAATCTGGCTGCACCTTTGTGGACTGGCTGAATTTCTGAACATTTTTGGCTACTCCATATCAATTATGCTGTCAAAGAGAGATGTTTCATAAAATGTGGCATTTCTATTTATTACTGTATGCACTTTTCTGATCATAGATTTAATACATTTTAAGGTGACTTTGTTCTACAACAAATTACCTTAGCATGTAATAGGAACTAACTGACCTTGACAGGGCATAGAAGCTAAAGATGAATAGCATTTGGAAGGGAAACTGGAAATCCCAGTTCCAGAAACCAGACTGAAAAGTACAAATATATTCTGGAAGGCAGGGACAAGCTACTTCTCCTTGACTGAAAACTAGATGGATATTCCATATAAACAGAGTCAAGTTTTAAGAGTCCTCTCCTTTTTAAAATGATAGAAACAGTGCATAGAATATCAATGCTATTTTGAATGCTCATAAAATAGCTTTTAAAAAATCCCTTTGGGTGACCTTAGGCTAAATTTTATTCACCAGGACTGAGGACATTTCAAGCATTCCTACTTACTTTCCATATTATCTTCTGTTTAATTTTTCATGCTTTGTCACTGTGACTGATTCATTTTTATATACAAGTAGCGAAGATGTTTTTCAGTGGCAAAGTTGAAAGCTTATTCCAAACAGTACTAGCAACAAAACCTCTATTAATAAGTAGATGCAAAATTAAGATGTTTAATATTACCACTGAAAGTACTTGGACTACTAGTACAATGTGAGTTCTTATAAATATTTCAGCATCTAAATGTCATATGGCTTTATTGATCCAATTTCCCAAACATCACCTCAATACTGAAATGTAGCCAAGATAATTAAACTAAAGTTTACCTGACACTGATTGAAATGGCTAATTCACAATGGAGAGATCCAATCTGTTTGTACCTAAAGAGGGGACCAGAAAGGTTTCAGCTTGAGCTAAAAGATGGCTTTTCAAGCCTTATATAAAATATCCCTCTTATGTTCAATATCCATAAAATAGGAGATATTAATTTTTTTCTTTCTCTTCAAACCAACCAGCAGATAAACATAGATAAGTGTATATAAGTTTACAACATGTGGAATGAGACACAACAGGTTGCACTTAGTGGAAACTATAGCAAAGTATATTGTTTATTTATTTTTTCAAAAAGGGGTAGCAAAGGAACAGCAGCAGGTGCTAATCCACTACAGCCATGCCAAGATCATGCTACTGGATACTCCGGGTCAGATCAGTTCACTAATGGAGCTAAATTTAAAGGCTTGGGAATTAATAAAAAAAACATGTAAATCTCACGACAATTTAAGGTAAACACAGTATATTAACTGAGGTTTTGAAAAGCCAGAATCCAAAAGGTTAAGCAGAGTTGTTCTCAACTCACACAACTCAGCCATTCATATAAATCAGGGATGTAAGATCTAAGTAAGCTGGTAGAACCAATTCATGGGGATCATATATAGAATAAAGTCCAGGTGGTGGATATTTACTGGGAAAAGAGCCAGCAGACACTAAACTGAAATTGATCATTTCTATCTGGAGCGGTTTTCACATTCTATTGTCTCCCTGTTATCTACCTATAACCGGTACATTATATAGTTTTGTAAATGTGGTAAGCCAAAATATATTACTTCTCCAATGTATGGTGTCTTCAAAATAGGACATATCTCCAGATGTAATCCAGACATAGCTGATTACCTGAATCACAAGAGCCTCTTTTCCAAGATAGAGAAAATTAGAAAGTATTTGTGATAATCTGTGAAGTACTATACCAGGGGTGTCAAAATCATGTCGTCACAGTGGTGTCATGTGACATATCGGGACTTTTTCCCCCTTTGCTAAACACATGGCCAGCGTGTGATGCATCTGGCCCACGGGCCGCAAGTTTGACAGCCCTGTACTATACTAAAATAGTTAGGATGCTCCTATCAGAGGTCTGCCTTCTCATTATTAGATTTTTATAGTTACCTGGCTGATTCTTCCTCATCTGCAAAACTTTTCAAATCCGCAGAACTGTTGAAGTCTTTTCTAGAGACCATGAAAATTCAGGAGCTCATTTCTTACTGCAACACTTCATATATTTCACACAACATAATTAATTGGGATAAGATAGTCTTGTTGTTTTATTGCCCTTTCCACCATTAATTATATTCCTTGATAGGAATTAAACAAAACATTCAAACAATAGCATTTCAGAATAGCTGTGTTGTATTCCCATTATTTTAGACAAATGCATAAATAAAGGATATTCAATTTTGGCCCAATAAAAACAATGAGAAATGAAAACTTGACATTTTGTGGATTTTTCAGTGAGAAAACCTGGGAAATCCTTTAGAGAAGAAAAGCAGTCCTAAGCTGGTAATTCAAGGGAATGCTTCTGCAGTTACTTCATTTTTTTCTTGAGCCTTTTTCCAAGTACATTTGCTATGTAACTTTCTTGTTGCGCTTGTATTTTGAATTCAGATGCTTGTTTCCTGTGAAACAACAACAATACATTACCATTAACTATATAGTAACAGCCCCTACCACATAATGTTGATGTCAGATCATGTATCCAGACTGAGTTTGATATGTTGAATAAGTCAAAGAGATAAATGAATGAATGTACCCATACAAAGTCCTTCCCAATATACATGTAGTTGAAAAGATTTATTATCACACCTACTTCAGAGAAAACAACATATGGGTGCTTAGGCAGTAATGGAGCTGGTTTAGTTGTTGTAATAATCATACATTATTGGGAGAGGGAGGGAGGGAGGAAGGAAGGAAGGAAGGAAGGGAGTTACAGCAATCCTTCAACTCCTGGGCTTGATCCATCATATTTTCCTTTGCTTTGGTATGACTGCTAAGAGGCTCACCTTTTTCTATTAATTGTGATCAACTGCAGGGTCTAAGAAAACCAGAAGAACTGGTTTAATTTAGCCATTTTGTTAAAGTGTGGTAACTTCATATGGCAATTTTGAATTAAATATTACCTCATGGGTATACCGAAGGGAAAGAGTATTCTTGTTAAAACCAGGTAATATCAAAACAGGCCTAAAGCCTCTGAAAACAAACTGGAAGTTGTCAAAAAGAAAGGCAGATAGAAATGAAGTGAAAAGAATAAAAAGCAGGAAACCTAGTTAGGAAACCAACAATGGATATAAATAAGATATATCCAAGATGCAGGAATATTATGACCCATTAAATATTACATCAGCTTTTTCTTTGGTTTACCTATTGAGAACTAATGAACTAACAGACAGAGGACAGTTTGAAACCAAACAATATACATACAACAAGTATTAAAATTGAAAGAAATTGATTATATCAAGAGGAAAATTCAACCATGCTGCCTATAGGAACTGGGATGGAGCAGGTGGAAACTGTGGCCAGTGAGATCTTTGCCCATCTTGTGAGCCATTTATGCCTATTCCTGGACTGGAAAGCTTTGTTCACAGCCATTCAGGCCTTAGTGGTTGGATTACTACAATCTGTTCTATATGGGGCTGTCCTTGAAGACCACCCAGAAGTTACAATGGGTATACCATGTGGCAGCATGCACAATGCTGGACATCTCTTAGTTTGCCATATTGTTGCAAGATGAACTGCACTGGCTTCCAGTTTCTTTCCAGGTGCAATTCAACCTTTATGTTTATGGAATAAAGCCAGATTATTTATGAAACTGCCTCTCTCTATGGCTATCTGCCCATCCCACTAGTTAGATATGGTCTAAGATGGGCAGCCATACAAATCAAATCAAATCAAATCAAATCAAATCAAATCAATCAATATTCACTGAATTTGCTAAATTATTTTAAATACTTCGTCTCCTGCTGAAGTTAACAATGAATAACAGAAAGAGAAAGAAATCTCAGCTTGAGGTACTTACTTTAAGATTTGCTTTTGCTTGTTGACGAAGTAATGCAATTCCTTGATTTCATTTTCTTTGCAGCTGAGAATATTTTCCTGCTTCTGAATATGGGTTTCAATTTCTACAATGGGAAGTTGGGAGTCATTTAAGTTTTCCTCTTCCTAAGTCTCAAAATCGGTCCATTTATGAGTTTCAATGAGCAGGATCTGTTTCCCCTCCTAACGCTCAACATGCCCTTAGCATCCTCACCTTACATAGCAAATTTTAAGAGTTGTGTACCTAAAAAAAGTAAACAGACTGATCCTATTGCAAGATAGATATTATTTGAAACCATGCCTTTAGAAGTGTTTCATTATAAAAAAATCAACGTGCCCTTCAAACATTTCAAATGTCTGTTGAACTTACCTGTACATTTGCTTATAAGTTTGTCTTTCTGAAGTGATTGTTTTAGCACTTTACTGTTTATTTGAGAAAGTCTACAAGACAAGTAACAACAAATCGGTTTTATTAACATATTTAATGTAACAGAGTTATTAACTATAGAGGAAATAGGGACTCCAAGCATTTTTGGTTATATTTTGGGTAACATGAATTGTAATATATATCACTTAGAATTTACCAGATTCATGTATGAAGCTATCGAATTCTCTGACCAGCAGAGCAATGTGAGTTACAGATAGGCCTAAACTTACAACTGTAATTGAGCCTGGAATTATGGTCGTAAATCATGCTGGTTTTTTAAGTGGGTCATCATGTAATTGACCCAATATTTGTTTGTTTGCTTGTTCAATTTCTATGGCTGTCCATCTCAGTCAATGACTCTGGGTGACTTACAATTGAAAAAATATATTACCCAAAAATATGAAAAACATTTTAAAACAATAAAATAGTAAAACCAATAAAACACTAATACATACAAATTAAATACATATAGGAGCAAGATACTGGAGCATTTAGCAATATAGCAGGAAATGAGGCCTTTGATATATTCAGCACCCCAGCCTTAGGAACATAGCCAGGATTTTGGGCCTTACAAAAGGCTAACAGGGTTGGGGCCACACTGATCTCTGAAGAGAGGATGTTCCATAGAGCTGGGGCCAGTGAGGAAAAAGCTTGTCTTCTGATCCTCATCCAGTGGATATTCTTTGGCTGACAGGATTTGCAGCATGCCTATCCTGCTTGATCTGGTTGGATGGATAGCAGCTCTTGAAAAAAAGGCAAAAAAGACAATCCCTCAGGTACCCTAATCCCAAACCATGTAGGCCTTTAAAGGTAACCACCAGCATCTTGAATTGTACCTGTAAATACACTGATAACCAGTGTACACAGGAGTGCTATATATCTGTCACTACTTACTACCTGCGTGGTCGCATTCTGCACCAGTTGGAGTTTCTAAATGGTCTCCAGGGGCAACGCCATGTAGAGCATGTTACAATAGTCTAACGTGGAAGTTACAAGGATGGGAGTTATTTTGAGCAGGGTCTCTCTCGGTCCTCCTGATCCTAGACTCCCTTTAAGCTTCTGCCATTTAGTTTATATATGCATCATGTATTTTATATGTGCAGTATTATATTATAGTGATTCAAATTCACATGGAGTTCTTTGTAGCCTTGAATATTGTTGTATATAGTTGTAATCAATTTTTCTAATATGTGGCTCCTAATGTGGGCATTGCCCAATGGCAGTATCCGGAAAGAGATTGTCAACAGGTTTGGTTTAATAAACCCTTTTCAAAACAGTCAATAGGGACTATCCATTATTGTATGATTAGTATTATTATTCACAGAACTATTATTTAAGATATTAAATTATTTTCATACAATAAATATGTCGGGGGTGTCGATGAACAATATGATATATCATGAAAGGGTTGGTGAATTGAAGAGTTTGGGGATTCCTAGTCTAATCTCAATATTAGCCAACAACATTCCACATTGCAGAACTTTGTTGTAAGTTTTAAATCTGCTGGTAATATTTTTAAAAAATAAATAGTATATGATTTAATGCAATTTAACTATGCTTAAATTTGTTGAAACCAGTGACTGAAGTGATGCTAACTTTGCATATTCCTTAGGTTTTGTTTTTCCCAGCATTTAGATGATCATAGCTGTTGCCAGAAGAATTAGAAGGTGAGAGAAGGGCAAGGGTTGGCATCTATAAAATAGATTATGTGATGACTAATTTAAGGAGAGTGAAATAATTTACCCCAAAGAAACTATAAAACCACTTCTATTCATAGGGTTTCCCCCACCAAGTTACAAGCTTACGCCTCATCAAATGCTTGTTTCTCCCAGTCAAGTTGTTTCGACAAAATATCAATCTCTCCTAGGGCAAACTGCAGGCGTTCAGATGTTATAGCTAAGGTATTCTTTGTCTCTGTATGTTCTTTCTCTTCTTTCTGCAAATTAAAGTACAACTGAAGAATGTGTGTTATAGATTAAATGTTAGCCACCACGTATCATGTTTGTTCTCACCAACTTTCAAGTTATTCAGGTAAATCTGAAACCATTATAATCTTACAGTGTAATTCTTACCATTGGAAACAGTAACAATACATGTAAAGTTTACCTGACATCTAGGATACAACTTTCAGATATCAGAGAATTTTTTTTTCACAAGAGAAGAAATACCACAGATTAGTAACTGGAAGCTTACACACCTCTAGTTTCTTCACAACAGCGTCATATTCCTCCTTATTTACTGAGTTCTTTTTCTGTATGTTTATCTATAAAAAAAGTTACATTTTGTAAATTATTATTTGTATATAATAATATTATCATTAAATCAGATCTCAATTATATGCAGTTAGATGTTGAGCTGAGTATACTTAAGCACATCTAAATATAAAATCAACCTGTTTATTTCAAAAATTGTTATCTATTTTATATTACTACAGCTATGTTCACACAACATGGCTGACTAGGAATCTGTTACTCCAGTGAGTTAACTGTCCGTGGAAGTGCATGACTTGGGATGTCTCTCTCTCTCAGTTGTCCTCGTGGCCTTTTAACTCTGATAGTATGTGCAAAGGAAGCGGTCACATTCTTTTTAAATTTTATTTTCATTTAGCCTACACACAAACACAAAACATCTGCAATGGCCCAAATGGGATGAGAACTTTTTTAGATAGTCAAGAAACCCTTCATTTCCCTTGTACATCTTTTTTTTAATCATTATGTTGCTCATGGGAGAAAACTGAAAGCAACAACAGAGTGCCCTGAGAATCCCCATTTTCATCAGGTCTACCATGTTGTTTCTTGAGAACTGCAAAGGAACAATTAACCTACACTCCCACCAGCTGTTTGCACAACACAGACAACCAGATGAGAGGATTAGTTTTCTGACCACACTCTTCAGCATAGTTGTAGCAACAGTGGCATGGACAAAAGAATTTTTTTGAGTGACCTACCTCAGCTTAAATATCTGGGGTAGATCCTTAAGAGTCTAAATGTGTCCTACAGACTATTGCTATGTATTGTAAAAATGACAAAACATGTTCAAATGATCAGTGCTTCCAGAGGTCTGTTTCTAGCAATGGCTATCATACACTGGCCTTTTCCCATTCTATCATCCCTTATATGTGAGACAGAATTCAGTCATCAATTGTCTTTGGCAACACATTGAAGGACAGGTCACCATCTCTGAATGCAACTGTTCTACTATTTATCATGACTTGTAATTGATTATATACTGGACTCTTAACAAAATGTTGCAGAGTGAAAGACTCGTATTTAAAATCTGCATCAGAAGACTTGATTCTACTGCCTGTCCATTGGATTTTCCAGTTCTTCCCCAATAACCAGCATTAGCAATATTTCCTACTGAGGTCTTGAGTTTGCAAAAAAGGAAACCAGCATGAAGTTTGTTGTTACTATTGTCAACCTCTAGGTTATTTGTTTCAAGTCATTGTGGTCACATCTGATTGCCCTCCAAGGCAAGGAGTGGGGGGGAAAAATTCTAGCAGATTTAACCCTGAAACAGTTCAGCGAAGGGCAACATAAGCCGGTTCCACTCAAGGACTGGGGACACAGTCAAGGGAATATCATGCAGATCTCACCAAACAAAAGGACAAGTTAGATGTGAATAGGGAAGATCCTGTGCCCGCATGATATACTGTAGTGTTTTAAGATACGTCTGGGCATTTGTTCATTTTGGCATTCCTCATAATTATTCTTATTTATTAAATTTATATGGTGCATAGCTGAGTTTGAGACAACTCTGGGTGGCTTACAGCATAATAAAACATATGAACATGAAAACAATTATAAGAACATTAAAATGACAAAAGGTTAAAAGCGGATCCCGGACCTTCGTGCTTTCCGCTGTGAGTTAAAAACTTTTTTATTCCATCAAGCGGGCCTGGCATAGTATCTCCCCTTTTTATAAGAAAATTTTAAATTGTATAATCCAAATTTTTAGATCTGGGATTTATATATTTTTTAAAAAAAATGGGTTTGAATTGTTGGGCAATTGTTTAATTTGGTTTTAATTCGGTTTTAAATTTTGTATTCATGTTTTTTATCTCTGCCTGTTCACCACCCTGAGTCCCCTCGGGGAGAAGGGCGGTATATAAATCAAATAAACATAAACATAACATAAACATAAAACAAACTAATGTACAAGTAGTTCTCGAATTACGACTACGATTGAGCCCAGTAACCAATGCAGCCAATTGACTGAAACAGTGGGACAGTTTGAGATGATGCTGTCCTCTCAGCAAAAAAAAATAAAGATGTGTTTATAGTATTATTGTGTCAGGTAGCTACAGGGCTTCTTGGCCAGACCAAGCAGCGACTTCCAGCTGCTGCTTGGGCAATATTTTCAAGCAGGCAGGACTAAAAGTTCCCAAACTTCTCTGAATTCAGCTTGATGACAATCCAACGCATTTGGAAGGACGAGCGATTGAGGGAAGCTGCAGCTGCCCAACAAGACGACCAGCTCTCCGCAACACCACCCCTCTCCCCCCGCCCACTCCAGCCCAACCTTTAGTCTCAGTTTATCCAGTAAAGCCTCCTGGATCTCGATCAGATCTCTCAACTGTTGGACTGCCGCTGACGACGCCATAGAAAGCCGGCTTCTTCCTCCTCCGGCCAATCCAAGCTCGGATCCCAGAGCCGTCCCTACGGCTAAACTCCCGTGCGACGCTGCACCCGATCCCGCTGTCAAATAAAATAAATAAATAAGTAAGTAAAAATAACCGGGAGAAGCGCGACTCCTCCTGTTTTAAATACACTCGCGAGAGAGCCGCTATTGGCTGAAGGCACGAAGCTCCTCCTCTCCGTTCGAAAATGGAACTCTTCTCTAACCTAAAGGGAGGGGCCGAGTTTGAGCAAAGGTGTACTGCACTTCTTTGCTTAGCTTACCATAGGCAAGCAATCCCAAAGGTGCTTTTTGCAGGAGGCAACTGGACTTTCTGGGTTTTTTTTCTTTTGAAGACGTTTCGCTTCTCATCCAAGAAGCTTCTTCAGCTCTGGCAGAATAGTGCGGAACGGAACGATTTATATCAGTAGTGAAATCCAAATTTTTTTTATTACCAGTTCTGTGGGCGTGGCTTGATGGGCATGGCAGGGGAAAGATACTGCAAAATCTCCATTCCCACCCCACTCCAGGGGAAGAATACTGCAAAATCCCCATTCCCTCCCCACTCCTGGGGAAGGATATTGCAAAATCTCCATTCCCACCATGGGGCCAGCCAGAGGTGGTATTTGCCAGTTCTCCGAACTACTCAAATTTTCCACTACCGGTTCTCCGAACTGCTCAAAATTTCTGCTACCGGTTCTCCAGACCGGTCAGAACCTGCTGGATTTAACCCCTGATCAGAGGTGGGTTTCAGCAGGTTCTGACCAGTTCTGGAGAACCGGTAGCGGACATTTTGAGTAGTTCGGAGAACCGGTAGTAAAAATTCTGACTGGCCGCGCCCCCATCTATTCTCTGCCTCCCAAGTCTTAGCTGATCGGGAGGAAATGGGAATTTTGCAGTAACCTTCCCCTGGATTGGGGAGGGAATGGAGATTTTACAGTATCCTTCCCCTGCCATGCCCACCCAGCCATGCCCACCAAGCCATGCCACATGCACCATGCCACACCCACAGAACAGGTAGTAAAATTTTTTGAAACCCACCAGTGCCCCTGATTTATATTCCTTGCAGACAGCTGGCAATTTGTATCCTTTTTAGAGGGTCGTTGAAGCACTTTTAAATTTTTATTTTTTTTTAAATTTATATGCCGCCCTTTTCCGGAGACTCAGGGCGGCTTACAATGCGTTAAGCAATAGCCTTCATACTTTTGTATATTTTATACAAAGTCCCCACAATCTGGGTCTTCATTTTACCTACCTTAGAAAGGATGGAAGGCTGAGTCAACCTTGAGCCTGGTGGGATTTGAACTTGCAGTAATTGCAGGCAGCTGGAAACTTAAGTGCTACTTTTAAGAGCACTTAGTCCACTGTGCCACCAGGACTTGGAGGTTTATCTGTATCCTCAGGGTCACCTGAGTGGTGCTCCTGGTTCCAGTAGTCTGCAGTTTTTCTCTGGAGATCCATTCCTAGCCACACACCATTCCAAGGATGTTTATCCCAAATTGTATAGCTAAAAGCCTGTAGAGATTCTCAGTCATCCAGGTCATGGTTGCCCCCAAAGTGCTTTTTTAGGAGGCAACTGGACTTTCTGGTTTTTTTTTTCTTTTGAAGATGTTTCGCTTCTCATCCAAGAAGCTTCTTCAGCTCTGACAGGATAGTAGAGAATGGAAGGCTAGGAAAACTAATACACAGCAATTGCCCCTGCTATTTGTATTTAGTCGAGAGCAGTCTGCTTGGCGGCCGGAGGACGGCCCTGTAGGCCAAAGTCTTCCTAATGAATCGAGGTCTTGGGTTCGCACAACACGCTGTGGCCTTGATGCTACCGGTACCTCTGGATTTGGAAGGCAAAAAAAAGAAAGAAAGAAAGAAAGAAAGAAAGAAAGAAAGAAAGAAAGAAA